>CM026396.1:44838286-44974829 GCA_014843695.1 Archivesica marissinica
ATTTACACACCATACATACATTTACATGCCATACATACATTTACACGCCATACATACATTTACACGCCATACATACATTTACACGCCATACATACATACATTTACACTCCATACATACATTTACACACCATACATACATTTACACTCCATACATACATGTACACACCATACATACATTTACACACCATACATACATTTACATGCCATACATACATTTACACTCCATACATACATTTACACTCCATACATACATTTACACACCATACATACATTTACATGCCATACATACATTTACACACCATACATACATTTACACACCATACATACATATCTCACATGCACACCATACATATCTCACATGTACACCATACATACATATCTCACATGCACACCATACATACATATACACACCATACATGTATATGTTTATTTCGGGTTTACGTGCATGCACCATTTGGGCTATATCGCGGGGGGTTTTTTTTGGGGGTGGGTTGTTTGGGTGTGTGTGTTTTTTTTGGGGTGGGGGTGGTGTGTGTGTGGTTGACTACACCATACATACATATCTCACATGCACACCATACATACATATCTCACATGTACACCATACATACATATCTCACATGCACACCATACATACATATACACACCATACATACATTTACATGCACACCATACATATCTCACATGCACACCATACATATCTCACATGCACACCATACATACATTTACACACCATACATACATATACACACCATACATACATTTACACACCATACATACATATCTCACACACCATACATACATATCTCACACACCATACATACATATCTCACATGTACACCATACATACATATCTCACATGCACACCATACATACATTTACACACCATACATACATTTACATGCCATACATACATTTACACACCATACATACATTTACATGCCATACATACATTTACATGCCATACATACATTTACACACCATACATACATTTACACACCATACATACATTTACACTCCATACATACATTTACATGCCATACATACATTTACACACCATACATACATTTACATGCCATACATACATTTACATGCCATACATACATTTACACTCCATACATACATTTACATGCCATACATACATTTACATGCCATACATACATTTACACACCATACATACATTTACACACCATACATACATTTACACACCATACATACATTTACACACCATACATACATTTACACTCCATACATACATTTACACTCCATACATACATTTACACTCCATACATACATGTACATGCCATACATACATTTACACTCCATACATACATTTACATGCCATACATACATTTACACTCCATACATACATTTACATGCCATACATACATTTACACACCATACATACATTTACACACCATACATACATTTACACACCATACATACATTTACACACCATACATATATTTACACTCCATACATACATTTACACACCATACATACATTTACACACCATACATACATTTACACACCATACATACATTTACACACCATACATACATTTACACTCCATACATACATTTACACACCATACATACATTTACACTCCATACATTGTTATGTTATGTTATATTTCGGGTTTTACGCCTGCATCAGCACCATTTCGGGCTATATCGCCGGCGGGCAGTTTACCTAACAACACCTTTCCTGGGCAGGCTCCAGCGGTTAACCAGTACTTGGGTGCACCAACCTCCGTAAGAAACTGCCAACTTTCTCATATAAATGAGACACGGCCTGAGCGGGGCTCGAACCCATGACCATCAGTGATGATAGGTTACAGTGGTATACAATTCAGCGACCTTAACCACTCGACCACGGAGGCGGACTCACTCCATACATACATTTACACTCCATACATACATTTACACACCATACATACATTTACACACCATACATACATTTACACACCATACATACATTTACATGCCATACATACATTTACACACCATACATACATTTACACTCCATATATACATTTACATGCCATACATACATACATTTACACACCATACATACATTTACACTCCATACATACATTTACATGCCATACATACATTTACACTCCATACATACATTTACACACCATACATACATTTACACACCATACATACATTTACACGCCATACATACATTTACATGCCATACATACATTTACACACCATACATACATTTACACACCATACATACATTTACACACCATACATACATTTACATGCCATACATACATTTACATGACATACATACATTTACACACCATACATACATTTACACACCATACATACATTTACATGCCATACATACATTTACACTCCATACATACATTTACACACCATACATACATTTACACACCATACATACATTTACACACCATACATACATTTACACTCCATACATACATTTACACACCATACATACATTTACACACCATACATACATTTACACTCCATACATACATTTACACACCATACATACATTTACACTCCATACATACATTTACACTCCATACATACATTTACATGCCATACATACATTTACATGCCATACATACATTTACACACCATACATACATTTACACACCATACATACATTTACACACCATACATACATTTACACACCATACATACATTTACACTCCATACATACATTTACACTCCATACATACATTTACACTCCATACATACATGTACATGCCATACATACATTTACACTCCATACATACATTTACATGCCATACATACATTTACACTCCATACATACATTTACATGCCATACATACATTTACACACCATACATACATTTACACTCCATACATACATTTACATGCCATACATACATTTACACACCATACATACATTTACACACCATACACACATTTACACACCATACATACATTTACACACCATACATACATTTACACACCATACATACATTTACACACCATACATACATTTACACTCCATACATACATTTACACACCATACATACATTTACACTCCATACATTGTTATGTTATGTTATATTTCGGGTTTTACGCCTGCATCAGCACCATTTCGGGCTATATCGCCGGCGGGCAGTTTACCTAACAACACCTTTCCTGGGCAGGCTCCAGCGGTTAACCAGTACTTGGGTGCACCAACCTCCGTAAGAAACTGCCAACTTTTTCATATAAATGAGACACGGCCTGAGCGGGCTCGAACCCGTGACCATCAGTGATGATAGGTTACAGTGGTATACAAGTCAGCGACCTTAACCACTCGACCATGGCGGACTACACCATACATACATTTACACACCATACATACATTTACATGCCATACATACATTTACACACCATACATACATTTACACACCATACATACATTTACACTCCATACATACATTTACATGCCATACATACATTTACACACCATACATACATTTACACACCATACATACATTTACACACCATACATACATTTACACACCATACATACATTTACACTCCATACATACATTTACACTCCATACATACATTTACATGCCATACATACATTTACACACCATACATACATTTACACACCATACATACATTTACACACCATACATACATTTACACTCCATACATACATTTACACTCCATACATACATTTACACTCCATACATACATGTACATGCCATACAT
The DNA here is from genome assembly GCA_014843695.1 of Archivesica marissinica. Lineage (NCBI taxonomy): Eukaryota > Metazoa > Mollusca > Bivalvia > Venerida > Vesicomyidae > Archivesica > Archivesica marissinica. Next base: position 44,842,008 of record CM026396.1, read on the forward strand.
ACATTTACACACCATACATACATTTACATGCCATACATACATTTACACTCCATACATACATTTACCTCCATACATACATTTACATGCCATACATACATTTACACTCCATACATACATTTACATGCCATACATACATTTACACTCCATACATACATTTACACTCCATACATACATTTACACACCATACATACATTTACACACCATACATACATTTACACACCATACATATATTTACACTCCATACATACATTTACACACCATACATACATTTACACTCCATACATACATTTACACACCATACATACATGTACACACCATACATACATTTACACTCCATACATACATTTACATGCCATACATACATTTACATGCCATACATACATTTACACACCATACATACATTTACATGCCATACATACATTTACATGCCATACATACATTTACATGCCATACATACATTTACATGCCATACATACATTTACATGCCATACATACATTTACATGCCATACATACATTTACACACCATACATACATTTACACACCATACATACATTTACACACCATACATACATTTACATGCCATACATACATTTACACGCCATACATACATTTACACGCCATACATACATTTACACGCCATACATACATACATTTACACTCCATACATACATTTACACACCATACATACATGTACACCATACATACATTTACACACCATACATACATTTACATGCCATACATACATTTACACTCCATACATACATTTACACTCCATACATACATTTACACACCATACATACATTTACACACCATACACACATTTACACCATACATACATGTACACCATACATACATTTACACACCATACATACATTTACATGCCATACATACATTTACACCATACATACATTTACACACATACATACATCACCCATACATACATTTACACACCATACATACATTTACACACCATACATACATTTACACACCATACATACATTTACACACCATACATACATTTACACACCATACATACATTTACACTCCATACATACATTTACACACATACATACATTTACACACCATACATACATTTACACACCATACATGTTATATTTTATGTTATATTTCGGGTTTTACGCCTGCATCAGCACCATTTTGGGCTATATCGCCGGCGGGCAGTTTACCTAACAACACCTTTCCTGGGCAGGCTCCAGCGGTTAACCAGTACTTGGGTGCACCAACCTCCGTAAGAAACTGCCAACTTTTTCATATAAATGAGACACGGCCTGAGCGGGGCTCGAACCCGTGACCATCAGTGATGATAGGTTACAGTGGTATACAAGTCAGCGACCTTAACCACTCGACCACGGAGGCGGACTACACCATACATACATTTACACACCATACATACATTTACATGCCATACATACATTTACACACCATACATACATTTACACACCATACATACATTTACACTCCATACATACATTTACATGCCATACATACATTTACACACCATACATACATTTACACACCATACATACATTTACACACCATACATACATTTACACACCATACATACATTTACACACCATACATACATTTACACACCATACATACATTTACACACCATACATACATTTACACACCATACATACATTTACACTCCATACATACATTTACACTCCATACATACATTTACATGCCATACATACATTTACATGCCATACATACATTTACATGCCATACATACATTTACATGCCATACATACATTTACACACCATACATACATTTACACACCATACATACATTTACACACCATACATACATTTACACACCATACATACATTTACACTCCATACATACATTTACACGCCATACATACATTTACACTCCATACATACATTTACATGCCATACATACATTTACACACCATACATACATTTACATGCCATACATACATTTACACTCCATACATACATTTACACACCATACATACATTTACACACCATACATACATTTACACTCCATACATACATTTACACTCCATACATACATTTACACTCCATACATACATTTACACTCCATACATACATTTACATGCCATACATACATTTACACTCCATACATACATTTACATGCCATACATACATTTACACACACTCCATACATACATTTACATGCCATACATACATTTACACACCATACATACATTTACACACCATACACACATTTACACACCATACATACATTTACACACCATACATATATTTACACTCCATACATACATTTACACACCATACATACATTTACACACCATACATACATTTACACACCATACATACATTTACACACCATACATACATTTACACTCCATACATACATTTACACACCATACATACATTTACACTCCATACATTGTTATGTTATGTTATATTTCGGGTTTTACGCCTGCATCAGCACCATTTCGGGCTATATCGCCGGCGGGCAGTTTACCTAACAACACCTTTCCTGGGCAGGCTCCAGCGGTTAACCAGTACTTGGGTGCACCAACCTCCGTAAGAAACTGCCAACTTTCTCATATAAATGAGACACGGCCTGAGCGGGGCTCGAACCCATGACCATCAGTGATGATAGGTTACAGTGGTATACAATTCAGCGACCTTAACCACTCGACCACGGAGGCGGACTCACTCCATACATACATTTACACACCATACATACATTTACACACCATACATACATTTACACACCATACATACATTTACACACCATACATACATTTACATGCCATACATACATTTACACACCATACATACATTTACACTCCATATATACATTTACATGCCATACATACATACATTTACACACCATACATACATTTACACTCCATACATACATTTACATGCCATACATACATTTACACTCCATACATACATTTACACACCATACATACATTTACACGCCATACATACATTTACATGCCATACATACATTTACACACCATACATACATTTACACACCATACATACATTTACACACCATACATACATTTACATGCCATACATACATTTACATGCCATACATACATTTACACACCATACATACATTTACACACCATACATACATTTACATGCCATACATACATTTACACTCCATACATACATTTACACACCATACATACATTTACACACCATACATACATTTACACACCATACATACATTTACACTCCATACATACATTTACACACCATACATACATTTACACTCCATACATACATTTACACTCCATACATACATTTACACACCATACATACATTTACACTCCATACATACATTTACACTCCATACATACATTTACATGCCATACATACATTTACACGCCATACATACATTTACACACCATACATACATTTACACACCATACATACATTTACACACCATACATACATTTACACTCCATACATACATTTACACTCCATACATACATTTACACTCCATACATACATGTACATGCCATACATACATTTACACTCCATACATACATTTACATGCCATACATACATTTACACTCCATACATACATTTACATGCCATACATACATTTACACACCATACATACATTTACACTCCATACATACATTTACATGCCATACATACATTTACACACCATACATACATTTACACACCATACACACATTTACACACCATACATACATTTACACACCATACATACATTTACACACCATACATACATTTACACACCATACATACATTTACACTCCATACATACATTTACACACCATACATACATTTACACTCCATACATTGTTATGTTATGTTATATTTCGGGTTTTACGCCTGCATCAGCACCATTTCGGGCTATATCGCCGGCGGGCAGTTTACCTAACAACACCTTTCCTGGGCAGGCTCCAGCGGTTAACCAGTACTTGGGTGCACCAACCTCCGTAAGAAACTGCCAACTTTTTCATATAAATGAGACACGGCCTGAGCGGGGCTCGAACCCGTGACCATCAGTGATGATAGGTTACAGTGGTATACAAGTCAGCGACCTTAACCACTCGACCATGGAGGCGGACTACACCATACATACATTTACACACCATACATACATTTACATGCCATACATACATTTACACACCATACATACATTTACACACCATACATACATTTACACTCCATACATACATTTACATGCCATACATACATTTACACACCATACATACATTTACACACCATACATACATTTACACACCATACATACATTTACACACCATACATACATTTACACACCATACATACATTTACACTCCATACATACATTTACATGCCATACATACATTTACACACCATACATACATTTACACACCATACATACATTTACACACCATACATACATTTACACTCCATACATACATTTACACTCCATACATACATTTACACTCCATACATACATTTACATGCCATACATACATTTACACACCATACATACATTTACATGCCATACATACATTTACACTCCATACATACATTTACACTCCATACATACATTTACATGCCATACATACATTTACACTCCATACATACATTTACATGCCATACATACATTTACACTCCATACATACATTTACACTCCATACATACATTTACACACCATACATACATTTACACACCATACATACATTTACACACCATACATATATTTACACTCCATACATACATTTACACACCATACATACATTTACACTCCATACATACATTTACACACCATACATACATGTACACACCATACATACATTTACACTCCATACATACATTTACATGCCATACATACATTTACATGCCATACATACATTTACACACCATACATACATTTACATGCCATACATACATTTACATGCCATACATACATTTACATGCCATACATACATTTACATGCCATACATACATTTACATGCCATACATACATTTACATGCCATACATACATTTACACACCATACATACATTTACACACCATACATACATTTACACACCATACATACATTTACATGCCATACATACATTTACACGCCATACATACATTTACACGCCATACATACATTTACACGCCATACATACATACATTTACACTCCATACATACATTTACACTCCATACATACATGTACACACCATACATACATTTACACACCATACATACATTTACATGCCATACATACATTTACACTCCATACATACATTTACACTCCATACATACATTTACACACCATACATACATTTACACACCATACACACATTTACACTCGATACATACATTTACACACCATACATACATTTACACACCATACATACATTTACATGCCATACATACATTTACACTCCATACATACATTTACACACACCATACATACATTTACACGCCATACATACATTTACACTCCATACATACATTTACACACCATACATACATTTACACACCATACATACATTTACACACCATACATACATTTACACACCATACATACATTTACACTCCATACATACATTTACACATCATACATACATTTACACACCATACATACATTTACACACCATACATGTTATATTTTATGTTATATTTCGGGTTTTACGCCTGCATCAGCACCATTTTGGGCTATATCGCCGGCGGGCAGTTTACCTAACAACACCTTTCCTGGGCAGGCTCCAGCGGTTAACCAGTATTGGGTGCACCAACCTCCGTAAGAAACTGCCAACTTTTTCATATAAATGAGACACGGCCTGAGCGGGGCTGAACCCGTGACCATCAGTGATGATAGGTTACAGTGGTATACAAGTCAGCGACCTTAACCACTCGACCACGGAGGCGGACTACACCATACATACATTTACACACCATACATACATTTACATGCCATACATACATTTACACACCATACATACATTTACACACCATACATACATTTACACTCCATACATACATTTACATGCCATACATACATTTACACACCATACATACATTTACACACCATACATACATTTACACACCATACATACATTTACACTCCATACATACATTTACACACCATACATACATTTACACTCCATACATACATTTACACACCATACATACATTTACACTCCATACATACATTTACACTCCATACATACATTTACACACCATACATACATTTACACACCATACATACATATTTACATGCCATACATACATTTACACTCCATACATACATTTACACACCATACATACATTTACACACCATACATACATTTACACACCATACATACATTTACACTCCATACATACATTTACACACCATACATACATTTACACTCCATACATACATTTACACTCCATACATACATTTACACTCCATACATACATTTACACTCCATACATACATTTACACTCCATACATACATTTACACACCATACATACATATTTACATGCCATACATACATTTACATCCATACATATCACACCATACATACATTTACACACCATACATACATTTACACTCCATACATACATTTACACTCTACATACTTTACACACCATACATACATTTACATGCCATACTACATTTACACCCATACATACATTTACACTCCATACATACATTTACACACCATACATACATTTACATGTCATACATACATTTACACCCATACATACATTTACACACCATACATACATTTACACACCATACATACATTTACACACCATACATACATTTACACACCATACATACATTTACACACCATACATACATTTACACGCCATACATACATTTACACGCCATACATACATTTACACACCATACATACATTTACACACCATACATACATTTACATGCCATACATACATTTACATGCCATACATACATTTACACACCATACATACATTTACATGCCATACATACATTTACACACCATACATACATTTACATGCCATACATACATTTACATGCCATACATACATTTACACACCATACATACATTTACACACCATACATACATACATTTACATGCCATACATACATTTACACTCCATACATACATTTACACACCATACATACATACATTTACACACCATACATACATACATTTACATGCCATACATACATTTACACACCATACATACATTTACACACCATACATACATTTACACACCATACATACATTTACACACCATACATACATACATTTACATGCCATACATACATTTACCTGCCATACATACATTTACATGCCATACATACATTTACATGCCATACATACATTTACATGCCATACATACATTTACATGCCATACATACATTTACATGCCATACATACATTTACACACCATACATACATTTACATGCCATACATACATTTACACACCATACATACATTTACATGCCATACATACATTTACACTCCATACATACATTTACACACCATACATACATTTACACACCATACACACTCTTCGTTTGCAGTGTATACCATTTCTATAATTGCCATATATGACTTTTTAACTTAGCCCATTACTCGTTTACACTAAGTATGTTACACACAAATAGTTTTCAATTTTCGGTTCTAGAAGGCGGTGGCTCAGGGCTAATCGGGCGGGTACGTTAGCGATCCAACCTGAACCGGGTCGGTTCATGGCCGAGTCGGTGATGTTTGGATCGTGAAATATCCGTCCGAGTATATTACTTGAGTATCCCTGACACGTGTGAGCCGGATATTCCGCTCCGTTTACGTGTCCCCGTGTTGGACTCCGTGGAGGGTGGGGACTACAAGTGATGAATTATCAATAAATGAATATGGATACCCCAAAGAAAAAACGAACTCATAATGAACTTGACTGTGATGACACGGGAGGTGAGAACTCTTCTCACCAACCATCAAATTCTATTTATACAAGATTTTTAATTATCGAATCCACCGACACAAATAAAAATATTACGACCCTCTCTCCTTTCGTTATAGAAAAAACAATCGAGAGTATTGCAGGAGTTCCTAAATCTGTTAAAAAGCTCCGAACTGGAAACCTGCTTATTGAAGTAGGCAATCTACATCACTCTCGAAATCTACTTCCTCTCACATCTTTCTTCAATGTTCCGTGCAAGTGTTACCCACACCACTCTCTCAACTCATCAAGAGGGGTAATTCGTTGCCCTGACCTTGCTGGCGTTGCCGAGACTGAGATTGTGGATGAGCTTCGGGAACAACATGTCACTGCAGCTAGACGAATTAAAATTAAAAGAGACAATAGAGAAATACAAACAAACACAATCATTCTCTCATTTTGCACTCCCATCTTACCACGTACACTCAAAATTGGCTATTTACTTACCAGAGTGGACATTTATGTCCCAAATCCACTTCAATGTTACAACTGTTTTAAATTTGGACACAACGAGACCAATTGTAAAACTGAAAAGGTGTGTCACATGTGTGCTGGCAATGGTCACTCTCACAACGACGACACGTGTCGGCATCCAATAGCATGTGTTAATTGCAGTGAACCACATTCAGCCAAATCTCGCAACTGCAAGACCTGGAAGATAGAGCGTGAAGTTCTCCAGGTCAAATTCACACAGAGTGTTGCATTTCCAGAGGCTAGGAAAATTGTCAATTCCAGATACAATACACCAGCAGCAACATATTCCTCTATCACAAAATCACACGCAAATAAATCAACACAGTGCATCGATGCGTCTACGCAAACCTCTGATTCAGACCATGAGAAATCAAATTCTCCTGGTTTGCAAACACCTCAGTCTACTATTCCAAAAGCACCACCTGTAAAACAAAATATTCCTCTTCATAAATCGTCATCACAGTCTGTAAAAACATCAACATCATTGGGTAATACTAAACCCACTAATACAAATTCGGGTAATTCTAAACCCGCACTGGTGAACCAAACACCAAGAAATAAAATAAATTTAAATCAAAAAACCGATAGGCGGAGGAAGGGTGATGATGATCCCTTGCTCAGTCTAAATCGGTATAACGCCCTGAACGACATGGAGGATGAGGATGATACCCCATCACTCCATAAAGATAGCAAGAAGATTTCGAGGCTGGATCCTCAAGATCTCATGCAGCATTAATAAACATGTTTCTATTTTCATTGTGTACTAAATCAAATGGATAATAAACCAGATATTATTCAGTGGAATTGCCGTGGTTTAAGACCCAATTATAATGAAATTCTTCTGTTATTGAATCAAGGAACTTCTGTACTTTGTCTTCAAGAAACCTTTTTAAAAGCAACTAACAACATATCCTTCAAAAATTATTCTATGTATAATTATACCGTACCAGATGCAGAACGAGCATGTGGTGGTTCATCCATCATTGTCAGTAATAAAACTCTTCACCGGTCTATCAAACTAAATACTAACCTACAAGCTGTTGCTATTTCGGCCACACTACACAAAGTTATCACCATCTGTTCACTTTATATTCCACCAAGCAGTAAACCATCAATAGCTGAATTAGATAATTTAGTTCAACAGCTTCCAAAACCATTTATTATTTTAGGTGACCTTAATGGACATCATAATCTATGGGGGTGTAAAGATATAAACCCAAGAGGTGAACTTATTGAACATTTTATAGATGGGCATGATCTTTGTATTTTGAATGACAAATCGTATACTTATCTGCATCCTGCAACTGGAAATTATTCATCACTTGATTTAACTATATGCCATCCATCTATCTTTCTGGATTTTGAATGGAAAGTAGGAGATGACCTTTGCGGAAGTGATCACTTTCCAATTTTTCTTAAATGTTTACAACCAGTGGCAAATGATAATATTCAGCACTGGAAATTAAATAAAGCTGATTGGCACACTTTTGAAGAAATGTGTGAAGATCTAATAACTATTGACAATTTAATTCATACGGAAGATCCTATTAAAACTTTTATAAATATTTTACATGGAATAGCAGAAGAATGTATACCAAAATCTTCGGCGAATTCAGCAAAACTTAAAAAGCCTTGGTTTAATGATGACTGTAAAACTGCCATTAGAAAACGTTGTGCAGTTCTTAAAAAATTTAACGTTAGACCAACAATTTAACACTTAAACTCGTTTAAAATAGTTTGTGCGAAAGCTCGCAGAACATTGAAACTCTGTAAAAGGGATTCCTGGAAACGTTATGTGTCTAAACTTAACTCTAGGACTTCAATTAAAAAGGTTTGGGATATGGTGAGGAAAATTAGTGGAAAATCGAAATCCAACTCTTTAGGACATTTAAATATATTAAATAAAAACATCACCTCAAGGGAAGATATTGCAAACACTTTAGCAGATTCATTCTCCAAAAACTCTTCTTCCACAAATTATGATAAACGATTTCAAAAGGTTAAAACCAGAGAGGAAAAACGAACACTACGGTTCAACTCTGATAACTCAGAAAATTACAATCAGATATTTTCTATAAATGAACTCACTGGTGCAATAAATAAATCACATGATACCGCTGTTGGTCCTGATGAAATACACTATCAATTTTTGAAACATTTGCCCACGTATTCATTAATTGCACTTTTAGATGTTTTTAATAAAATCTGGAAATCCGGAATATTACCCGATTCCTGGAAAGAAGCCACTGTAATCCCAATACCCAAACCAGGAAAAGATAACACTAATCCAAACAATTATCGCCCTATTGCATTAACGAGCTGCGTTTGTAAAACTATGGAACGAATGATTAACGCCAGACTAGTTTGGTATCTGGAGTCCAACAATTTAATTTCTGAATTCCAAAGTGGATTTCGGAATGAATGAAGTACCAATGACCATTTGATACGATTGGAAACGTTTATCCGTGATGCTTTTATCAAGAAACAACACGTAGTTTCTATATTTTTCGATCTTGAAAAGGCTTACGATACAACATGGAAACATGGTATTATGAAAGACTTACACGAGTTAGGCCTTAAAGGACACATGCCACAATTTATATCTAACTTTCTCGTGGATAGACAATTTAAAGTTAGAGTGGGTTCTACCCTCTCTAGCAATCACGAACAAGCAAGGCAGTATTTTATCTGTTACACTTTTTAATATTAAAATAAATAACATTGTGAAATGCCTTGGCAAAGATACGGAGTGTTCTTTATATGTAGATGATTTTGTTATATGTTATCGTTCAAAGTCTATGGCTACTATTGAACGCCATCTTCAACTTTGTTTAAATAAAGTCCAAGCATGGGCTTTAAATAACGGTTTTCGATTTTCGAAGGCCAAAACAAATTGTATTCACTTTTGTCAGTCAAGAAAATTACACAATGACCCTGTATTAACTCTTGATGGAGTCCCCATTCCTGTTATTCCTGAGACTAAATTTCTTGGAATAATTTTTGATAAAAAACTTTCGTTTATTTCTCACTTGAAGTACTTGAAAGCAAGATGCCTCAAGGCAATGAACCTTATCAAAGTAGGCGCTCATACGGACTGGGGAGCTGATCAAAAGGTCCTCCTTCGGCTGTATAGAGTACTAGTTCGTTCTAAACTCGATTATGGATCAATTGTGTATGGATCAGCCAGACCATCATATATCAAAACACTTGACCCAATACATCACCAAGGCTTACGACTTGCACTCGGAGCTTTCAGAACATCACCAATAGCTAGTTTATATGTAGAAGCAAATGAACCATCCCTTTATCTCAGACGTGAAAAATTATCTCTACAATATGCATTTAAGCTTAAATCAAACCCAAGAAATTCAGCGTACAGTCATGTTTGATCTAAGCAATAAAACTTTCTATGAGGCGAAGCCAAAGGCGATACGTCCTCTTGCGCTTCGCATCGAGGAAGCTGTTCATAACGTAGATTTTGACATCGACAATGTTCATGAAACTTTTATATCAGATATAGCTCCTTTTGACCTGACTAAACCCAACGTTATTTTACAACTTCACGATAACCTGAAATCATATACTAACCCTCTAATGTTTAAATCAAAATTAAATGAAATCAGAACCATGTTTTCAGATTATACACCAATATACACAGATGGATCTAAAGCTGACAACAAAGTTGGCTGTGCTGCTGTCAGTAATTTACATAATTCTAAATTACGACTACCTGATCATGCGTCTATATTTTCAGCAGAAATAGAGGCTATTGATTTAGCTTTGAATTTTGCTGATGCATCACGTGATAGGAAATTTATGATTCTTTCAGATTCCTTATCTGTACTACAATCAGTAGACAACATGAACTTTAAAAAAACCCTTATCCACAAATTACTTATTAAGCACGCAGATATTACATCGACTAAACATGTTATATATTGCTGGATACCAAGTCATATTGGTATTCGTGGCAATGAAATGGCTGATCAAAGTGCAAAAGATGCACTTAAACTAGACTGTATAAATCCTAAAATACATGTACCATACACTGATGCTAGGCAATCGATTCTTTCTTACATTACTTCAAAATGGCAATCCACTTGGAATAACATACAATTCAATAAACTACAACCAATTAAGCCAAACATTGGCAAATCATCTTGTATTTATCACTCCAACCGTAGAGAGGAAACAGTAATGTCACGGTTGAGACTTGGACATACCCGTTTTACACACTCATTTGTATTGAAAAGAGAGGATCCACCATGGTGTATACCATGCCATTCCTCTATAAATGTTGAACACATCTTAATTCAATGTGTAGATTTAGCCCTCATTCGTCAAAAATATTATACAGTTGTGACAATGAAGGAGCTTTTCGACACTGTCGATTTTAAATACATTATTGCATTTTTAAAAGAATCACATATTTTCCATAAATTGTAGGTTTTACAATTGACGTTTTATTATCATTTTTACAGCTTGATAAATGTTGTTGCAATTGACCTTTCGTCATTGCAATTTAATGCATACAGAATGTTATCTACATAGTAGTTTTAGTTGTAGATATCTTGTATACAATGTACTTAAACCGGCGCGATATAGCCTGAACTGTGCTGATGCGCCGTTAAACCAAATAAAATAGAAAATAGAAAACATACATTTACACTCCATACATACATTTACATGCCATACATACATTTACACACCATACATACATTTACACACCATACATACATTTACACACCATACATACATTTACACTCCATACATACATTTACATGCCATACATACATTTACATGCCATACATACATTTACACAACATACATACATTTACATGCCATACATACATTTACATGCCATACATACATTTACATGCCATACATACATTTACACACCATACATACATTTACATGCCATACATACATTTACACACCATACATACATTTACACACCATACATACATTTACACACCATACATACATTTACATGCCATACATACATTTACACACCATACATACATTTACACGCCATACATACATTTACACTCCATACATACATTTACACACCATACATACATTTACACACCATACATACATTTACATGCCATACATACATTTACACTCCATACATACATTTACACACCATACATACATTTACATGCCATACATACATACATTTACATGCCATACATACATTTACACACCATACATATATTTACACTCCATACATACATTTACATGTCTTACATACATTTACACTCCATACATACATTTACACACCATACATACATTTACACACCATACATACATTTACACACCATACATACATTTACACACCATACATACATTTACACACCATACATACATTTACACGCCATACATACATTTACACTCCATACATACATTTACACACCATACATACATTTACACACCATACATACATTTACATGCCATACATACATTTACATGCCATACATACATTTACACACCATACATACATTTACATGCCATACATACATTTACACACCATACATACATTTACATGCCATACATACATTTACATGCCATACATACATTTACACACCATACATACATTTACACACCATACATACATTTACATGCCATACATACATTTACATGCCATACATACATTTACACACCATACATACATTTACACTCCATACATACATTTACACACCATACATACATTTACACACCATACATACATTTACATGCCATACATACATACATTTACATGCCATACATACATACATTTACATGCCATACATACATTTACACTCCATACATACATTTACACTCCATACATACATTTACACTCCATACATACATTTACACACCATACATACATTTACATGCCATACATACATTTACACGCCATACATACATTTACAGTCAGTGATACACAAAATCATAAAGCTATATTGATACCAATTCAAGTAGTTTTTCTATTTCACTATACATAACTAACTGGATATTTTTGTTTCCGGGAGATAAGCATTTACTAGATTGATGTTCTACAAAGCTGCTCAATTTCAGAGAAAATTCCAGATACGTTGTCCGAATTAGTGCGTGATTATATTAACTAGTAAATATTTATTCAAAGCAGTTTCCAGATCTAAGGTAATCTACCGAAGGGATTACTGGACCCATGAGGACGGGGATTACTGGACCCATGAGGACGGGGATTACTGGACCTGTGAGGACGGGGATTACTGGACCCATGAGGACAGGGATTACTGGACCCATGAGGACGGGGATTACTGGACCCATGAGGACGGGGATTACTGGACCTGTGAGGACGGGGATTACTGGACCTATGAGGACAGGGATTACTGGACCCATGAGGACGGGGATTACGGGACCCATGAGGACGGGGATTACTGGACCCATGAGGACAGGGATTACTGGACCCATGAGGACGGGGATTACGGGACCCATGAGGACGGGGATTACTGGACCCATGAGGACAGGGATTACTGGACCCATGAGGACGGGGATTACGGGACCCATGAGGACGGGGATTACTGGACCCATGAGGACGGGGATTACTGGACCTATGAGGACAGGGATTACTGGACCCATGAGGACGGGGATTACTGGACCCATGAGGACGGGGATTACGGGACCCATGAGGACGGGGATTACTGGACCTGTGAGGTCAGGGATTACTGGACCCGTGAGGTCAGGGATTACTGGACCCATGAGGACGGGGATTACTGGACCCGTGAGGACGGGGATTACTGGACCCATGAGGACCCATGAGGACCCGTGAGGACGGGGATTACTGGACCCATGAGGACGGGGATTACTGGACCTGTGAGGACCCATGAGGACGGGGATTACTGGACCTGTGAGGACGGGGATTACTGGACCTGTGAGGACCCGTGAGGACAGGGATTACTGGACCTGTGAGGACGGGGATTACTGGACCTGTGAGGACGGGGATTACTGGACCTGTGAGGACCCTTGAGGACGGGGATTACTGGACCTGTGAGGACCCGTGAGGATGGGGATTACTGGACCTGTGAGGTCGGGGATTACTGGACCTGTGAGGACCTGTGAGGATGGGGATTACGGGACCCGTGAGGACAAGGATTACTGGACCTGTGAGGACCCGTGCGGACGGGGATTACTGGACCTGTGAGGACCCATGAGGACGGGGATTACGGGACCTGTGAGGTCGGGGATTACTGGACCTGTGAGGACGGGGATTACGGGACCCGTGAGGACGGGGATTACTGGACCTGTGAGGGACCCATGAGGATGGGGATTACGGGACCTGTGAGGACGGGGATTACTGGACCTGTGAGGACGGGGATTACTGGACCCATGAGGACGGGGATTACTGGACCCATGAGGACGGGGATTACTGGACCCATGAGGACGGGGATTACTGGACCTGTGAGGACGGGGATTACTGGACCCGTGAGGACGGGGATTACTGGACCCATGAGGACGGGGACAATCAGTGTGTGTTCAATGCTCAACTGGCAAGTAAATAATCTAAATACCTAAACAGGCCTACAATGTGCAAAACTAGAAATCAAACGGGGGCATGGCCTACAATGTGCAAAACTAGAAATCAAACGGGGGCATGGCCTACAATGTGCAAACTAGAAATCAAACGGGGGCATGGCCTACAATGTGCAAAACTAGAAATCAAACGGGGGCATGGCCTACAATGTGCAAAACTAGAAATCAAACGGGGGGCCTACAATGTGCAAAACTAAAATTCAAACGGGGGGCCTACAATGTGCAAAACTAGAAATCAAACGGGGAGCCTACAATGTGTAAAACTAGAAATCAAACGAGGGGGGGGGCCTACAATGTGCAAAACTAGAAATCAAACGGGGGGGGCTACAATGTGCAAAACTAGAAATCAAACGGGGGGGGGGGCTACAATGTGCAAAACTAGAAATCAAACGGGGGGGGGCTACAATGTGCAAAACTAGAAATCATACGGGGGGGCTACAATGTGCAAAACTAGAAATCAAACGGGGGGCCTACAATGTGCAAAACTAGAAATCAAACGGGGGGGCTACAATGTGCAAAACTAGAAATCAAACGGGGGGCCTACAATGTGCAAAACTAGAAATCAAACGGGGGGCCTACAATGTGCAAAACTAGAAATCAAACGGGGGGGCTACAATGTGTAAAACTAGAAATCATACCTATGATTCATGCACAGCTTGCTGAATTTCCAGCTAGGGGTTTTGGAGGTGTGGATATGTTATCCATACATCCGTTCAAGCTTTTCACGGATGGTATGGCACTTGGGAGCTGGGCCCGTGTAACGCTTCATCAAGTAGTCAACTCAATCAATCTTTTTGTATATGTCACTAGATGTGAGCTTTGCTGACAGCATCTGCAGAAATAAAATATTCATGTTCTCAATTATAAAGCATTTTGATATTTTACATAAAAGAAAACAATATTTGTTTAGTTGTAGAAGTTGAATATTCATAGTGTATCATAATGTGACCAAACATGTAAATATGCACTAATATATGCATTGTTTAATGTCAGTATCTCATTAACACTACCTGTATATACACTAATACATGCATTGTTTAATGTCAGTATCTCATTAACACTACCTGTATATATGCACTAATATATGCATTGTTTAATGTCAGTATCTCATTAACACTACATGTATATATGCACTAATATATGCATTGTTTAATGTCAGTATCTCATTAACACTACCTGTATATATCACTAATATATGCTTGTTTATTCACTAATAATGCTTGTTTAATGTCAGTATCTCATTAACACTACCTGTATATCACTAATACATGCATTGTTTAATGTCAGTATCTCATTAACACTACCTGTATATACACTAATAATGCATTGTTTATGTGTTTTTTGCACTAATATATGCGTTGTTTAATGTCAGTATCTCATTAACACTACCTGTATATGCACTAATACATGCATTGTTTAATGTCAGTATCTCATTAACACTACCTGTATATACACTAATACATGCATTGTTTAATGTCAGTATCTCATTAACACTACCTGTATATACACTAATACATGCATTGTTTAATGTCAGTATCTCATTAACACTACCTGTATATATGCACTAATATATGCATTGTTTAATGTCAGTATCTCATTAACACTACATGTATATATGCACTAATATATGCATTGTTTAATGTCAGTATCTCATTAACACTACCTATATATACACTAATACATGCGTTGTTTAATGTCAGTATCTCATTATTTATTTATTTATATTTCGGGTTTTACGCCTGCATCAGCACAATTCCTGGGCAGGCTCCAGCGGTTAACTAGTACTTCAGTATCTCATTAACACTACCTGTATATACACTAATACATGCATTGTTTAATGTCAGTATCTCATTAACACTACCTATATATACACTAATACATCCATTGTTCGGGTTTTGCACCATTATTGGGATATATCTCCAGCGGGCAGTTTACCCAACACCTTCCTGGGCAGGCTCCAGCGGATAAACAGTACAGGGTGCACCAAACTCTGCAAGAAACTGCCAAGTTGACAGAGAACAAGTATTTACCTTTCTGAGGTTGGTGGCTTCGTTCTGCCATAGCTGGTCGACGGCATACATCCCGGTGTTGGTGGCTTCGTTCTACCATAGCTGGTCGACGGCATACACACCGGTGTTGGTGGCTTCGTTCTGCCATAGCTGGTCGACGGCACACACACCGGTGTCGGTGGCTTCGTTCTGCCATTGCTGGTCGACGGCATACACACCGGTGTTGGTGGCTTCGTTCTACCATAGCTGGTCGACGGCATACACACCGGTGTTGGTGGCTTCATTCTGCCATAGCTGGTCGATGGCATACACACCGGTGTTGGTGGCTTCGTTCTGCCATAGCTGGTCGATGGCATACACACCGGTGTTGGTGGCTTCGTTCTGCCAGAGCTGGTCGATGGCATACACACCGGTGTTGGTGGCTTCGTTCTGCCAGAGCTGGTCGACGGCATACACACCGGTGTTGGTGGCTTCGTTCTGCCATAGCTGGTCGACGGCTTCGTTCTGCCAGAGCTGGTCGACGGCATACACACCGGTGTTGGTGGCTTTGTTCTGCCATAGCTGGTCGACGGCTTCATTCTGCCAGAGCTGGTCGACGGCATACACACCGGTGTTGGTGGCTTCGTTCTACCAGAGCTGGTCGACGGCATACACACCGGTGTTGGTGGCTTCGTTCTGCCAGAGCTGGTCGATGGCATACACACCGGTGTTGGTGGCTTCGTTCTGCCATAGCTGGTCGACGGCATACACACCGGTGTTGGTGGCTTCGTTCTGCCATAGCTGGTCGACGGCATACACACCGGTGTTGGTGGCTTCGTTCTGCCAGAGCTGGTCGACGGCAGACACACCGGTGTTGGTGGCTTCGTTCTGCCATAGCTGGTTGACGACATACACACCGGTGTTACATTTCGTTTGTAACTGCTTGGTGTGCACACCGGAGTTGCATTTTGTTTGTAACTGCTTGGTGTGCACACCGGAGTTGTGTTTCGCTTGTCACAGCTAATGGGCGGCAAAGTAGACAACTTCTCAGCAACTGAAATATAGAAGGTATCTTTAATGCTGGACTTTATTTCCTGGTGGATAACCTAAATCAATGTCATGGACTTTATATCCTGGTGGAGAACCTAAATCAATGTCATGGACTTTATTTCCTGGTGGATAACCTAAATCAATGTCATGGTCTTATTTCCTGGTGGATAACCTAAATCAATGTCATGGTCTTATTTCCTGGTGGATAACCTAAATCAATGTCATGGTCTTATTTCCTGGTGGATAACCTAAATCAATGTCATGGACTTTATTTCCTGGTGGATAACCTAAATCAAAGTCAAGACTACAATGTACACTACAACAATACTGGCATGTATCCGTGGCAACTTAATATGAAACAAAACCATACTGGCATGTATCCGTGGCAACTTAATATGAAACAAAACCATACTGGCATGTATCCGTGGCAACTTAATATGAAACAAAACAATACTGGCATGTATCCGTGGCAACGTACTGGCATGTATCCGTGGCAACTTAATATCAAACAAAACCATACTGGCATGTATCCGTGGCAACTTAATATCAAACAAAGACATACTGGCATGTATCCGTGGCAACTTAATATCAAACAAAGACATGATCCAAATACACTTACCACTCTTGCACCCAGTACTTTTGTTCAGTGTGGCCGTCTCTGGACTGGCACAGGACTTCTTTGCCATGGAGTCGGTGGCCTTCGTTGACATGTTGGTCCGGCTTTGCACTGTGCTGACATGTTTGTCAGGATTGGCTGATGTGCTGGGTTCGTTTGGATCCTGGAATATAATGACACTCTATCTAAGGTTTCAAACCATCAATATAATATACTACTACTACACGAGAAACCACTATAATACTAATACTAATAATAATAATATATATATAATAACTATGTGAAATTTATCTATTTCATTAAAATTGTAGACACCCCAGACTTCAGCACCATACAATGTTAATAATAGGGATGGTCGTCCATAGTATGAGCCATGTGTAGGCAAAAATATAAATCAATTATCCAAATTTAAAACACTAACAAAACATTCTTCCTTAGATGTCAAACCCCATGCAGGGGTGTAGTCATATTCCTCCTATCATCGCAGGGGTGTAGTCAAATTCCGCCTATAATTTTCAGTTCAATAATTGATTTTTACTTCAATCCTTTATTGACTTTCCCCGTTGATAGATAGTGCCTATTTCATATTACTAATAATACTAATAACAAAACTACATTACTAATAATAAAAATGTGTTAATTAAATAAAAGTGTTTATTGTTGAACAAATGTTATTGTTGATATATCATTTAGATTTCGCTCATTTTCATGTTCTGTTACAAATGGTGCCCGAATATAGGGTTATATCCGAAAATATGTACATTTTATTAAAATTTTGAAAATCGATTCAATTAGCGATATACACAAACAGTCACCTTAGCTACATTACTAATAATAAAAATGTGTTGATTAAATAAGTGTTTATTGTTGAACAAATGTAATTGTTGTTATATCATTAAGTTTCTTCCACACAGCTTTTTGTACATTAAGAGTTGTCCGTAATCCTATAATAACCATATCAACTATCATGGTATGCAAGTTCAAGACAGTTCAATACACAAAAACTTTACATCTAATTTAATAGACAGGGAAGACAGGTCAATACACACAAACTATACATCTAATTTAATAGACAGGGAAGACAGGTCAATACACACAAACTATACATCTAATTTAATAGACAGGGAAGACAGGTCAATACACACAAACTATACATCTAATTTAATAGACAGGGAAGACAGGTCAATACACACAAACTATACATCTAATTTAATAGACAGGGAAGACAGGTCAATACACACAAACTATACATCTAATTTAATAGACAGGGAAGACAGGTCAATACACACAAACTATACATCTAATTTAATAGACAGGGAAGACAGGTCAATACACACAAACTATACATCTAATTTAATAGACAGGGAAGACAGGTCAATACACACAAACTATACATCTAATTTAATAGACAGGGAAGACAGGTCAATACACACAAACTATACATCTAATTTAATAGACAGGGAAGACAGGTCAATACACACAAACTATACATCTAATTTAATAGACAGGGAAGACAGGTCAATACACACACACTATACATACACACACACTATACATCTAATTTAATAGACAGGGAAGACAGGTCAATACACACAAACTATACATCTAATTTAATTTACGGGTAAGACAGGTCAATACACACAAACTATACATCTAATTTAATTTACGGGTAAGACAGGTCAATACTATTCAGCTAATTATTTTTTAATGTTATGATAAAAGTTCAGTTTCCTATCTACTAGAACACTTGATTCGGGAGCATTTATACCACTAGATACTGTGGTTAAAACCCATGCATCCACCATGCCTCATACACTATTGAGGAATAAGTGTGATCTACCTCTAATGCATAGTCAGTGGTTCAAACCCATGCATCCACCTGTGCCTCATACACTATTGAGATGAACTAGTGTGATCTACCTCTAATGCATAGAGTCAGTGGTTAAACCTGTGCATCCACCCGTGCCTCATACACTATTGAGATGAACAAGTGTGATCTACCTCTAATGCATAGAGTCAGTGGTTAAACCTGTGCATCCACCCGTGCCTCATACACTATTGAGAGGAACAAGTGTGATCTACCTCTAATGCATAGAGTCAGTGGTTAAACCTGTGCATCCACCCGTGCCTCATACACTATTGAGAGGAACAAGTGTGGTCTACCTCTAATGCATAGAGTCAGTGGTTAAACCTGTGCATCCACCCGTGCCTCATACACTATTGAGAGGAACAAGTGTGATCTACCTCTAATGCATAGAGTCAGTGGTTAAACCTGTGCATCCACCCGTGCCTCATACACTATTGAGAGGAACAAGTGTGGTCTACCTCTAATGCATAGAGTCAGTGGTTAAACCTGTGCATCCACCCGTGCCTCATACACTATTGAGATGAACAAGTGTGATCTACCTCTAATGCATAGTCAGTGGTTAAACCCGTGCATCCACCCGTGCCTCATACACTATTGAGATGAACAAGTGTGATCTACCTCTAATGCATAGTCAGTGGTTAAAACCTGTGCATCCACCCGTGCCTCATACACTATTGAGATGAACAAGTGTGATCTACCTCTAATGCATAGTCAGTGGTTAAAACCTGTGCATCCACCCGTGCCTCATACACTATTGAGATGAACAAGTGTGATCTTCCTCAAACACTGGAGAGTCGTTAATTGACTGTATTATGTTATTAAGGGTTGACATTGTTAACTGTTACTGTCCAGCTGTGGGTTCTAGTCCTATCTTGGTAGAATTCTCTATAAGCAAGAAATCAATCCCGTTGAAGGCCAGTAGTGGTTCAAACACGTGCGTCCACGCGTGCCTCCTACACTATTGTGAGAGACAAGTGTGGTATTCCTCTAATGATAAGATTTAGTGGTTCAAACCCCTACGTCCACGCGTGCCTCATACACTACTGTGAGAGACAAGTGTGGTATTCCTCTAGCGATAAGATTTAGTGGTTCAAACCCCTACGTCCACGCGTGCCTCATACACTATTGTGAGAGACAAGCGTGGTATTCCTCTAACGATAAGATTTAGTGGTTCAAACACGTGCGTCCACGCGTGCCTCATACACTATTGTGAGAGACACGTGTGGTATTCCTCTAATGATAAGATTTAGTGGTTCAAACACGTGCGTCCACGCGTGCCTCATACACTATTGTGAGAGACACGTGTGGTATTCCTCTAACGATAAGATTTAGTGGTTCAAACACGTGCGTCCACGCGTGCCTCATACACTATTGTGAGAGACACGTGTGGTATTCCTCTAACGATAAGATTTAGTGGTTCAAACACGTGCGTCCACGCGTGCCTCATACACTATTGTGAGAGACAAGTATTCCTCTAATGATAAGATTTAGTGGTTCAAACACGTGCGTCCACGCGTGCCTCATACACTATTGTGAGAGACACGTGTGGTATTCCTCTAACGATAAGATTTAGTGGTTCAAACACGTGCGTCCACGCGTGCCTCATACACTATTGTGAGAGACACGTGTGGTATTCCTCTAACAATAAGATTTAGTGGTTCAAACACGTGCGTCCACGCGTGCCTCATACACTATTGTGAGAGACACGTGTGGTATTCCTCTAATGATAAGATTTAGTGGTTCAAACACGTGCGTCCACGCGTGCCTCATACACTATTGTGAGAGACACGTGTGGTATTCCTCTAAATAAGATTTAGTGGTTCAAACACGTGCATCCACGCGTGCCTCATACACTATTGTGAGAGACACGTGTGGTATTCCTCTAACGATAAATTTAGTGGTTCAAACACGTGCGTCCACGCGTGCCTCATACACTATTGTGAGAGACACGTGTGGTATTCCTCTAATGATAAGATTTAGTGGTTCAAACACGTGCGTCCACGCGTGCCTCATACACTATTGTGAGAGACACGTGTGGTATTCCTCTAATGATAAGATTTAGTGGTTCAAACACGTGCGTCCACGCGTGCCTCATACACTATTGTGAGAGACACGTGTGGTATTCCTCTAACAGTTCAAACCCCATGTCCTCCTACGACGATAAACAAAAATGATAAAAGATTACCGGCTGAATCAATGTCTTGTAGTCTCTTCCGATTCATTTGAAGATCCGTGACCTTTAAGCAGAGAATGATAGCCCTGAAATAGAAACAAGACCATTGAAACCCGATAGTCGATGAATAGAGCAAGATGGCCGTCTAGCTTGGCACCTGATAGTCGATGAATAGAGCAAGATGGCCGTCTAGCTTGGCACCTGATAGTCGATGAGTAAATCAAGATGGTTGTTTAGCATGGCACCCGATAGTCGATGAATAGATCAAGATGGTCGTTTAGCATGGCACCTGAGAGTCGATGAATAGAGCAAGATGGTTGTTTAGCTTGGCACCTGATAGTCGATGAATAGAGCAAGATGGCCGTCTAGCTTGGCACCTGATAGTCGATGAATAGAGCAAGATGGTCGTTTAGCATGGCACCAGATAGTCGATGAATAGAGCAGGATACCATTTAGCATGGCACCTGAGAGTCGATGAATAGAGCAGGATACCATTTAGCTTGGCACCTGATAGTCGATGAATAGAGCAGGATACCATTTAGCATGGCACCTAATAGTCGATGAATAGAGCAAGATGGTTGTTTAGCTTGGCACCTGATAGTCGATGAATAGAGCAAGATGGCCGTCTAGCTTGGCACCTGATAGTCGATGAATAGAGCAGGATACCATTTAGCATGGCACCTGAGAGTCGATGAATAGAGCAAGATGGTCGTTTAGCATGGCACCAGATAGTCGATGAATAGAGCAAGATGGCCACTTAGCTTGGCACCTGATAATCGATGAATAGATCAAGATGGCTGCTTAGCATGGCACCTGATAATAGATCAAGATGGTCGCTTAGCATGGCACCCGATAGTAGATGAATAGAGCAAAATGGCTGCTTAGCATGGCACCTGATAGTCGATGAATAGATGAAGATGGTCATTTAGCATAGCACCTGATAGTCGATGAATAGAGCAAGATGGTCGTTTAGCATGGCACCTAATAGTCGATGAATAGAGCAAGATGGCCATTTAGCTTGGCACCTGATAGTCAATGAATAGAGCAAGATGGCCGTTTAGCATGGCACCTAATAGTCGATGAATAGAGCAAGATGGCCGTTTAGCATGGCACCCGATAGTAGATGAATAGAGCAAAATGGCTGAATGGCATGGCACCTGATAGTCGATGAATAGATGAAGATGGTCATTTAGCATAGCACCTGATAGTCGATGAATAGAGCAAGATGGTTGTTTAGCATGGCACCTAATAGTCGATGAATAGAGCAAGATGGCCGTTTAGCTTGGCACCTGATAGTCAATGAATAGAGCAAGATGGCCGTTTAGCATGGCACCTGATAGTCGATGAATAGAGCAAGATGGTCGTTTAGCATGGCACCCGATAGTAGATGAATAGAGCAAGATGGACTCTTAGCATGGCATCGGATAGTCGATGAATAGATGAAGATGGTCGTTTAGCTTAGCACCTGATAGTTGATGAATAGATCAAGATGATCGTTTAGCATGGCACCTGATAGTCGATGAATAGAGCAAGATGGTCATTTAGCATGGCACCAGATAGTCTATGAATAGAGCAAGATGGTCGTTTAGCATGGCACCTGATAGTCGATGAATAGATCAAGATGGTCGTTTAGCATGGCACCTGATAGTCTATGAATAGAGCAAGATGGTCGTTTAGCATGGCACCAGATAGTCGATGAATAAAGCAAGATGGTCGTTTAGCATGGCACCAAATAGTCTATGAATAGAGCAAGATGGTCATTTAGCATGGCACCTGATAGTCTATGAATAGAGCAAGATGGTAGTTTAGCATGGCACCAGATAGTCGATGAATAAAGCAAGATGGTCGTTTAGCATGGCACCTGATAGTCGATGAATAGATCAAGATGATCGTTTAGCATGGCACCCGATAGTCGATGAATAGAGCAAGATGGTCGTTTAGCATGGCACCTGATAGTCGATGAATAGAGCAAGATGGTCGTTTAGCTAGCTTGACACCCGATAGTCGATGAATAGAGCAAGATGGTCGTTTAGCATGGCACCTGATAGTCGATGAATAGAGCAAGATGGCCATTTAGCATAGCACCTGATAGTCGATGAATAGAGCAAGATGGTCATTTAGCATAGCACCTGATAGTCGATGAATAGAGCAAGATGGTCGTTTAGCATGGCACCTAATAGTCGATGAATAGAGCAAGATGGCCGTTTAGTTTGGCACCTGATAGTCAATGAATAGAGCAAGATGGTCGTTTAGCATGGCACCTGATAGTCGATGAATAGAGCAAGATGGTCGTTTAGCTAGCTTGACACCCGACAGTCGATGAATAGAGCAAGATGATCGTTTAGCATGGAACCTGATAGTCGATGAATAGAGCAAGATGGTCGTTTAGCATGGCACCTGATAGTCGATGAGTAAATCAAGATGGTTGTTTAGCATGGCACCCGATAGTCGATGAATAGATCAAGATGGTCGTTTAGCATGGCACCTGAGAGTCGATGAATAGAGCAAGATGGTTGTTTAGCTTGGCACCTGATAGTCAATGAATAGATCAAGATGGTCGTTTAGCTTGGCACCCGATAGTCGATGAATAGAGCAAGATGATCGTTTAGCTTGGCACCCGATAGTCGGTGAATAGAGCAAGATGGCCGTTTAGCTTGGCACCTGATAGTCGATGAATAGAGCAAGATGGTTTTATGCATGGCACCTGATAGTCTATGAATAGAGCAAGATGGCCGTTGAACTTGTATAAGATGACCCCCCGCCCAACTTTGGTCTTAAATCAGTGGTATGTTGTATAAGACGACCCCCCGCCCAACTTTGGTCTTAAATCAGTGGTATGTTGTATAAGACGACCCCCCGCCCAACTTTGGTCTTAAATCAGTGGTATGTTGTATAAGACGGGTTGAGAAATTTAAACCACACAGAAGTAGAGACCAAACATATTAATTACACACTGTAAATTATGTCAAATCGTAACAAAATGCACATGAAATTTGAGATCGGAAAGGTAGATGGTTTTTTTTCGGGTACTCCGGTTTCCTACCATACGAATGACCACATATACGTTTTTCTCTGTGCCAACGAGAGTGATTAATATAAGTTGTAAGAGCTTTTTACATAACCGTTGAACCGTTGTAAAATAAATAAAAGTTAAATAAATCGCCCCAACAGCTTCAGTCCACATTACTTATTATTATTACCCAACTTGTAATTCGTTATTTTTGCCTGTTTCATTGCATTTTTTTATCCTTCGCTCAGGTCTGGGCAACAGTTCGAACTGTTGACCGGGCAATAGTTTACATTATGTGAAGCCCTCCTTTCCGTTCATTAATTCCTTTCCGTATTTATTGCATACTTACCGGTGTACCGGCTTTTAGACCAAAACCAAGCGTTTACAAATGATGATTGATTAGTCATCAGCCGACAAACTGTGAAAAACAGAAATTTATCTTGAATTATGACCCAGGCTAGGTTTGAAGACATGACTGAGGATGAACTCAATGTTTTATTAGAAAATAGGGACTTTCTGAGTACAAAAAACGTTATAAAGCATTAGGTAATAAAACAGTTATTTCATGGGTGTTTGGGGAACAGTCAAAACTATTGTCCCTCAGTATCAGGGAAGACATTTCGAACTGTTGGCAACAGTTCGATAGTCTTCCTTGATTATTCGGGACAATAGTTTTGACTGTTCCCCAAACACCCATGAAATAACTGTATACTATATGACCAGTAAACATTACTTACTATATGACCAGTAAACATTACTTACTATATGACCATAGGCCAAGAAAAAAAAATTCCCCTGTGCTTCGGTCATATGGGGACTCTTCAGCTGTTAGTGGTGGGGGGGGGAGACCGGGTGTCCCTCCAAACAGTTTTACCCTGGGTGTCCCTCCGAACAGTTTTACCCCGGGTGTCCCTCCGAGCAGTTTTACCCCGGTGTCCCTCCGAGCAGTTTTACCCCGGGTGCCCCTCTGAACAGTTTTACCCTGGGTGTCCCTCCGAACAGTTTTACCCCGGTTGCCCCTCCGAGCAGTTTTACCCGGGTGTCCCTCCGAGCAGTTTTACCCCGGGTGCCCCTCCGAACAGTTTTACCCTGGGTGTCCCTCCCTCCAAGCAGTTTTACCCTGGGTGCGCCTCCAAGCAGTTTTACCCCGGGTGCCCCTCCGAACAGTTTTACCCTGGGTGTCCCTCCGAACAGTTTTACCCTGGGTGTCCCTCCCTCCAAGCAGTTTTACCCCGGGTGCGCCTCCAAGCAGTTTTACCATGGGTGCGCCTCCGAGCAGTTTTACCCGGGTACCCCTCCAAGCAGTTTTACCCCGGGTGCCCCTTCGAGCAGTTTTACCCTGGTTGCCCTTCCGAGCAGTTTTACCCCGGGTGTCCCTCCGAGCAGTTTTACCCCGGTTGCCCCTCCGAACAGTTTTACCCTGGGTGCCCCTCCGAGCAGTTTTACCCCGGTTGCCCCTCCGAGCAGTTTTACCCCGGTTGCCCCTCCGAGCAGTTTTACCCCGGGTGTCCCTCCGAGCAGTTTTACCCCGGTTGCCCCATCGAGCAGTTTTACCACGGTTGCCCCTCCGAGCAGTTTTACCCCGGGTGTCCCTCCGAGCAGTTTTACCCCGGTTGCCCCTCCGAACAGTTTTCCCCTGAAGTGACCCTCCGAGCAGTTTTACCCTGGGTGCCCCTCCGAGCAGTTTTTCAAGCACGGGCATGAATGAAATCGGTGCTCCCAGTGGGATTCCAACCTACCGCGGTGAAGGGCATGTGATTTGAAGATATATCCAATGGCGGTTTGTGTGAAGATTTTTTAAGAATTTGTGCTATTTTTAGACAGCGGCCATCTTGGATATGTAATGACGTGATTTTAATAAATTTGTAATCCCACACCTACCCAAGCATCATGACCATAAATGGTGGATATACATTTCCCCGAACAGATACATTGCTATAAGAAAAGTTCACATGAGCTTTGCCGAGGTGAGCTAAAACTGATATTCATCCTCGTACACATTTTACATTTTCTATCACTATATGGTGTATGTCGCGATATTTCCATCTGCCACGTAAATACAAGACAACAGATCAGTATTGAATACAGAATTATTACCCCGACATAGTCCGCAATGAATCACTTGCATGCTCCAAATATCCGACTGCATTCCGTCATACTGCTTGCACTTGACCGCCTGAGCAGGGCTCAAACCTGTGACCATCAGTGATAGGTAAAACAGCTTCATAAATGTTATGCTGCCTATTTATATCTGCAATTTTCAGGTTCCCGTCTTTGTCCACCAGCAAGTTGTCGCAGTTGAGGTCCCTGAAACAGAATACAACATTGTTTGTGTGTTTCTCTTTTGACAAAAATATTAGATATAGATAGATAAATCAATTATGTTCATATCAATATATATCGGAACATTGAGAGTGAGATTTATGTTGTTATCAATATATATCGGAACATTGAGAGTGAGATTTATGTTTTTATCAATATATATCGGAACATAGAGAGTGAGATTTATGTTGTTATCAATATATATCGGAACATCGAGAGTGAGATTTATGTTGTTATCAATATATATCGGAACATCGAGAGTGAGATTTATGTTTTTATCAATATATATCGGAACATTGAGAGTGAGATTTATGTTTTTATCAATATATATCGGAACATTGAGAGCGAGATTTATGTTTTTTCAATATATACCAGAACATTGAGTGAGATTTATGTTTTTATCACAATATATATCTGAACATCGAGAGTGAGATTTATGTTCATATCAATATATATCGGAACATTGAGAGTGAGATTTATGTTTTTATCAATATATATCGGAACATTGAGAGTGAGATTTATGTTTTTATCAATATATATCGGAACATCGAGAGTGAGATTTATGTTGTTATCAATATATATCGGAACATTGAGAGTGAGATTTATGTTTTTATCAATATATATCGGAACATCGAGAGTGAGATTTATGTTGTTATCAATATATATCGGAACATTGAGAGTGAGATTTATGTTTTTATCAATATATATCGGAACATCGAGAGTGAGATTTATGTTTTTATCAATATATATCGGAACATCGAGAGTGAGATTTATGTTGTTATCAATATATATCGGAACATTGAGAGTGAGATTTATGTTTTTATCAATATATATCGGAACATCGAGAGTGAGATTTATGTTGTTATCAATATATATCGGAACATTGAGAGTGAGATTTATGTTTTTATCAATATATATCGGAACATCGAGAGTGAGATTTATGTTTTTATCAATATATATCGGAACATCGAGAGTGAGATTTATGTTTTTATCAATATATATCGGAACATTGAGAGTGAGATTTATGTTGTTATCAATATATATCGGAACATTGAGAGTGAGATTTATGTTGTTATCAATATATATCTGAACATTGAGAGCGAGATTTATGTTTTTTCAATATATACCAGAACATTGAGTGAGATTTATGTTTTTATCACAATATATATCTGAACATCGAGAGTGAGATTTATGTTCATATCAATATATATCGGAACATTGAGAGCGAGATTTATGTTTTTATCAATATATACCGGAACATTGAGAGTGAGCATTCCACAGCACTGGAGCAGCATAGATGAACGTGTGGATAAGTGTTTGTCTTCTGTGTTGCATAATTCACCTACACAGCTAGCTACATATAGCTCAGTAAAAATACGCACCTGGTCCTAGTAGGATGGCCTACCGGGAGGAATCGGCGCCGCGGAGGAGTGACAGAAACCTCTCGGTCACCGAGCGTAACAAAAACGCAAACCTACCCGAAAAAGCGGAGCCGATTGGACCAGGTGATGGGCCCTGTGGGTTGGGGTATGACTGTACCACAAATCTACAGTTGGTCCTCACCGGGAATCTCCAGAGATTTTAGGCACGAAGCGAGGACGCAGGTTAGTCGGTGACCAGTTCTGAGAGGGGGCATCAGTTGCACGCCTTTAGTGCCCATCTTCCAGGAGTCTTTCAACTGGAGGTAATGTCCGACGCCATTGCAGAAAGTAGGGTGGGGGCACTGAAGCTAGTCATGAGATGGTTGCTCGGTTACAGGTCCACTCTACCAGAACGTAGGGTGGGGGCACTGAAGCTAGTCATGAGATGGTTGCTCGGTTACAGGTCTACAGGGTGGGGGCACTGAAGCTAGTCATGAGATGGCTGCTCGGTTACAGGTCTACAGGGTGGGGGCACTGAAGCTAGTCATGAGATGGTTGCTCGGTTACAGGTCTACAGGGTGGGGGCACTGAAGCTAGTCATGAGATGGTTGCTCGGTTACAGGTCTACAGGGTGGGGGCACTGATGCTAGTCATGAGATGGTTGCTCGGTTACAGGTCCATAGGATCTCATCCAGTATGTGGAAACGATGACTGATCTGCCAGCCCTGAGAATAGTGATTGGTCCTGTACAAAGGCGAACCATGGCTGGCATGTGTGAGAACCTCAATGAGGCCACACCGAGTGACCATCCAGAAACTCGCTGGCTCTCCTGGTAAACTGGAGTATCCTAATGGACCTCATCACAGTTTTGGAACCCCACCAACGGCTGTCATTGGAGGACCAGTTCCCCCTAACGAACGAAGAAGTGGCTCAGGTTCAGACATTCCCTGAAGCATTCGATAGTCACTGCCACCTAGATCGAACCCGTAGCGAATATAAGCTTCCGCGCAGTTCTAATTTGGCCATGATCTGTCACTTGGCAACACCGGACGAAGCCCATACGGTGAAGTTGGTTGGGGTTGTCGCTAATTCCTGTGACCCACCCCGACCCCGAGACAAACCCAGAGGAATCAGGATCAGATCTCCAGCAGCTGCAACAGCTGCAACAGCTCCTAGAACACCAGGATGTATCCGGACTTGGGGAGGTTGGGTTAGACCACACCGAACGAGTTGAAAAGTGGAATGGACAAATGCAGAGGCTGGGCCAAACCCTCGATCTTCTCCAGGATAGACACGTGCTTGTCCTCCATTGCAGAGGGATGGCTTAGGTAGACAATAGTGAGGCATACACTAGCCTGCCATATGTGCTATTGTCGAGTATTAAGCAGGAGCAGCTTATCCATCTGCATTGCTTCAGTGGGAATTCGGTCATTGTCAGACAATGGCTGGAGCACTTCACGAACACCTACTTTGGTTTTACCAAGCTGGTCCAGCAATTCACTAGGGAGCAACAGAAGGACCGCATCCTAATGGTAAAAGAAATGAAGAGTCCCAGTTGCTGGTGGAAACGGACGCTCCGTATTTCCATTTCTTTGGTCACAAACGTACCACACCAGCCCTAATATGCATGGTAACGGAAGAGGTGGCCAAGATCCAGGGAGGCAAATGGGAAGATGTGATGAAGGCGCCTGTGGGAAATGCACATCCTCTTTATTTGCATCATCAACCTCCCTCCCAAGTAAGCCAATCAGGGATCGGGAAGAACGGGCCAGACTGCATAGATGACCCTAAGCTTAGGTGTTAGGCACTAGGCAAGGCATTTAAATTCCACGTTGCCTCTTCTCTCTCCCTCGTGGCGATGGATTCCTTCAGGAATGAGGTCTCGAGAGTAATTAATATAAGTTGTAAGAACTTAAATAAATTTGTATGAACTAAGCAAGATCTGGAATTGGGTCCGGTGGTGGACTTAGTACTGGTTAACCGCTTACGTCAGCTAAGCCTGCCCAGGAAAAGAAAAATTGGAAATACCTATTTGGAGGTCAGACATCAAGTAGGTGCACAGAATGTCATTCCCGACGAGGGACGCCACAAGCTAGTCAGACCTATTGTGCCTGAAGAACAGACCCAGTGACATAATGATCTGGAGGAAGTCCTCCCTGATGTACCATCCTTCTCAATAAAGTGGGGAGGAGAGTAGCAAATGGCAATTGCGTTATTTATGAGACAGTCTGGCACGGAAAATAGCGACACCGTCTAGCGCAGGAACGAGGCATCCTGGTAGGGTTCCCACTGTCCGTCACCAATGGCACTAATTGCGCCAAAAAACAAATATTGGCGCTAAATTTTCTGAATTGGCGGAAATATTTGGCGCAACATTTTTTTTAAAAAAAGAAGATTTTTGTGGCACATGTTTTGTCAAATACATGGCTTCAAATATTTATTTGTGAACTATATGGCTCTACCCAAGATTTTTTCAATTGGCGACAGAAGTGGTGCAGACAAACATTCAGACAGAGGGAACACTGCATTCTGGGAACACGCTCTACAAGGCAAAACCACCATAGACGCTCAGAAAGCTGAATTAGCAAGACGACCTATATTAGTGTCAGTGAATATCCAAGTTACAAAGTTGCAGCCGTTACGTACCTAGCTAGGCAAGTTCCCTGACACGATATTCACAGCTAATAAATGTACGAACCAGTGTGGTCCAACATATCCTCCGAGTACGAACTAGACAGGTTGGGAATTTACATGAAAATACAATATATTATTGTTATATTAAGTAAAACAAGAAATAAACCAACACGCTGAAGCCATAAACTACTCTGTGTGCTATATAATGGGAAATACTTGCACAATTATAACCAGTTTCATGTGTTAAATGTCGCCTCGTTCGATAACAAATGAGGGAGGAAAAACAAGGGGAGGTAAGGCTGAATCGACTAGACAAGCGGGTAAAACAACAGAGGTTTTGAACCCGAAGCAATTAGTCAAGACCCCAAGCGTGTGTGGTTTTTATTCCAAGTTATGGTGTATCATCAATGTTTATGGTAGTAATTTATTAGAATATTTAAACTTACACTAAACATGTGTGTAACTTAATGGCAGCCATTTTTCGGAAGTAGGCCTACTTTGATAGACATCAATGCATTGCATTGTGGGTAGTTTTAAACTGTCAATTCTCAGAGAGATTTTCATGAGAGTCCTAAACCAGTGTCAGTGAGGAAGGCGCCTCACACTAAGTGCTTAGTACTGGTTAACCATTTAGGTCAGCTAAGCCTGCACATGAAAACATGTCTAGGTCCCAGAAAGGGGTTTAACATTAATGGAACACACATAGGGGCCTACATACCTGGTTATTCTTATCTGTGAGTGGAAGTCGTGATAGCGCAGTGGATACGCGTTCGCTTCAGGTGCGAAAGGTCCGGGGTTCGAGCCCCACTGGAGCCGTTACGATTATGCCCTTAGGCAAGGCATTTAAATTCCACGTTGCCTCTTCTCTCTCCCTCGTGGCGATGGATTCCATCAGGAATGAGGTCTCGAGAGTGATTTATATAAGTTGAAATAACTTGTTTCGCAATCGAGCTAAAATAAATTTGTATAAACATATTCTTATCTCAAGATATTTATAAGGGGGTTCTTGGGATCGCACTTTTAGGTAGGGATCTGTAAACAACAGAATAACATATCAAAGATATAACACATGTCTACGTCCCCGCAAGGGGTTTGACATTAATGGACCATACATAGGCCTACATAGCATCAAAGATATAGGCCTACGTGTAGGGAGAAGAACTGTATACGTTTTCTTTCGTTCTAATCCCTTTCAGTCTATTTTGCTGTTATTTATATGTAAACTGTTAATTCTCTTGTATACATGTAAAATACTGAAATAAATAATGTGCATATGCACGTCTGTGTACGCTGATGTTGTACCGGCAATACATAGCATATAATATATGTACATATAACATGTAAAACTGTCGTTTCTAGCGCATATGACGTGGCCGTAGTTACAAATTAATTAGATTATTGTATACACGTCTTCTATATTTTATTTACATTTCTAAATGCTAGATATATAAAAACAACAGCTATGACTAACCTGTAAACAGCAAAATAACATATCAAAGATATATGTATTTATTCATTTGTACACGTCTGTGTACGATGATGTTATACCGACAAGTGTAGCGAAGCATTACACTATTCAATTACATCAATATACACATAGATTAAGTGCTCAGTTAATTAGGATTAGTGCAGAGAAATATAAAAGGATAACGATACTATGTTATCGGGCGAGATATATCGAGGACATGTGTGCAAGTGTGTGTGTCGTGCGTGTTTTGTGGGTGTGTGTGTTTTGTGTGCAGTGTGTGTTTTTGTGTGCAGTGTGTATAGTGTGTGTTTTTGTGTAGTGTGTGTTTTGTGTGTAGTGTGCGTGCTTATTTATCGTTGCTAGCGGTTTGCCCATATGAGCGACGCCTCCTGAAGAGATTAGTCATTTTAGATTGTTTGGAAGATAGTGCAATGATACAGAGACCCATTCCAGATTCTCCTCTGGTTGTTTTACGTGCATGGTGTAAAGCACTGACACGAGACCTCGGCTTAATATCCCATCTGAAAGACTGTAGTATGACTCTGGCATTCGTTAATCTTTATATCCGTATATGGAAAATGCCTAAAACATGGGTAATTTACTGTAGTGTATTTTGGAGTAGGTAGAACGTCGGCCCGGTCAGCTCAGTTGGTAGAGCTGTCCGACTAGTGTTCGGGAGGTCGTGGGTTCGAGTCCCACATCAGGTCACTAACTGTTCCGCTCTTTCCTTGCTTGGTAACTTTATTGCATATCAGAGGACAAAAACAAAATATAAAAAACATTGCAATAATGCCAATGGCACAAAACTTACATTACTCAATCCATGTGTACATGTAGAAATCCATATTAACATAATATAAATCTTACCACAGTGTTCTTGTGTAATACGCTATTTCAATATATAGTGAAAGGTAAAGATATTTATAAAGTATGCTTCCATATTATTGTATGTACTAGTATTCACTATTATAAAATAGGCAACATGAATAGTTCATTGGATTGATTTTTTCTATTTTTCTATTTTCTAATGTTGCGCCCATAAGTTCTTGCTTAAATGTATATACTTAATCCTTATCAATGTATATGAACTTTGACTATCTTTATGTCTGACTTCTTTTTTTTAAGCGACGGTCATAACCGTATACTGTAGATCTATATCTTAAAACAGGTAAAACATATAGTATACAAACCGAATTTGAAACATAATGATCATCCCTGAAATCTTACTTCTAAGTATATTTTTGATTATCTTACTGGTACCAACAATTATAACTTTTATACATTTAGCCTTATGCTTAGAATCAATCCCCATGTTCCTTTGGTATAAAGATATTGGAAAATCATTATTAAATCATATCTGTTATAATAGCTCTTAATTCTTGTTGATTTTTGATGGGGACATAATTAAAATACTCTCAGATTTACAAAAGATTTGTCTATTAAAAAACTTTGCAAACTTCTAGCAACAAATCACTTAAACTTTCTCAATCTTCCTCTTAAAACGATAAATACCCCGTCATATTATAATATTCATATCAATATATAGGGAATTGCGCATACACTGTAAACGGTTAAATAACCCATGCTATACTCTCCATGAAGCTTTATTAACTAGGAAACTAGATATTATATCTTACATTTTGGGGACTATATACTACCGTCATCATCTGTGTGGTTATTTAACCTGTAACACGCTCACTAACAACACTGTAATAGTATGTTTTATTTGCAATATGCGTTTTATTGTAAGGTACAGTGGGGGATGGCTCCCCGACCCCCTTGGTACCTATGAAGGGGAAAATAAATAAAAAATTACAACAACAAAAGTATGCTCTATTGTATACAACTTCACTCACAATATTTTCTTTGGGTTCTGATGTAGGGTGGAGTCATTGTGCAAGGAAGATTTATCAGTAACCAATGCATGCAGAGCTTTCATCAATGTTCATACAATCTTTCATTCATACAAATACAACAAACAAAACGATTGGGCACAGAACAAAACATTGACATGTGTTCACGAAACAAAAACACGTGGACGACATAATTGACCCGGGGAAACATCGCCATTTCCGTCTCCGACGTAGATTGCCGAGTATCCCCGAATCAATACCGTTGCATACCACACAACGAACGATGACCTTTCTGCAAACGCTACTTAGGCACGCCCCCATAGTTACAGGTGCTCGCTGTAACTACGCGAGACAAGCTATCTAACAAAATGGCGTCTAACGCAAACCTGCATCGAGTTAATCTAGATAAAATTCCGTGGAATTTCTCAGTTTTATTTTACTCAGATATTAATATCTTGTTGAAAGCAAGTCAACAAGTGTTTAGGTTCTTTAAATAGTGATGGTTATTTCTCTAATGTACAGATATATTTAACGGGTGAGGATGTGTTAAGTGTTCGTGAAAAATGTTTTCGCAGTCAACGGAGGAGGTTTCGTATAACTACTTCTTCGTATACAAGGCAATATAGAGTGAAACATTGTGGTGGATTCGTCTAATAGTATATTATCACGCCTACGCCAATTATGAGATGGGCTGTTGACAAATTAATCAATTACTGGAGAATATATTATTTTTCACACCTTGATTGGTCGGCTCAAACATCTGTGATGCTGCTTGTATGCCCGTGTTTTATCAGCTTTAGAGCTGAGCCGTGCCATATGTCCAAGCCCTTGCATCATGTATAAATATCATGCTCTTCACATCAATTTCATTACAACCATGGCGTCTATATTTCCATGCGTTGTTTGCTGATTATACAATACAAATACAATAAAAAATAGATAAACACTGTAAATTTCATTGTCATTGTATTAATCTATGTACCTTTTTTATGTAATTTTATGTCATTGTAAATAATTTAATGCTTTGATGTACAATAAATATATTATTTTAATAACGGTCTATGATTTATTTATTCTCCCCCGTTCACTTTAATTAATCTTGATTAGTGGCTTGAAACCTAGATAGATAATCACTCCTGGTATGGCAAACACACGGCTACATAGTCCCATTCATAATTGTGTCAAATACCTAAATAGCTAATAATAGCATTATTATAATGAGCCTGTATAGTGCAGTACTATTAAATCAATTATACGAACCTGTGATTATACGAATGCACTGTGTGTACGAAACTACCATTAGACGAACAAGAGATTATACGAAACCACCTGAATTCTGAGTGAACAACCACATCGTGTCAACTTTGACATTAAAAGAAATGAAATATGCCACCGTCTTGAGAGACTCGACCCTATGCCTCCTAGAAGACTCGAACATTAGGCCCAAAAACTGAACACCAGTACGTTCACTGAGCTACTATGGGAATCACACAGCTCTGCACATGCATGGGTACTATTACTTCTATCTGATCCCTAGTCCACCATCCACGACAATATGTATGAACCACATGTATAATTTTAATCACCATTATACTCACATATCTCTTGTGAACAGTAGATCTATAAATGCAGAATATATTTTTTCGAAATATTTTATTATGCATAAATAAATTAATTTCAACTTACTTGTGTGCAAATATATATGTTTGCATTAATTTTGGATGTATTCAGCTGGTCGTCCACACAACTTAATCCACCTTAGACATTTTTCAAGATTTGTCTTAGGTTTTGGAAATGACACGAATTAAACGTCACCTATTAATCGATCTGGATATCTACTATCACTGTCACACAGCATAACTTAATAAAACAGCCCGTAACTACATCTTTTCACCATTGTCAATGACAGACAGCATTAATTAATTTGTAATTATTTTTCAAAAAATAATTTCAGATCACGATTACTCGTTATCAGATTTGATTAAAATTGTACTAAATAACTCGTTTGTCTGACAGAACGATAACACAATGACTCGGTGTAGTAATCAATACTATAATTGTGTGCACACATTTTATAATTAGCACAATCAGTGCTATATATATATATTCTTTATTTATCCTCCAGTATTGAAGAGCATACAATTCACATATTACAAGAACAATTACAACAGTGAAATATATTACAATGTTATAAGGAAATTAAGTAACAGAAATAAACGCTTATATACATATTCTATATATAATCGCAACAGGCGATGTGTAGTACCATATAATAACACACACGTATACATATATACACAC
This sequence comes from Archivesica marissinica, assembly GCA_014843695.1. Lineage (NCBI taxonomy): Eukaryota > Metazoa > Mollusca > Bivalvia > Venerida > Vesicomyidae > Archivesica > Archivesica marissinica. Next base: position 44,880,622 of record CM026396.1, read on the forward strand.
ACCAAGCATATGTATATATACATAATACACGCATACACACACATGTATATATATACATACATATACATACATACGTATACATACACACATGCGTATACATATATTATACCAATACAAACATATACATATCACTGTAATATTGTATTACTCGCTTAAATTCAATTGTTACAGTATCTCTTACATTACTGCAAGTGTTACCCCCTTACCGAAACGAAACTATAAGAGAGGTATGTGCAGAGTAGCGTAGATAGGGATGCTGGTACATATACTTGCTTTAGTACTGTCTCATAACCAATTCATGTAATGGGCAAATTGTAAAAACACTTTAAAGCTTGCTACTCTCTGATCGTCTGTCAATTGAAATGCTGTAAAGCCACGGAACATTTCAATGAGTTGCAGATCTGGTGAGAGTGAGCAGAGACTTTTAAAGGTACTGGTACCTAGAGACTTAGAGAGTTTCATCCAGAGTGTGGTTCTCCATTTGTCATTAAATGGGCAAAACAACAGTATATGTCTGCTAATCTCGTCTGTGACCAAGTGACATTTCATACACTGTATATCGTATTTATGAGAGAAAAACCTACACATTAGGATACAGACGGATGTACAATGTGGCTGTAGGTATGTGTATTCTCTACAGAAATTCCATAGGTTACAAGTTTCATATTCTGACTGGACTAGGGAGAAAGTATTTAAACTTGCATCGCAAAGTAACCTACTATTCCAGTCGAATACTACCTGGTTTTTTACTGCCAGTTTAACGTTATATTTCCATATACCTACGCTCGGGAATATACCATCGTGTAAGTAATCTAAGAAAAACTGTGTCAGATTATATTTTCCTAGAATTCTATATATATCGGGGATAAAACCTTTTGCAATTTTGGGAGATGTCATGAATGATGTGGTTCTATGCACAAACACGTCTTTGATTTTAAACTTGGTATCTAATCGACAGAGTTGACCAAATAGTAGAAGTTTCCGTTTATCTATCAGCTGGACTATAGGATATATACCGAGACAGCTTAATGCTATATCCGTTCTAGTAGATGTAGGGATAGATTGAATACGTTTGATACATTGTCAATGCAGTTTTCGCAAGGGGAGTAACTGGGTATCGGTGACACCATTCCACAATTCGCTCCCATATAATGCTTTTGGTAGTACAATGGATTCGTATATTTTTTTACACGTTGCAGGATGCAGGCCGTTTCTATAAATACCACAGTCTACAATGCTGAAGAAGGATTTACGCAACCGATCACAACTTGTAGCTATATTTTCACTTAAATCTAGGTCTTTATTACATTGGACGCCTAGATGGAGGTAACTGCTGGTTTCATGAAAGGTTTCATCACCCAGTTTCCAGTATCTCTCTGTACTCATGGTGTCATTGAATACAATAGTATTGCATTTGGTAGCGTTGTAGAGATACCGTTCACGTTTAGAGTTCATATAACACAAGTTGATTAACGTATCTAGACCATGCTTAGTGTTCGATAATACAACCATGTCATCGGCGGAGGTAGGGCATCCACAACTCAAGTCTCCAATCCTGAAGCAATATGGGCTTCTTTCTACTTCATTCATTAGTTCGTTTATGAAGACGAGGTAGAGGAACGGACTCATACATTGACCTTGGCGGGTTCCCTGTAGGATAGGGAACCACTCCGGCATGTAACCATTGGACTTAACGCAACTTAAGCAGTTATCAAAAAATGACATGATAGCTTTGAAAAGCATAACATGGATACCAGTTTTGTATAGTTTGACAAGCAACGATGCAATCCAAGTCCTGTCGAAGGCTTGTCTAGCGTCCAGGAAGCAAGCATAAATGGGAGAATGGTGTTCCATACCATAATTTACACATTCTCTTAACATGAATGACGTCATTAGGCAGTTTACTTTCTTCTGAAAACCACCCTGAGATGCATTGAATGTTACTTTTTTGTCCTGTTCAATAAAACTTAATAGGACCTTCTCATATAGTTTGAGAATGACTGAGCACAATGAAATCGCTCTGTAGCTATTTGGATCAGTTTTCTTTTTGTTACCGCCCTTATATAATGTTACTATAATACCGTTTTTCATTTCAGACGGTGTATATGAATATGTAATCATGTAATTAAATAGTTGGGTTATGACTTTTATTAATAGTGAACCACCATGTATGACATTTTCGTAGCATATATCGTCATTTCCACTGGCCTTTCCTTTTTTACAAGATCGAAGTGCTGTCTGTACCATTTCAACACTAACAACATGTTTACTACTGGTTTGTGGAGGAACTATGGACTTAATAGTTAATAATTCGGTTTCCACAGAATGTTTATGTTCTTCGCTAAAACTTGGGTCGGCCGAAGGAGAATACAAGTCACAGAAGTACTTTCCCCATTCATAATTTATATCCTGGGGGTTATTATAGGTGGTGCCACCAAAGCACATTTCAAATCCCTTGTTGTCTATTGTTTTGTTTCTACGTTTATTTATTAACCGCCAAAATTCGTTGTTGTCACATTCAGCGGCCATGTCAACTTGTGCGTCTTGCTCATTTAAGTATGATTACTCCCAATAAACAGTGTGACACGCTTAAATTTGATTGCTGTGTTTACGATAAAAGAATGACTATATGGGGTCAGTCGGTGTTTTTATAGATGCATTGATTTTAAAGCAGTTGTCTGGTATTTTGTGGTTCATATACACACTTTTAGATTTGTCCAAGGATTTTGAAATGGGGTTGAATTTAACGTCGCTCACCAGGATATCGACTAATTTTGTACTATAACTAACCCACACACCAACGCTACACATTTTCAACATCATTAAAACAATTTAAAACCCGTATTTTCGATCAAATTCACGCCTTTTCAAATGTGTCTACTCGTTACTAGTTTGTCTAATATGCATTGTTTGTCTAACAAGATGGCGGCGATAAACCGTTGCCGGGGGTGTGCGCGAATGGTGCGATGTGATTGGCTAACGCCAGCTGCAAAATCGGCAGAAAGGTCAATTGGAACGGTTATAAAATCATGCCCGAAGATTAAGTATGTAAGACGGACGGATCTGTAGCCCAGTGGTAACACGCTGAACTGGTATTTCAGGGATCGCAGGTTCGATCCCCCGTCTGACCCTATTAAAATTAACTGTCTTTCAGATGGGACTTTAAACCGAGGTCTCGTGTCGGTGCTTTACACCGTGTACGTAAAAGAATCAGAGGAGATTCTAGAATGGTCTCTGTCTGTATCATGCACTATCCTCCAAAATATAAAATGACTAAACTCTTCAGGAGGCGTCGCTGATATGGGCAACCGGTAGCGACGATAAATAAACGTAAAACACACTATTTCAGTAATTGAGATTGGGTTTCCCCACTGATGGGTAGTGCCATTATAAAGCCAACCATTACAAGCGGCAGCCTATCATAGTCCGTTTTAAAACACTGTCGTGACGTCATACATGTGTACTTGCAGTCCATTATTATTAATATTGGACTGGTGTCAAAAGGCGAGATTATTATATTAAATTCTACACGTACATGTACGAAATTAACAATTTTAATTGGTAGGATCTTGTTATATAAGTGTGTGTTTTAAGTAAGATATAAGGCTTAAACGGATCCAATATGTAAACTATTTTTAAATATTTTTTATTTAAGTTTATTTAACGTGGCTACCGGTTTCCCATTTGAGCGACGGGCAGTTTACCAAACAACACCTTTCCTGGGCAGCCTCCAGCGGTTAACCAGTACTTGGGTGCACCAACCTCCGTAAGAAACTGCCAACTGTTTCATATTATAAATGAGACACGGTCTGAGCGGGGCTCGAACCCGTGACTATCAGAGATGATAGGTTACAGTGGTATACAAGTCAACGACCTTAACCACTCGACCACGGAGGCGGACCCCAACATCTAGTATGCAGTGGAAAGAATTACCTTAAGCTTTTAGCTTTCAGTTCAATCCACATCTCATGATATAAATGTATTTTTCTGTATATTTCTCAATGTATATTACATGTATCCTGATAAATAAAATATGTTTAAACCAAAGCTCGAGTCTGAGATTTGCTCTTGCGTAAACCAATGAGAAAGCTCGAGTCTGAGATTTGCTCTCGATTAAAACCAATGGGAAATCTTTAATCCGAGATTAAGAAAAGTTTTATAACCTGGTTGAGTTGCACACGACGACAAATGAAAACGGTTACTAAGCGCTCACCTGATGTGTGTATGGTTAAACATGCATACATATATGACCGAGACAGCTGGCTCTCCGAGAACGGTGCGCATAAAACACAATCTATAACATACCATTATTGGGGTACTTTGTTTACCCCAAGACTGTACAGAATCGTACACCTAGATGGCATTTGGTTGTGTCACCTAATTCTACCTCTATCACACGTGATCCTTATTTTGAAATTAAAGGTCTGGTCTAACCTCTTGTGCGCGTTTTACATTTATTTATCGTCGCTATCGGTTGCGCATATGAGCAACGCCTCCTGAAGAGATTAACATTTTAGATTTTTGGAGTATGATGCAATGATACAGACAGATACCCATTCCAGAGTCTCCTTTTGTTCTTTTACATGCACGCTGCAAAGTAGCGACACAAGACCTCGGTTTAATGTCCCATCTGAAAGACTTAATTTTATTAGGGTCAGACGGGGGATCGAACCTGCGATCCTTGGATTACCAGTCCTTCGTGTTACCACTGGACTACAGATCTGTCTAACCTCTGCTGGTCTGCAATGAAGCAGTATCTATCTATGTATGACTTAAATATAGCTCCAGAAAAAAAACCAGTTATAATTCAAGGGCAATAACTCAGGAGTTACAAATGAAACCTGTATCAATGAATCATGATGCACATTTCGACGTTAGTTCCATGAAATGCCGTCTCCGTGGTCTAGTGATTAAGGCAACTGGCTATGGATTGGATGGTCGAAGGTTCAAACTGCATTAGAGATTCATAGTTCAGAAAGCAAGTGTCTACGGATGGCCGGATAGGTGCAACACATAATGCTCTCTTCATGGCCGGGATGGGTCGTCACACAAATCAGATGGGAGCTATGCTGTAGGAATACCAACATAATGCTACAAGAACACGCATAGTGGAACCTATAGTGTATTTATCGACAGTTCACGTGTGTAGTGTATTGATAGAAAGTTCACGTGTGTAATGTATTTATAGATAGTTCATGTGTGTAGTGTATTTAGACAGTTCACGTGTGTAGTGTATTTATAGACAGTTCACGTGTGTAGTGTATTTATAGACAGTTCACGTGTGTAGTGTATTTATAGACAGTTCACGTGTGTAGTGTATTCATAGACAGTTCACATGTGTAGTGTATTTATAGACAGTTCATGCGTGTAGTGTATTTATAGACATTTCACATGTGTAGTGTATTTATAGACAGTTCACGTGTGTAGTGTATTTATATACAGTTCACGTGTGTAGTGTATTTATAGACAGTTCACTTGTGTAGTATTTATAGACAGTTCACGTGTGTAGTGTATTTATAGAAAGTTCACATGTGTAGTATTTATAGACAGTTCATGTGTGTAGTGTATTTATAGATAGTTCACGTGTGTAGTGTATTTATATACAGTTCACGTGTGTAGTGTATTTATATACAGTTCACGTGTGTAGTGTATTTATAGACAGTTCACGTGTGTAGTGTATTTATAGACAGTTCACATGTGTAGTGTATTTATAGACAGTTCACGTGTGTAGTGTATTTATAGACAGTTCACGTGTGTAGTGTATTTATAGACAGTTCACGTGTGTAGTGTATTCATAGACAGTTCACGTGTGTAGTGTATTTGTGTATTTATAGACAGTTCATGCGTGTAATGTATTTATAGACAGTTCACGTGTGTAGTGTATTTATAGACAGTTCACGTGTGTAGTGTATTCATAGACAGTTCACGTGTGTAATGTATTAATAGACAGTTCACGTGTGTAATGTATTAATAGACAGTTCACGTGTGTAGTGTATTTATAGACAGTTCACATGTGTAGTGTATTTATAGACAGTTCACGTGTGTAGTGTATTTAAAGACAATTCACGTGTGTAGTGTATTTATAGACAGTTCACGTGTGTAGTGTATTTATAGACGTTCACGTGTGTAATGTATTAATAGACAGTTCACGTGTGTAGTGTATTTATAGACAGTTCACGTGTGTAGTGTATTTAGACAGTTCACGTGTGTAGTGTATTTATAGACAGTTCATGTGTGTAGTGTATTTATAGACAGTTCACGTGTGTAGTGTATTTATAGACAGTTCACGTGTGTAGTGTATTTATAGACAGTTCACGTGTGTAGTGTATTTATAGACAGTTCACGTGTGTAGTGTATTCATAGACAGTTCACATGTGTAGTGTATTTATAGACAGTTCATGCGTGTAGTGTATTTATAGACATTTCACATGTGTAGTGTATTTATAGACAGTTCACGTGTGTAGTGTATTTATATACAGTTCACGTGTGTAGTGTATTTATAGACAGTTCACGTGTGTAGTATTTATAGACAGTTCACGTGTGTAGTGTATTTATAGACAGTTCACATGTGTAGTGTATTTATAGACAGTTCATGCGTGTAGTGTATTTATAGACATTTCACATGTGTAGTGTATTTATAGACAGTTCACGTGTGTAGTGTATTTATATACAGTTCACGTGTGTAGTGTATTTATAGACAGTTCACGTGTGTAGTATTTATAGACAGTTCACATGTGTAGTGTATTTATAGACAGTTCACGTGTGTAGTGTATTTATAGACAGTTCACGTGTGTAGTGTATTTATAGACAGTTCACGTGTGTAGTGTATTCATAGACAGTTCACGTGTGTAGTGTATTTGTGTATTTATAGACAGTTCATGCGTGTAATGTATTTATAGACAGTTCACGTGTGTAGTGTATTTATAGACAGTTCACGTGTGTAGTGTATTCATAGACAGTTCACGTGTGTAATGTATTAATAGACAGTTCACGTGTGTAATGTATTAATAGACAGTTCACGTGTGTAGTGTATTTATAGACAGTTCACATGTGTAATGTATTTATAGACAGTTCACATGTGTAGTGTATTTATAGACAGTTCACGTGTGTAGTGTATTTAAAGACAATTCACGTGTGTAGTGTATTTATAGACAGTTCACGTGTGTAGTGTATTTATAGACGTTCACGTGTGTAATGTATTAATAGACAGTTCACGTGTGTAGTGTATTTATAGACAGTTCACGTGTGTAGTGTATTTAGACAGTTCACGTGTGTAGTGTATTTATAGACAGTTCATGTGTGTAGTGTATTTATAGACAGTTCACGTGTGTAGTGTATTTATAGACAGTTCACGTGTGTAGTGTATTTATATACAGTTCACGCGTGTATCACATTCAAGCGTCTATGAGAGAATACCACCAAGTTTCAAACACCTACATGTATAATGCACTTAGTTTGCATAAATTTCACACACTTCAAACCAACTTCATTGTTACAGAATATCAGCTTCCTCCGTTGCAAGTAATAATTATGAAAAGCAGATGTTTTTTGACACCATGTTGACATCACGTGCGAGTGAAAGTGTATTATATTTCAAAATTACGTTATGCAATCTCAGTTTAGACAATTGCATTAAATGCAAAAATGATCACTTACTATAAGACGGTCGATTACAAGTACGGCCATGGCACTGTAAAACAAAGCTTGAATATTTGCACATGTAAATTATGCAAATTAACTGCATCACATGCATTCGGCTCTTCGTCTTTATTCGTTTGTTTTTTGGAGCTTAAGATCGCAGTAGCTTAGGACATATAGCGACTATCCAGCTATTATTGGTGAAGGAAGACCCGGGTGCCCCTTCCACTAGCCAACCGGATAGCCCCTCCCACTAACCAACCGGATAGCCCCTCCCACTAGCCAACCAGATAGCTCCTTCCACTAGCCAACCGGATAGCCCCTTCCACTAGCCAACCAGATAGCTCCTTCCACTAGCCAACCGGATAGGCCCTTCCACTAGCCAACCGGATAGCCCCTTCCACTAGCCAACCGGATAGCCCCTCCCACTAGCCAACCGGATAGCCCCTCCCACTAGCCAACCAGATAGCTCCTTCCACTAGCCAACCGGATAGCCCCTTCCACTAGCCAACCGGATAGCCCCTTCCACTAGCCAACCGGATAGCCCCTCCCACTAGCCAACCAGATAGCCCCTCCCACTAGCCAACCAGATAGCCCCTCCCACTAGCCAACCGGATAGCCCCTCCCATTAGCCAACGGGATAGCCCCTCCCACTAGCCAACCGGATAGCCCCTCCCACTAGCCAACCAGATAGTCCCTCCCACTAGCCAACCGGATAGCCCCTCCCACTAGCCAACCGGATAGCCCCTCCCACTAGCCAACCAGATAGCCCCTCCCACTAGCCAACCGGATAGCCCCTCCCACTAGCCAACCGGATAGCTCACTCATGTGAATGAATTCGACACCCCTAGTAGTGTGATCAAATCTACAGCAGTGAGGGGCAAGTGATTTGAGATCAACATGAACAACCGGGAAACGGAGGCCACTTTGGGCTCTGTGCAGGATTTTAGACCATAACTATTAGCATCATATGAACATGCTTTTTTTTTTTAGGGAGAAGTGGGGTCACAAGAGGGGCGAAGTCAGGGTCCCTAGGGCGACTATTTCGCCCAAATCGCCGTCTAGAATGAGCCCTGCCTGCTGAACATTGCATTGTAACCAAATAAAATTGCCAACCATTCTCCCAAAAAATTAAAATAGCAATATAAATAGGTGTATTTATTATTAGTGTAAACAGCTTTTAAAATATTATAATATATTCGACGTGCAAACTCCTCTTAGGCTGTTTATCGTTTTGAGATCATTTCATTCAATCGACGAAGCCTGACCGATGGTATCAATTAAAACTTTCATTGCATACAGGTTCCAAGTAGTCGTGGAAAGCAGCTATTATGCATTTTTATTTCTTTTGTCGAGTCCCAAATGATTAAATAATGCTAGCCATATCTGTTGTCGGACGTTATTTGATGGTTTCTCAGCATCAATAGCACCGAGAATGCCACGCTTCCTGTAGTATTGGACTAGCGGCTCCGTCTGACTGCCGTACACTTCCATCCGCTTCAAAAGCTTCTCCTCCGTGTCGTCTGAACGACGGATCAGTGCCTCGCCAGTCACCTGTAATATTGAACCATGAATAAGATATACACGTCATCAGATGATGGACATTTGCCTCGGCAAATCAATAAACATAATGCGGTCAAAAATGATGAGAGGATTAAGGCAACAGTTGTGCCTAAATCTAATTTTTTTTTTACAGAGATCTAAGTAACAAACAATTACAGAGATCTAACAAACAATTACAGAGATCCAACAAACAATTTCAGAGATCTAACAAACAATTACAGAGATCCAATAAACAATTACAGAGATCTAACAAATAATTACAGAGATCCAACAAACAATTACAGAGATCTGAACAATCCGATCACCCCTTAGTAAACTTGTCCTGATAATAGTTTTGACAATGTTATGTTATATTTCGGGTTTTACGCCTGCATCAGCACCATTTTGGGCTATATCGCCGGCGGGCAGTTTACCTAACAACACCTTTCCTGGGCAGGCTCCGGCGGTTAACCAGTACTTGCGTGCACCAACCTCCGTAAGAAACTGCCAACTTTTTCATATAAATGAGACACGCCTGAGCGGGGCTCGAACCCGTGATCATCAGTGATGATAGGTTACAGTGGTATACAAGTCAGCGACAGTAACCATTCGACCACGGAGGCGGACTGTTAAAAAATAACAATAAAATTAATTAATTGATTTACATCATCTTTCATCGGTGCCTTTGGCGGACTGAAGTCGACATGGTACATTCTACCGCTGGAGGGGTGAACAAGGCGGCCACAGACCCGCTTCACCAGAGTATTGCTGCTTATCTTGAATTCCAGCACAGAGAACAGGCTTGTATTTCTCTTGTCCAACAGACCATCAAGCTGTGAAAATAATTATAAATATATAAACATGACTCAGCATTTTTTCTGAATAAGCAAAGGAATTTACTGTGATTAAATCTGCAATAAAACAGGGCTTTAACGCGCAATAAAACAGGGTTTTAACGCTCGATGAAAAATGCGACGTCATTTTACCAGCATTTTTGTAGTTTTGTGACGTCTTATACGTTTTTCTAAACAAATAACAACAAACTAATTTTGCGCTATTTAGATATTTTGCTTATGTTGGCAATAATATTTGATTTTGAGTTATTTAAATTCAAATAAAACATGGTTTGTCGTTCTGATTTAGGCCTACATGGTTAATTCCAACGCATCAGAACTCCAAACCATGGTTTATTTCTTGTCGAACATGATGTGTCGTTCTGAGCGCCGGAATGCGCTTCCTATGCGTCAGAACTCCGAGCCATGTTTTATTCGCCAATAAATAACCGAAAGACAAATATTATTTCTTCAACAAGCACTACTTACTGTAAATGTGAGCAATTTTTGCGATATTCAGCATCTGATATTTTTGCGAAATCATAAATAATGTACACAACAATGAATTATAATATTTCCGAGAAATCTTGATCTGGTTCTAGTAAACATGTACACTTTTACTTCTTCAAGTTATTTCTAGGAAACCAAATGTACAAATATTTCTGTTTCAAGTTGGAAAACCACATGTACACAATTTACTGCATCAATATGTTCTAGGAAACAGAGCAAACTTTAACTTATTCAAGCTGTTTCCAGGAAACCAAATGTAAGAATTTTACTGCTTAAATTTGTTTCCAGGAAACCAAATTAACATGGTAAATAGTATTTATCTCGTTTCTATGAAACTAAACGAAGGAATTTTACCGCTTCTGCCTGCTTCACAGTTCTAGGAAATCCATCGAGAACAAAGCCATTAGCACACGAGGGCTTGCCGAGGTTGCTGTCAATCAGATCGATCACAAGTTGGTCGGACACCAGTTGACCTAAAATAAACCATGACAACACATAACACATAATTCATATACCCGCATACATTGTCCAACACCAGTTGACCTAGAATAAACCATGGCAACACATAATTCATACACCCGCATACATTGTCCAACACCAGTTGACCTAGAATAAACCATGGCAACACATAATTCATACACCCGCATACATTGTCCAACACCAGTTGACCTAGAATAAACCATGGCAACACATAATTCATACACCCGCATACATTGTCCAACACCAGTTGACCTAGAATAAACCATGGCAACACATAATTCATACACCCGCATACATTGTCCAACACCAGTTGACCTAGAATAAACCATGGCAACACATAATTCATACACCCGCATACATTGTCCAACACCAGTTGACCTAGAATAAACCATGGCAACACATAATTCATACACCCGCATACATTGTCCAACACCAGTTGACCTAGAATAAACCATGGCAACACATAATTCATACACCCGCATACATTGTCCAACACCAGTTGACCTAGAATAAACCATGGCAACACATAATTCATACACCCGCATACATTGTCCAACACCAGTTGACCTAGAATAAACCATGGCAACACATAATTCATACACCCGCATACATTGTCCAACACCAGTTGACCTAAAATAAACCATGACAACACATAATTCATACACCCGCATACATTGTCCAACACCAGTTGACCTAAAATAAACCATGACAACACACAATTCATACACCCACAGAGATTTGCTTATTATCACCCACACACTTTCGGTCACAGTGCATAGGTCACAGTGCATATGTCACAGTGCATATGTCACAGTGCATAGGTTGCAGTGCATAGGTTGCAGTGCATAGGTCAGGGTGCATAGGTCACAGTGCATAGGTCACAGTGCATGGTCACAGTGCATAGGTCACAGTGCATATGTTGCAGTGCATAGGTCATACATTGCAGTACATAGGTCGCAGTGCATAGGTCACAGTGCATAGGTTGCAGTGCATAGGTCAGGGTGCATAGGTCACAATGCATAGGTCACAGTGCATAGGTCGCAGTGCATAGGTTGCAGTACATAGGTCACAGTGCATAGGTTGCAGTGCATAGGTCACAGTGCATAGGTTGCAGTGCAAAGGTCATAGGTTGCAGTGCATAGGTCATAGGTTGCAGTACATAGGTCGCAGTGCATAGGTTGCAGTGCATAGGTCACAGTGCATAGGTTGCAGTGCATAGGTCACAGTGGATAGCTTACAGTGCATAGGTCACAATGCATAAGTCATGGTTGGACATCAGAATCTCATTTCGCAATGCCACATCCATATGACCTTGACCTTTAATTGATCTTCTGCTCAATGTGTGATGCATACAGTGTAACCTGGTGTAATGTGTACAGTGTAACCTGGTGTAATGTGTACAGTGTAACCTGGTGTAATGTGTACAGTGTAACCTGGTGTAATGTATACAGTGTAACCTGGTGTAATGTATACAGTGTAACCTGGTGTAATGTGTACAGTGTAACCTGGCGTAATGTATACAGTGTAACCTGGTGTAATGTGTACAGTGTAACCTGGTGTGATCTATACAGTGTAACCTGGTGTGATCTATATAGTGTAACCTGGTGTAATGTGTACAGTGTAACCTGGTGTAATGTGTACAGTGTAACCTGGTGTAATGTATACAGTGTAACCTGGTGTAATGTGTACAGTGTAACCTGATGTAATGTGTACAGTGTAACCTGGTGTAATGTGTACAGTGTAACCTGGTGTAATGTGTACAGTGTAACCTGGTGTAATGTATACAGTGTAACCTGGTGTAATGTATACAGTGTAACCTGGTGTAATGTGTACAGTGTAACCTGGTGTAATGTGTACATTATAACCTGGTGTAATGTATACAGTGTAACCTGGTGTAATGTGTACAGTGTAACCTGGAGTAATGTGTACAGTGTAACCTGGTGTAATGTATACAGTGTAACCTGGGGCTGCGGTGGTGTACATAACTAAGTGGTTGACAAATTATTGAGCTAAACATGTTTCACAAAATTTAATGTTACCTCGACAATTGACAACACAGGTGATCTACTGAAGAAGACGCATTCAAATGTTCAGGATTTCACACAAGACATCGAGGTCCCTATCAAGGTCCCTACGACCCCTAAGTGGTAGGCGGCACCTGCCTTGTAACCGATCTGTTGCAAGGTCGTTATGACTCATTGCCCCCAAAAGTGGAGGCAATGTGGTATATATGGTGTATGGCTTGTAACCGAGGGGCATCAAGTTCGAGCAACAGTCGCGGTATACTGATCATGATCAATGTTTGCACAAACCTGTATCCATAACGGTTTTCAACTCTTTTCCAAGGCTGGAGCCCGACGAGACTTCGGCTCGTAACATGTCACCTGAAACAAATAGATTATAGAGTTAACAATCTTGACTCTGAAAGTCTGTATTAAGGCACACTTGCTTTTCTTTCTTAACCCATTTCATTCTGGATACCGTTCAAACAGTATTTGCAAAGAACATAGAGCCAGATCAGCCACCACGGAATGTTCCGTCTGATCAGGCTCTATGATGTTTGCTATTCAGATGATCTTGCTAAGACACTTGGCTATGTAGCAAACAACATAGATCCTGATCAGCATGCAGCGTCACGCTGCGGCTGACCTGGATCGATATTGTTTGCAAAAGCCTTTAAATGTACCCAGAATGAAATGGGTTAAGAGTAGAAATAACAAAAGTGGTTAATTAGCACAGTGGTTAGCGCGCTCGCTTTTCACCAATGTAATCCGGGTTCGATCCTTGGATCAGAAGTATGGTACGGTGGTCGCCGTATCGGATAGGTGGGTTTTTCTCCTGGTACTCCAGTTTCCTCCCAAACGAATGATCACATTTACGCTTTCATCCGCGTCAAGAGTGATTAATATAAGTTGCTAAAGCTTGTTTCGCAATCGTTGTAAAATAAATAATGCTTAAACTTAGTAGCTAAGTAGTATTAACTTTTGCTAATATTGATGATCTTGTACAGAAATCATCATTAAAGGGAGGTAATTTAAACATCATTCTACAAAACGCATGTTCATTTATGAGCGGATCTTTTAAAACGTTTACATAAATTATTTTACTGAAAACTGGAAATCTATATAAGGAGGTAAACATGATTTTTGACGGGGGTTATTGAATGAAAAGTGGCATCACAAACTTACCCGTTGATAAATGGCAGACATTGTTACCTCCTTCTGTCATAGAGAGTGCCTGCAACATATATTTCTTGATTTTATTATCAGATATACAGTGACACAGACGGATCTGTAGTCCAGTGGTAACACGCTGGACTGGTAATCCAGGGATCGCAGGTTCGATCCCCCATCAGGTCTTGTGTCGGTTTAACGTCCCATCTGAAAGACTGTTAATTTTATTAGGGTCAGACGGGGGATCGAACGTGAGAACCCTGGATTACCAGTCCAGCGAGTTACCACTGGACTACAGATCCGTCTGTCCTATTTACATTTTGGGATAAATCTGACTTTATCTGCCAAGGGAGATAATAGAAAATTATAGATTGTCTCTCATTTAAAACAGTATTTTTTACCCAAAACATGTGGGAAGCAAGCCCAATTGAATATTTAGAAAACAAAACAAATTTAATTTTTGTTTTAATTGTTTTGCTGGCAACCATAACTGAAGCGTAGAACTCCTGGCAATAGCATTATTAGTTTTTCAATGCAATGTTTATTGTATTCAAATCTTTGCCTGCCAAGTAAATGAAATCACTTTTGCAAACAACATAGATCCAGATCAGCCACGCGTCTGATAAGGATCTAGGTCGTTTGCCATTCAGCCAAGTGTTTTAGCTCCACTATCCGAATAGCAAACAGCATAGAGCCTGATCAGACGGGTGTTCTTTCCTGCTAGATCTAGCGTGCAAAGGGTTAAAACAGAATTCTAATATTTTCCCTATTTTGATGAAAACGCTGCAAACATCCCAAATTCCATGCGTAAGGTATCTGGGGGGAAATGGATAGTTTCTTCAATTGGGACACGACCGAATAACAACTCTTCTTATTCGGCATCTGTCAGTCTTGTCAGACTATGGAGTTAGCGCCCGTTGAGTCTACAGATGAGCACCGAATAACGACTAGTGTTCTAAAAAATTATATTGTCTTGAATTCGGAACATACGTCAATTAATTTTTTCGTAAAAAAAATCTGACATGAAATACATACCACATACATGAAATATGGAAAATTTCAGGTTGAAAGACTAACATAAGATTACAGACCACGGGTCTACAATTTCCCTTCACATGCAATCTTGATAATAATATATGTTACATTCAACAAGTATATAATTTCCCTACATCACGATAGCGTGATTATGTACATGTAGTGGGGACACATGATCTACCTTAACTACTAGTAATATTATATCTCTTCTTGCACACCTGTGCTCTAAACTATCGCAATCAACCAAAATTATGACATGTTGGCAATGTACAACCAAAATTATAACATGTTGGCAATGTACATCTCTAATGTCAAAACGGCCTCAACGGGTACTTGCTGTCGGTCGCCAATGGTGCCAAAAAATACAAATAAAACGGCTGTCTGATTAGCACAGTGGTTAGTAGTGCGCTCACTTCTCACCAATGCAACCTGGGTTCGATCCTCCGACCGGATAGTATGTGAGATTGTACTGTTGTCGCCAGATCGGACAGGTGGGTTTTCTCCGGGTACTCCAGTTCCCTCCGACACGAATGACCACATTTACGCTTTCATTCGCCCCAACAAGAATGATTAATATAAGTTGTTAAAACTGGTTTCGCAATCGTTGTAAAAAAATAAAGTTTAAATGTTTTTTTTTAAAAACTGGCGCTCAAATTTGTGAATTGGTGAACATTTGGATCAACATTTTATATATATTTTTTTTTTTTGGGCACATTTTGTCAAATAGAATCTACATGGCTTCAAATATTTATCTGTGAATTATAATAATTTTGTTCTTAAACAGTTAAATACATAGCAGACTACATTGCAAGATTCTCTAACAATACCAGTTTATTGCCTGAATTTAGAACAACAAATATTTTTGTTTTAACAACTTAACATTAAAAAGCAATTTCATCTTTTAAACTAAATTTGGTATCAATTTGAAAATTACATCGAAATTTGAACGTCTAAAAATTGTGTCAAGACTGCACCATCAACATTCTAGGATTCACATTGTCCCTCTAGCGCCAATGTAACTTTGGTGCTCTTTTTATCAGTTTATCACTGTTTATTAATCTGGCCTACAAATCCAAAACGTCCCTGTATCTCACATTGGAAGACCTAACGAATGGAAGTCATCAGAGCCCAGTAGTAGCGCGTTCGCTTCAGGTGTGAAAGGCCCGGAGTTTGAGCACTGCTGGAGCCATCACGAGTGTGCCCTAAGGTAGAGGGTTGCGACACGACAATAATGTGGCAAGGCAATTAAATTCCACATTGCCTCTTCTCTCTCCCTCGTGGCCATGGATTCCACCATGAATGAGGTCTCGAGAGTGATAAATATAAGTTGTAAGAACTTGTTTCGCAATCGAGCTAAATTAAATTTGTATAAAACTAACCGGTGTGCCAATCCACTATAAAACAGTATAAGCCACTTACCTGTGTACCCTTGCCGGAGCCAGGCGGTCCAAGGAAAATTAAGTTAAATTTCTGTGTAATGCTTGACTCTGACATGGTTGTCAGTTTACAAAAACAGCCTTAAACAGTAAAATAAGGGACTATGCGTGTGCCACCCTGTGAAACGCTTGATTTATTCTACAGTCAATATGTTCTCTGGACATGACACCTTTTACTATTCCCCGTACATTCTCCGTACCGTACCGCCCAAGTCATAATATACCGAAACGGTACGAATTCGTGATATTGTCCTGGTTTTTGTGAATCAACTTCTTGGTATGGCGATACTTAATTATAATAATAATAGTTGACTGGATGTGGATTGAGATGTATATTAATACCTTTAATATACCCTTTCTTATAATTTTGCATAGCTCTTTGCAATTGCTAATGCATGTTAGGTCGGTCATAAGCTACATAGCTTATGATGTTTTACTATGCCTTATATATGCTACCAATTCTAAATAAAATGCGTTGTTGTTGAATAAGTTTATTTAAAGTCGCAACCGCATAAGAAAAAGTGTATCTGTACCTGATACCGTTATGAGAAAGCGCATTTGTTTGCAGAACGTATTCTCAAAATATCTGCTTGTCAAAACAAACAGTCATACCAAAACTACTTCCGGGTATTTATTTATATTATTGATTACATTATTATTCCAGAATTTCCTACGATATATGATTATTTAGCAGAAGATTGAATAAACGTACCTGCGAAATAGTTTTTCCTTTTGTCCACAGTATCAGGTTACATCAATGATTGGTAAGATCTTAAAGAATTCGTTGTTGTAAATAAATTACATGACATTCGGTTTCTTCATAAATTCGGACACAACATCTTCATGCAGACCTCTGCAACAGTGTTCTGTTATTTGTTTGTTTTCCTAATGCTGCCAAACTATCAATTTTTTTTTTATGACTGGGTGGTTAGTCTGGCACCCCGTTGTCCCTTTTACCAATATTGCACAAAAATGGTCACAATTCTTTCTGGGGATCTCCCCATCTGTAGTGATGGTTAGTTTATACACATTTATTTTAGCACAATGATGAAACAAGTTTTTACAACATTATATTAATAGCTCTCGAGACCTCATTCCTGATGGAATCCATGATTGCCATGAGAGAAAAAGAAGATGTAGATTAATGTTGAATTTAAGTGCCGTAACGTAACGGCTCCAGCTGGGAGTGAACTCCGGTCCTCTGACACCTGAAGCGAATGCTCTACCACTGTGCTATCACGACATGTACTGATGTAGTTTCCAGCCTCAGTTGATCCTAAGAACTGAACCTGTTAAAACATGATTAGTACAGGTTATGTAGCCCAGGTCATAGTTTATTATATTAAATAATTATTGATGGTACATACATATATTCCATAACCCCGCAAGCATACCAGTAACCACCCAATAGTTTTCTCGATATGGCCTAATACAATCACTGGCCTGAGTTATATTATAATTATATAGTATGGTTCATGTTATTGTATTCTGCATTAGTATTGTGTCTATAGTATTAGGGGTGAGAGATAGTGAGTGATGACCAGATCGGATGTGTGAATGAGTGAACTCTAACATAATTATTATGTGCACTTCCTGCTGAATGGTTGCATTTTCACTAACACTTGTTCTCTACTAGTCAACACCTAAACTCTATTAAACCAAATAATTAGCGACTTTAGAAAATAACTGCCATCAAAACTCTGGTTTTTTCCTTATCTCTGAGTTACAGGGTGAGAAAAATGTGCAGCCAACCCGAGGCTCGAACCCGGGACCTTTCGCTTGCAGGGCGAAAGCTCTACCGACTGAGCTAGCCGGGCCGCTTACACATAATCTCCCCGATCGTGACTAAGTCCGTACCGCGACATACTTCCCCACCAAATTGGATTTCTTCCACAAATTTCCAGGGATAGAGAACAAGGTGAACATGATCTCGAAGTATATATCCAGTCGTGGTCCCTTGTTGGGCGCCAAATGTCACAGGGTGAGAAAAATGTGCAGCCAACCCGAGGCTCGAACCAGGGACATTTCGCTTACAGGGCGAACGCTCTACCGACTGAGCTAGCCCGATCATGGCTAAGTCCGTTGCGCGACATCTGTAAAAGAATAAATGTTGGAAAGAACCGAGTTTAGCTTGTTATAAACCCCCGTGACATTATGATTCTAGTTTGTAAAGTCACCATTGGTATATTATAGGTTGACAGAGTGGGATGGAGTTTGTAATGTCACCATTGGTATATTATAGGTTGACACAGTGGGGTGGAGTTTGTAATGTCACCATTGGTATATTATAGGTTGACAGAGTGGGGTTGAGTTTGTAATGTCATCATTGGTATATTACCGGTATAGGTTGACAGAGTGGGGTGGAGTTTGTAAAGTCACCATTGGTATATTATAGGGTGACAGAGTGGGGTGGAGTTTGTAATGTCACCATTGGTATATTATAGGTTGACACAGTGGGGTGGAGTTTGTAATGTCACCATTGGTATATTATAGGTTGACACAGTGGGATGGAGTTTGTAATGTCACCATTGGTATATTATAGGTTGACAGAGTGGGGTGCAGTTTGTAATGTCATCATTGGTATATTATAGGTTGACAGAGTGGGGTGCAGTTTGTAAAGTCATCATTGGTATATTATAGGTTGACAGAGTGGGGTGCAGTTTGTAATGTCATCATTGGTATATTATAGGTTGACAGAGTGGGGTGGAGTTTGTAAAGTCATCATTGGTATATTATAGGTTGACAGAGTGGGGTTGAGTTTGTAATGTCATCATTGGTATATTACCGGTATAGGTTGACAGAGTGGGGTGGAGTTTGTAAAGTCACCATTGGTATATTATAGGGTGACAGAGTGGGGTGGAGTTTGTAATGTCACCATTGGTATATTATAGGTTGACACAGTGGGGTGGAGTTTGTAATGTCACCATTGGTATATTATAGGTTGACACAGTGGGATGGAGTTTGTAATGTCACCATTGGTATATTATAGGTTGACAGAGTGGGGTGGAGTTTGTAATGTCACCATTGGTATATTATAGGTTGACAGAGTGGGGTGCAGTTTGTAATGTCACCATTGGTATATTATAGGTTGACAGAGTGGGGTGGAGTTTGTAATGTCACCATTGGTATATTATAGGTTGACACAGTGGGGTGGAGTTTGTAATGTCACTATTGGTATATTATAGGTTGACGGAGCAGGATGGAGTTTGTTGAGTTTATAAAGACACCTATGGTAGACGGGGTGACGTTGAGGAAACCATTTTGTAAGCCTGCCGATGGAACACTGTGTATAACCGGTCATCATCTAATCTTGTCGTGTAGAAAGGCAAACAAAGAAGAACTATGGGTACATGCATATAGTGATTTTAAGCATTCACTGCAGTGAGGTTGAAAGGCAGGTAATGGATGCAATGATCAGATCCATACAGGTCTCGTTCGTTGGCGCGGATAAAAGCGTAAATGTGGTCATTCGTGTTTATACAAATTTATTTTAGCTCGATTGCGAAACAAGTTATTTCAACTTATATAAATCACTCTCGAGACCTCATTCCTGATGGAATCCATCGCCACGAGGGAGGGAGAAGAGGCAACGTGGAATTTAAATGCCTTGCCTAAAGGCACAATCGTAACGGCTCCAGTGGGGCTCGAACTCCGGACCTTTCGCACCTGAAGCGAACGCGCATCCACTGTGCTATCACGACTTCCACAGTGAAGGTCATTCGTGTGGGAGGAAACCGGAGTACCCGGAGAAAACCCACCTGTCCGAGCTGGCGACCACCGTACCATCTCACATACTCCCCTGTCCGAGGATTGAACCTAGGTTGCATCGGTGAGAAGCGAGCGCGCTAACCACTGCGCTAATTGGTTATTAACCCATTTCATTCTGGATATATTTAAAGGCTTTTGCAAACAACATAGATCCAGATCAGCTGCAGCGTGACGCTGCGTGCTGATCAGGATCTATGTTGTTTGCTGCATAGCCAAGTGTCTTAGCAAGATCATCTGAATAGCAAACAGCATAGATCCTGATCAGACGGCACGTTCCGTGGCGGTTGATCTGGCTCTAAGGTCTTTGCAGATACCGTTTGAACGGTATCCAGAATGAAATGGGTTAAGCAGACATAGTAAAAAATTACAATGTATCCATTGCACCAACGTGTGCATCCGTGGCCAAGTGGGTACGGTCGTTAACTTCAGGTTCTACCTAGATGACCGTCCATGTCTGCAATACTGCTAGGATGGGATGGACACCCGGGATCTTCCTCCACCAATAATAGCTCGAGAGTCGCCGTATGACCGAAGCTATTCGAAGCTATGCGACGGTAAACCTGAGAACAAACAAAAGAATATCCATTGGCACAGTGGCAAGTCTCTGATATTCAATCTATTATTATTTACGCAGCTTCTTCACACGAGCGTGGACAGTGTAGAGAAACGGCTAACAGGGTCAGGAGGAGTGATATTTATACGCTGCAAGGATTTCAGATTGCTCTCGCTCGACATCCCGTCCGCTGAAGACTGCATCAATGTTGCCAACTCTATCGAACAACTTTCAAATATTGGTTAGTGATACAATGATAATAAAACATACTGAAAAAACCTAATTTCAGGTCGTACTTGCCAAAATTTCAGGTCGTACTTGCCAAACCTAATTTCATGTCATACTTGCCAAACCTAATTTCATGTCGTACTTGCCAAACCTAATTTCATGTCGTACTTGCCAAACCTAATTTCATGTCATACTTGCCAAACCTAATTTCATGTCGTACTTGCCAAACCTAATTTCATGTCATACTTGCCAAACCTAATTTAATGTCGTACTTGCCAAACCTAATTTCATGTCATACTTGCCAAACCTAATTTCATGTCATACTTGCCAAACCTAATTTCATTTTGTACTTGCCAAACCTAATTTCATTTTGTCCTTGCCAAACCTAATTTCATGTCGTACTTGCCAAACCTAATTTCATGTCGTACTTGCCCAACCTAATTTCATGTCGTACTTGCCAAACCTAATTTCATGTCGTACTTGCCAAACCTAATTTCATGTCGTACTTGCCAAACCTAATTTCATTTAGTACAAGTTTTGCCAAACCTAATTTCATGTCGTACTTGCCAAACCTAATTTCATTTTGTACAAGTTTTGCCAGACCTAATTTCATGTCGTACTTGCCAAACCTAATTTCATTTTGTACTTGCCAATACCAGGGCTCGACAAATTCTTTGCGAACTGACTTGCCCGGGACAAGTGACACTGGCAAACTGACTTGCCCCAATGTGAATTTGACTTGCCCCAATTATTATGCTAAATGTCGAATGATGGCTTACACTAGCTAAGTCTATGAATAACATCATCATAGTATATAATGAAAAGTCGTTTCGCGTTTTGAATCATATTTAATATCCTTTTTAACCTCAGTGAGTTTCACTTTCTTTGGAAGTAGGCACACATTTTAAATCTAGTTTCCGTTTTTTACTATTACTTTCACTTTCATTTTCATTGCAGTTAAAGAATTTTAGCAAACTTATTGTAATTGAACATGCATTTGAATGATAACAGGGGATTTGGGGCTTAATTATAGAACAATGTGTATACATTTGTAATCTGATAATTACCTGAGTTCTAACTGTTTAATTTTGTCAATTATAACTTCACATTTACAATACATCAATGAAATCGGCCTGTCTTCCGAGATTAATCAACACCATTGGTGTAGAAAACATGTACTTACTGTGTATGTACTCGTGGATAATGTCCTTGCTACGACTAATGTGTAATTAACAAGTATATAAGCAAGGCATTGACAGATTCTTTGATATTTCGCCGGCGACTGCAAATTGTAGAAATTAAGAAAGCGCCCGGATGTTAAAAGCGCCATAGTCTATTTAATAGGACTAATTTGATACGTGCAAATAAAACAATTGAAGCGTAACGAGAGCCTCGATTGGTTAAATGTTTGGGGCGATACCTGTCATTCACAGCATGTAGTCTGCAGGGTTTACAATCGATAATAGGGTCCAATCATGACAAGAAACAGTTGATTAGTTTGTTTATTCTGTTAATTGATGTGTTTATTCGACACCTGTCCGATAATCACATCCATAGCATTTTGACTTGCCCGGGACTAAACTCTGGTTGACGGCCACTTACCCGAACATTGTTTTGACTTGCCTCGGGCGTCGGGCAATAGGATTTGTCGAGCCCTGAATACAGACCAACAATCATCATAATAATTATAGTTTGATTTTTTAAATTTCAGCAAATTAAGGTTAAAATACACAATATGACCATTAACCCTTTTGACTGCTGAGTAAATAAAATCACATTTGCAAACAACACTGCACGTCTGATCAGAATCTATGTTGTTTGCTATTCAGCCATGTGTTTTAGCTCCACTATCTGAATAGCACACAGCATAGAGCCTGATCAGACGGAACAGAACAGATCTGGCTCTATGCTGTTTGCAAAGGTAATTTATCTGCCACTAGCACGCAAAGGGTTAATTACAGCATTTGAATACGAATGCTCTCCGGTGGCCAATGTAGCTTACCGGTACTGAACAAGATTTTGAAGAAAATTGTATATTTTTATTTTAGGGAGAAATGGGGTCCCCAGAGGGCAAGGTCAGTGTCCCTTGGGTGACTATTTTGTCCATCCCGCCCCTTAGGATGAGCCCAGCATATGCCTGCTCCTGTATGCATTCAATAGTGAGTCAAGCACGCCGACTTATGGACACATCTTGTTATGTGTGTGTTTGACGTTTAGTTATCATCGCTACCGGTTGCTCGTATGAGCGACGCCTCCTGAAGAGATTAGTTATTTTAGATTTTTGGAGGACAGTGCAATGATACAGACAGAGACCCATTCCAGAATCTCCTCTGGTTCTTTTACGTGCACGGTGTACAGCACCGACACAAGACCTCGGTTTAAAGTCTCATCCGAAAGACTGTTAATTTAATAGGGTCAAACGATCGAACCTGCGATCCCTGGATTACCAGTCCAGCATGGACTACAGATCTGTCTGTAACTTATTATTATTGTTGTTAATTTCAGGCGATGTGACGCTAACATACCCATTCTTTTACCGTCCTTCGTTTGAGATACTTGAAGACGGTTGGCAGGCGTTCAAATTGGAGTCGGAATGGAGCCAGTATAAAGGATGTGCAGACGAGTGGAGAATTACCAATGCCAACAGAGATTATCAGGTATACAGGGTGTGCTATGCAGATAATCTAGGTATACAGTGTGTGCTATGCAGATTATCTAGGTATACAGGGTGTGCTATGCAGATAATCTAGGTATACAGGGTGTGCTATGCAGATTATCTAGGTATACAGGATGTGCTATATATAATCTAGGTATACAGTGTGTGCTATGCAGAATATCAGGTATACAGGGTGTGATATAGATAATCAGGTATACAGTGTGTGCTATAGATAATCTAGGTATACAGTGTGTGCTATGGATAATCAGGTATACAGTGTGTGCTATATAGATACTCTAGGTATACAGTGTGTGCTATGGATAATCAGGTATACAGTGTGTGCTATATAGATACTCTAGGTATACAGTGTGTGCTATACATCAGGTATACAGTGTGTGCTATTCAGATTATCAGAGATACAGTGTGTGCTATTCAGATTATCAGGTATACAGTGTGTGCTATACAGATGATCAGGTATACAGTGTGTGCTATTCAGATTATCAGGTATACAGTGTGTGCTATACAGATGATCCGGTATACAGTGTGTGCTATACAGATGCTCAGGTATACAGTGTGTGCTATACATCAGGTATACAGTGTGTGCTATACAGATTATCAGGTATACCTGGTACATTCTTTATTGCAGCTGTGTGCATCATACCCACAATCAATGTTTGTACCAAAGTCTGTCACAGATGAGATGTTGAAAAAGGTGTCGCAGTTCCGACATAATGGACGGTTCCCGGTGCTCAGTTACTATCATCGGGACAGCAAGGTAAGTCTCTTTAATCATGTCAGAGACAGGATGGACGGTTCCCGGTGCTTAGTTACTATCATCGGGACAGCAAGGTAAGTCTCTTTAATCATGTCAGAGACAGGATGGACGGTTCCCTGTCACAGACAGGATGGACAGTTCCCAGGGCTTAGTTACTATCATCGGGACAGCAAGGTAAGTCTCTTTAATCATGTTAGAGACAGGATGGACGGTTCCTAGTGCTTAGTTACTATCATCGGGACAGCAATTTAAGTCTATTGAAAAAAACAGTACAAACTTTATTTATTTTTACAACGATTTTGATACAAGCATTAAACAACTTAACAACTTGTGTTAATACAGTGTACATTCCAGACTGTGTTAATACGGTGTACATTTCAGGCTGTGTTAATACGGTGTACATTTCAGGCTGTGTTAATACGGTGTACATTTCCAGACTGTGTTAATACGGTGTACATTTCAGGCTGTGTTAATACGGTGTACATTTCAGGCTGTGTTAATAAGGTGTACATTTCATGCTGTGTTAATACGGTGTACATTTCAGGCTGTGTTAATAAGGTGTACATTTCATGCTGTGTTAATATGGTGTACATTCCCGGGTGTGTTAATACGGTGTACATTCCAGGCTGTGTTAATACGGTGTACATTTCAGGCTGTGTTAATACGGTGTACATTTCAGGCTGTGTTAATACGGTGTACATTCCAGGGTGTGTTAATAAGGTGTACATTTCAGGCTGTGTTGATGCGGTGTACATTTCAGGCTGTGTTAATACGGTGTACATTTCAGGGTGTGTTAATACGTTGTACATTCCAGGGTGTTTTAATACGGTGTACATTTCAGGGTGTGTTAATACGGTGTACATTCCAGGGTGTTTTAATACGGTGTACATTTCAGGCTGTGTTAATAAGGTGTACATTTCAGGCTGTGTTAATACAGTGTACATTTCCAGGCTGTGTTGATGCGCTGTAGCCAGCCAATGACTGGTGTCAGTGGTAAACGTTGCAAGGAAGATGAGAAACTCGTGAATGCCGTGCTTGGAATAGGAATACGTGGTTATATCGTGGACACTAGATCACATAGCCTCGCTAAACAGGAACAAAAATCTGGTAATCTACTACATACACTTAGAGCAATTACGAAGAGTTTTTACAACATTAGCTTAATCTATCTTGAGACATTATTCCTAATGGAATCCATCGCCACAAGGGAGAGTGAAGAGGCGATGTGGATTTAAAAATTTAAACTTTATTTACAAATTCACCATTAACGGGAGTAAATAGTGGTTTAGTAAAGTGTGTGTTTTAGGTAGGAGAAAAGTTTTATAACCTTAGTTTAGGAAGTGGTAAAATGGTTTTAAAGATGTTTAAAATTGATCAGGAATCGCAGGATCGATCCCCGTCTGACCCTAATAAAATTAACAGTCTTTCAGATGGGACTTTAAACCGAGGTCTTGTGTCAGTTGTTTACACTGTGCGCGTAAAAGAACCAGAGGAGACTCTGGAATGGGTCTCTGTCTGTTTCATTGCACTATCCTCCAAAAGTCTAAAATGACTTAATCTCTTCAGGAGGCGTCGCTCATATGGGCAACCGGTAGCGACGATAAATAGACGTAAAACACACTAATTAAATTTGATCACGTTCATTGTTCCTATGTGTTGCCATGTTTGCAGGTGGGGGATATGAGCCTGTTTGATCACGTTCATTGTTCCTATGTGTTGCCATGTTTGCAGGTGGGGGATATGAGCCTGTTTGATCACGTTCATTGTTCCTATGTGTTGCCGTGTTTGCAGGTGGGGGATATGAGCCTGTTTGATCACGTTCATTGTTGCCATGTGTTGCCGTGTTTGCAGGTGGGGGATATGAGCCTGTTTGATCATGTTCATTGTTCCTATGTGTTGCCGTGTTTGCAGGTGGGGGATATGAGCCTGTTTGATCACGTTCATTGTTGCCATGTGTTGCCGTGTTTGCAGGTGGGGGATATGAGCCTGTTTGATCACGTTCATTGTTCCTATATGTTGCCGTGTTTGCAGGTGGGGGATATGAGCCTGTTTGATCACGTTCATTGTTCCTATGTGTTGCCGTGTTTGCAGGTGGGGTATATATGAGCCTGTTTGATCACGTTCATTGTTGCCATGTGTTGCCGTGTTTGCAGGTGGGGGATATGAGCCTGTTTGATCACGTTCATTGTTCCTATGTGTTGCCGTGTTTGCAGGTGGGGTATATATGAGCCTGTTTGATCACGTTCATTGTTGCCATGTGTTGCCGTGTTTGCAGGTGGGGGATATGAGCCGGAAGCCCACTACTCTCAGTGGAAGAGAATCAACCAATCAATAGAGAGACGCCAGGTGTTTCGGGAATCAATCATAAAGTTGAACGAAGGTAAATACCAGCATGTACCAATAAATACCAGCAAGGAAATGAAGTAACATTAAATACCAGCAAGGAAATAAAGTAACATTAAATACCAGCAAGGAAATGAAGTAACATTAAATACCAGCAAGGAAATGAAGTAACATTAAATACCAGCAAGGAAATAAAGTAAGATTAAATACCAGCACGGAAATGAAGTAACATTAAATACCAGCAAGAAAATGAAGTAACATTAAATACCCGCAAATACAAGCAACAGAAACAAATGTCAAATTTAATATCAGTAAATACCAGCAAGAAAATGAAGTAACATTAAATACCCGCAAATACCAGCAACAGAAACAAATGTCAAATTTAATATCAGTAAATACCAGCAAGAAAATGAAGTAACATTAAATACCAGCACATACCAGCAACAGAAACAAATGTCAAATTTAATATCAGTAAATACCAGCAAGAAAATGAAGTAACATTAAATACCCGCAAATACAAGCAACAGAAACAAATGTCAAATTTAATATCAGTAAATACCAGCAAGAAAATGAAGTAACATTAAATACCCGCAAATACCAGCAACAGAAACAAATGTCAAATTTAATATCAGTAAATACCAGCAAGAAAATGAAGTAACATTAAATACCAGCAAATACCAGCAACAGAAACAAATGTCAAATTTAATATCAGTAAATACCAGCAAGAAGTTGAAGTAACATTAAATACCCGCAAATACCAGCAAGAAAATGAAATAACATTAAATACCAGCAAATACCAGCAACAGAAACAAATGTCAAATTTAATATCAGTAAATACCAGCAAGAAAATGAAGTAACATTAAATACCAGCAACAGAAACAAATGTCAAATTTAATATCAGTAAATACCAGCAAGAAGTTGAAGTAACATTAAATACCCGCAAATACCAGCAAGAAAATGAATAAATAAATACCAGCAACACAAACAAACAAAAAACAAAATACCAGCAAGAAAATGAAGTAACATTAAATACCAGCAAATACCAGCAACAGAACAAAAAACAAAAACCACAAAAAAAACAAAACCCCAAACAAATGTCAAATTTAATATCAGTAAATACCAGCAAGAAAATGAAGTAACATAAATACCAGCAACAGAAACAAATGTCAAATTTAATATCAGTAAATACCAGCAAGAAAATGAAGTAACATTAAATACCAGCAAATACCAGCAACAGAAACAAATGTCAAATTTAATATCAGTAAATACCAGCAAGAAGTTGAAGTAACATTAAATACCAGCAACAGAAACAAATGTCAAATTTAATATCAGTAAATACCAGCAAGACAATGAAGTAACATTAAATACCAGCAAATACCAGCAACAGAAACAAATGTCATAATATTAACTACCAGTGTATAGCTGCTCATCTATCGCCAGATAATGGAGTGATGCTACCATATGCTACGAGCAGGGAGTCGAACCTGGTTTATATGTGAGAGGCCTTCATGGCCAATTGAACGGTCATTGACTTCAAATCATTTGTCCATCACTGCTGTAGGTTCGAACCTCCAAATTCTTTAATATGGGGAAGCTATCCAGCTGGCTTGTGAAAGGTCGATGGTTGTACCTGGGTATCCGTCCATGCTTGAAATACTGCTAGGGGCACCCAGGGTTTCCCTCAGCCAATAACAGATTGCGAAGCAAGTTTAAACAACTTATATTAATCACTCTTGTTGGCGCGGATGAAAGCGTAAATGTGGTCAATCATGTGGGAGGAAACCGGAGTACCCGGAGAAAACCCACCTGTCCGATCTGGCGACCACCGTACCCTCTCACATACTATCCGGTCCGAGGATCGAACCCAGATTGCATTGGTTAGAAGCGAGTGCGCTAACCACTGCACTAATCGGACAGCCATACAACTGTTGGTACGACATTAAACCCCCAAACAAACAAACAAAAATTGTTGATATATCTTGTGTATATATTACAGCATGTTCTGACACGGGAACCAGCCAGGATAAATGGATATCTAAGCTGGAGTCCAGTAGCTGGCTATCGCACATAAAGGACATACTCACCTGTGCGTGTCTTATTGCCCAGTGCATTGACAAAGATTGTGAGTTCAAACTATATTCATTAGAACATCAATGACTGAGTAAAACTTGCACTGTTTCACTACGTTTCTTTCACTAGTCGTGTAGAACATCAATGAACTGTTTCTTTCAGTAGTCGTGTAGAACATCAATGAACTGTTTCTTTCAGTAGTCGTGTAGAACATCAATGAACTGTTTCTTTCACTAGTCGTGTACAACATCAATGAACTGTTTCACTACGTTTCTTTCAGTAGTCGTGTAGAATATCAATGAACTGTTTCACTATGTTTCTGTCACTTGTCGTGTACAACATCAATGAACTGTTTCACTACGTTTCTTTCACTAGTCGTGTAGAACATCAATGAACTGTTTCACTACGTTTCTTTCAGTAGTCGTGTAGAACATCAATGAACTGTTTCACTACGTTTCTTTCAGTAGTCGTGTAGAACATCAATGAACTGTTTCACTACGTTTCTTTCACTAGTCGTGTACAACATCAATGAACTGTTTCACTACGTTTCTGTCACTAGTCGTGTACAACATCAATGAACTGTTTCACTACGTTTCTTTCACTAGTCGTGTAGAACATCAATGAACTGTTTCACTATGTTTCTGTCACTAGTCGTGTAAAACATCAATGAACTGTTTCACTACATTTCTGTCACTAGTCGTGTAGAACATCAATGAACTGTTTCACTACGTTTCTTTCACTAGTCGTGTAGAACATCAATGAACTGTTTCACTACGTTTCTTTCAGTAGTCGTGTAGAACATCAATGAACTGTTTCACTACGTTTCTTTCAGTAGTTGTGTAGAACATCAATGAACTGTTTCACTACGTTTCTTTCAGTAGTCGTGTAGAATATCAATGAACTGTTTCACTATGTTTCTGTCACTTGTCGTGTACAACATCAATGAACTGTTTCACTATGTTTCTGTCACTTGTCGTGTACAACATCAATGAACTGTTTCACTACGTTTCTTTCACTAGTCATGTAGAACATCAATGAACTGTTTCACTACGTTTCTTTCAGTAGTCGTGTAGAACATCAATGAACTGTTTCACTACGTTTCTTTCAGTAGTCGTGTAGAACATCAATGAACTGTTTCACTACGTTTCTTTCACTAGTCGTGTACAACATCAATGAACTGTTTCACTACGTTTCTGTTACTAGTCGTGTACAACATCAATGAACTGTTTCACTACGTTTCTTTCACTAGTCATGTAGAACATCAATGAACTGTTTCACTATGTTTCTGTCACTAGTCGTGTAAAACATCAATGAACTGTTTCACTACGTTTCTGTCACTAGTCGTGTTGAACATCAATGAACTGTTTCACTACGTTTCTTTCACTAGTCGTGTAGAACATCAATGAACTGTTTCACTACGTTTCTTTCAGTAGTCGTGTAGAACATCAATGAACTGTTTCACTATGTTTCTGTCACTTGTCGTGTACAACATCAATGAACTGTTTCACTACGTTTCTGTCACTAGTCATGTAGAACATCAATGAACTGTTTCACTATGTTTCTGTCACTAGTCGTGTAGAACATCAATGAACTGTTTCACTACGTTTCTGTCACTAGTCGTGTAGAACATCAATGAACTGTTTCACTACGTTTCTTTCACTAGTCGTGTACAACATCAATGAACTGTTTCACTATGTTTCTTTCACTAGTTGTGTACAACATCAATGAACTGTTTCACTACGTTTCTTTCACTAGTCGTGTAGAACATCAATGAACTGTTTCTTTCAGTAGTCGTGTAGAACATCAATGAACTGTTTCTTTCAGTAGTCGTGTAGAACATCAATGAACTGTTTCACTACGTTTCTTTCAGTAGTCGTGTAGAATATCAATGAACTGTTTCACTATGTTTCTGTCACTTGTCGTGTACAACATCAATGAACTGTTTCACTACGTTTCTTTCACTAGTCGTGTAGAACATCAATGAACTGTTTCACTATGTTTCTTTCAGTAGTCGTGTAGAACATCAATGAACTGTTTCACTACGTTTCTTTCAGTAGTTGTGTAGAACATCAATGAATTGTTTCACTATGTTTCTTTCAGTAGTCATGTAGAACATCAATGAACTGTTTCACTACGTTTCTTTCACTAGTCGTGTACAACATCAATGAACTGTTTCACTACGTTTCTGTCACTAGTCGTGTACAACATCAATGAACTGTTTCACTACGTTTCTTTCACTAGTCGTGTAGAACATCAATGTACTGTTTCACTATGTTTCTGTCACTAGTCGTGTAAAACATCAATGAACTGTTTCACTACGTTTCTGTCACTAGTCGTGTAGAACATCAATGAACTGTTTCACTACGTTTCTTTCACTAGTCGTGTAGTACATCAATGAACTGTTTCACTACGTTTCTTTCAGTAGTCGTGTAGAACATCAATGAACTGTTTCACTATGTTTCTGTCACTTGTCGTGTACAACATCAATGAACTGTTTCACTACGTTTCTTTCACTAGTCGTGTAGAACATCAATGAACTGTTTCACTATGTTTCTTTCAGTAGTCGTGTAGAACATCAATGAACTGTTTCACTACGTTTCTTTCAGTAGTCGTGTAGAACATCAATGAACTGTTTCACTACGTTTCTTTCAGTAGTCGTGTAGAACATCAATGAACTGTTTCACTACGTTTCTTTCAGTAGTCGTGTAGAACATCAATGAACTGTTTCACTACGTTTCTGTCATTAGTCGTGTAGAACATCAATGAACTGTTTCACTATGTTTCTGTCACTTGTCGTGTACAACATCAATGAACTGTTTCACTACGTTTCTTTCACTAGTCGTGTACAACATCAATGAACTGTTTCACTATGTTTCTGTCACTAGTCGTGTAGAACATCAATGAACTGTTTCACTACATTTCTGTCACTAGTCGTGTAGAACATCAATGAACTGTTTCACTACGTTTCTTTCACTAGTCGTGTACAACATCAATGAACTGTTTCACTATGTTTCTTTCACTAGTCGTGTACAACATCAATGAACTGTTTCACTGCGTTTCTTCACTAGTCGTGTAAACATCAATGAACTGTTTCACTATGTTTCTTTCACTAGTCGTGTAGAACATCAATGAACTGTTTCACTACGTTTCTTTCAGTAGTCGTGTAGAACATCAATGAACTGTTTCACTACGTTTCTTTCAGTAGTCGTGTACAACATCAATGAACTGTTTCACTACGTTTCTTTCAGTAGTCGTGTAGAACATCAATGAACTGTTTCACTACGTTTCTTTTACTAGTCGTGTAGAACATCAATGAACTGTTTCACTACGTTTCTTTCACTAGTCGTGTAGAACATCAATGAACTGTTTCACTATGTTTCTTTCACTAGTCGTGTAGAACATCAATGAACTGTTTCACTACGTTTCTTTCAGTAGTCGTGTAGAACATCAATGAACTGTTTCACTACGTTTCTTTCAGTAGTCGTGTAGAACATCAATGAACTGTTTCACTACGTTTCTTTCAGTAGTCGTGTAGAACATCAATGAACTGTTTCACTACGTTTCTTTCATTAGTCGTGTAGAACATCAATGAACTGTTTCACTATGTTTCTGTCACTTGTCGTGTACAACATCAATGAACTGTTTCACTACGTTTCTTTCACTAGTCGTGTACAACATCAATGAACTGTTTCACTATGTTTCTGTCACTAGTCGTGTAGAACATCAATGAACTGTTTCACTACATTTCTGTCACTAGTCGTGTAGAACATCAATGAACTGTTTCACTACGTTTCTTTCACTAGTCGTGTACAACATCAATGAACTGTTTCACTATGTTTCTTTCACTAGTCGTGTACAACATCAATGAACTGTTTCACTGCGTTTCTTTCACTAGTCGTGTAGAACATCAATGAACTGTTTCACTATGTTTCTGTCACTAGTCGTGTAGAACATCAATGAACTGTTTCACTACGTTTCTTTCAGTAGTCGTGTACAACATCAATGAACTGTTTCACTACGTTTCTTTCAGTAGTCGTGTTCAACATCAATGAACTGTTTCACTACATTTCTTTTACTAGTCGTGTAGAACATCAATGAACTGTTTCACTACGTTTCTTTTACTAGTCGTGTAGAACATCAATGAACTGTTTCACTACGTTTCTTTCACTAGTCGTGTACAACATCAATGAACTGTTTCACTATGTTTCTTTCACTAGTCGTGTACAACATCAATGAACTGTTTCACTGCGTTTCTTTCACTAGTCGTGTAGAACATCAATGAACTGTTTCACTATGTTTCTGTCACTAGTCGTGTAGAACATCAATGAACTGTTTCACTACGTTTCTTTCAGTAGTCGTGTACAACATCAATGAACTGTTTCACTACGTTTCTTTCAGTAGTCGTGTTCAACATCAATGAACTGTTTCACTACATTTCTTTTACTAGTCGTGTAGAACATCAATGAACTGTTTCACTACGTTTCTTTTACTAGTCGTGTAGAACATCAATGAACTGTTTCACTACGTTTCTTTTACTAGTCATGTAGAACATCAATGAACTGTTTCACTACGTTTCTTTTACTAGTCGTGTAGAACATCAATGAACTGCGTGTACACACATGTATTAATTATCCATGATTGCTTGTACATACATGTATTAATTATCCCTGATTGCTTGTACATACATATATTAATTATCCATGATTGCTTGTACATACATATATTAATTATCCATGATTGCTTGTACATACATATATTAATTATCCATGATTGCTTGTACATACATATATTAATTATCCATGATTGCTTGTACATACATATATTAATTATCCATGATTGCTTGTACATACATATATTAATTATCCCTGATTGCTTGTACATACATATATTAATTATCCATGATTGCTTGTACATACATGTATTAATTATCCATGATTGCTTGTACATACATATATTAATTATCCATGATTGCTTGTACATACATATATTAATTATCCATGATTGCTTGTGCATACATGTATTAATTATCCCACATTGATTACTTGTACATACAGATAGCAATTAGACACACATACAACAGACGTATGACTTAAAGTGGAGCGTATCAGATTGTAAGCTTGTTTACTGATATCTTTATGTTCCATAGCTGCATGTGTCCTGGTGCATGGATCCGAGGGAGTAGATACAACGTTGCTAGTGACATCACTTGCTCAACTAATACTGGACCATGACTGTAGAACATTTACAGGGTAAGCACCATGACTGTAGAACATTTACAGGGTAAGACACACCAGTTTTTATGAGCTGTGGTACAAACCTGTTTGTGTACTAGTTGTACCGGTACTTCAGTAATTTAAGCAAGGATCATTTTAGTGGGCGAAATAGTCGCCCTAGGGACCCTGGCGCCTCGCTCTTTTTAAACAATTTTTTTTTACAATTTTCATACAAAATTTTGGCCAGTAAGATACACTGGCTCATTATAAAGCACTCCTTCTATTCAAATGTTGTACTTAATGGTCATACTGTGCATTTTAACCATATTTTGTTGACATTTATTAAATAACACCATTTGTTTTAAACATATTTTATTTATCAAGATAAACATGACATATAACATCTGTACATATAACATCCATACAATACAACTATCAAGACAAGTGGATTGAATTGAAAGCTACAGGAGCTTATGGTAATTCTCTCCATTTAACACCATTTGAGGACACAATCGCGCGCTTTCTCACTTCTCCCAAAAATGTTGCGGGTATTCCATTGTACTTTTTCTTTCATGGTTCTCACCAGGGGCGGTAGCTAGCCCCTTTTTAACAATGAAGATACAGTTGTGCTGGAGGGGTCTGTGGGCATATTCACCCCCCCCCCCCCGGAAAATTTTGCATCTTAGTTAGTAGTTAGTTACTATGACACATTTTAATGTATGTTTTGAAGTAATTTTCATAATGATACAAAATTGTCTGTAGCATCAATACACGAGACCTCAGTCACATATTAAACAGTGTTAATATCAACATACGTTGAACTAGTAATCCAGGGATGGCAGGTTCGATCCCCCGTCTGACCCTAATAATATCAACAGTCTTTCAGATGGAACTTTAGCCCTTTCAACACCACAGGACTCTCAATAGGCTTTCAAAAAGTGTAGATCCAGATGAGCCGGCTTGTGATGAGCCATCTCATCAGGATCTGCACTTTTTGCCAGTAATATTACTATTTTTAGACAAAAATTACCCATTTTGATAAAGGAACTGGTCCAAATGTAATTATCTTATTAATATATTGGTCTGAAAATATCATGCCCCAGTCCATGTCAGTTACTTGGTGTTGAATGGGTTATGCCAAAGTCACGTGTTGGTGCTATACACCGTGCACGTAAAAGAACTGGAGAAAACTCGGGAATGGGTCTAAAACACATGAGAGTTCAGTTTCACTTCCTGTATCTTCATTTCTTCTAGCTTTGAGGCATTGATAGAGCGTGAGTGGTTGCAAGCTGGACACCCGTTTGCTGATCGGTGTGCCAAGTCCGCCAATGCTATAACAAAACAGAGACAAGAATCGCCTGTATTCTTGCTCTTCCTGGACTGTGTGTGGCAGGTCAGTTAAGCTTGTTTTCTTTTGCATGTTTTTCTTCATAGGAAAAATCTATGATTCGAAGGTAAACTTATAGTTTCTTTAGTTAGTTTAAACAATATTTATTTCAGTATTTGTACATGTAATCAAGAAATGAACATTTTACATATAATTTAACAGCAGTAGACTGAAAAGGATTGTGTGTGTGTTTTACGTTTATTTATCGTCGCTACCAGTTGCCCATATGAGCGCCTCCTGAAGAGATTAGACATTTTAGATTTTTGGATGATATAGACAGAGACCCATTCTAGAGTCTCCTCTGGTTCTTTTACGTGCACGGTGTAAAGCACTGACACGAGACCTCGGTTTAACGTCCCATCTGATAGACTGTTAATTTTATTATCGTCAGACAGGGGATCGAACCAGCGATAAACGATAAATGAACGTAAAACACAATTTTTGTGCTCATTCCAAACTTTGATCTTGATAATTTGTTGTGCCCACTGGAGTTAATCACTCTCTTCCAACATGGCTTCCTCCTAAACACATGCGTATAAATTCTGGCTATACTGCTTACTACGGTGTATGTCTCCATCCTCTAGCTTTTCAAGCGATTCAACTTTTACTATCCACACTTTGTACCTTGCACATCATATTATCTCCCATTAATGTGTACAGTCAAACCTGTGTTAAGCAGCCACCCAGGGAATCACAGAAAGTGGTTGCTTAGCACAGCTGGCTGTTTAATAGAGGGCAAATGTATAATAAAACAGCATATTGGGAATCTGGCAACTGGCTGCTTAATACGGGTTGGTTGCTTAATACGGGTTGGTTGCTTAATACGGGTTGGCTGCTTAATACGGGTTGGCTGCTTAATAGAGGTGACCGCTGACACAGGTTTAACTGTATATTGTATATTAAGTGGAAGTCGTGATAGCGCAGTGGATGCGCGTTAGCTTCAGGTATGAAAGGTCCGAGTATTCGAGCCCCGCTAGAGCCGTTACGATTGTGCCCTTAGTTCCACGTTGCCTCTTCTCTCTCCCTCGTGGCGATGGATTCCATCAGGAATGAGGTCTCGAGAGTGATTAATATAAGTTGAAAGAACTTGTTTCGCAATTGAGCTAAAATAAATTTGTATAATCTAACTGTATATTCAATATAAACAAAGTTTAAAAACAAAATGGGAGTTATATATCGTCGGTGTTTTTTTGGGTGCTGATTCCAAACTTTAATCTTAATAATTCGACATTTCCACAACACTCACAAAGTAGAAACATGTCGTAGATGATGTAAATACAGTCAAACCTGTCTTAAGCAGCCAGCCAAGGGAATCACAGAAAATGGCTGCTTAGCACAGGTGGCTGCTTAATAGAGGTCAAATGCATAATAAAACAACATATCTTGAAACTGGCTGCTTAATACAGGTTGGTTGCTTAATAGAGGTGACCACTAACACAGGTTTGACTGTATATTTGAACAATCTCTAGTTCTGTTTACTACATTGTTTGTGTTTTACTTTACAGATCTGGCAACAGTTTCCATGTTCATTTGAATTCAGCGAAGAATTCCTGATGCTTCAGTGCGAGCATAGCTATTGTTCACAGTTTGGTAAATATATTGTTTATATTGTTTATATTGTTTATATTGTTTATATTGTTTATATTGTTTATATTGTTTATATTGTTTATATTGTTTATATTGTTTATATATTCATGCTTGTTGAAATTTATTTATTATTTATTTCACTCTCGAGACCTCATTCCTGATGGAATCTATTGCCACGGAGGAGAGAGAAGAGGCAACCTGGAATTTAAATGCCTCTTGCTAAGGGCACAATCGTAACGGCTCCAGCGGGGCTCGAACTCCGGACCTTTCGCATCTGAAGCGAACGCGCATCCACTGCGCTATCACGACTTCCAATAACACTATTTAAGGACGCGATCGCGTGCTTTCTCACTTCTCCCAAAAATTCTGACCGTCTGACAATCTACTTGTCTGTTACACTTCAGGTACATTCCTCTGTAACTCTGACAAGGAGAGAAGGACACTGAAGCTAGAGCACAGGACTGTTTCATTGTGGTAAGACAGCAATCTTAAATACCGCATGTACGGACAGACGGATCTGTAGTACAGTGGTTACACGCTGGACTGGTAATCCAGGGATCGCAGGTTCAATCCCCCGTCTGACAGACGGATCTGTAGTCCAGTGGTAACACGCTGGACTGGTAATCCAGGGATCGCAGGTTCAATCCCCCGTCTGACTCTAATAAAATTAATAGGCTTTCAGATGGGATTTTAAACCGAGGTCTCGTATCGGTGTCACACCGTGCACGTAAAAGAACCAGAGGATGCTCTGGAATGGATCTCTGTCTGTATCATTGCACTATCCTCCAAAAATTTAAAATGACTAATCTCTTCAGGAGGCGTCGCTCGTATTGGTAGCCGGTAGCGACGATAAATAAACGTAGAACACACACCACATGTACTTGTGTTTTGTGAACAAAATTTCATTGATAATACATAGTTAAATATAAATATGTACATACATGTAGGATTGAGGAGAAAGCAACCTGCTTGTATGGTTACCTCTTTCCTAAATGTGATAACCCTTGATAGAAAAGGGTAATACAATAAAAAAAACCTATAAACCCGAACCCCTAAATATGGAATTCCGTCTGTCCAAACCATTTGATTTTCTTTATTTTGTCATGATTAAAAAGTAGAAATTTTATTTATTTCACAGTGTTTGCGAAACAAGCTTTAACGACATGTACTAATCAATCCCCTTTAAACCCGAACCCCTAAATACGGAATTCCGTCTGTCCAAACCATTTGATTTTCTTTATTTTGTCATGATTAAAAAGTAGAAATTTTATTTATTTCACAGCGTTTGCGAAACAAGCTTTAACGACATGTACTAATCAATCCCCTTTAAACCCGCACCCCTAAATACGGAATTCCGTCTGTCCAAACCATTTGATTTTCTTTATTTTGTCATTAAAAAGTAGAAATTTTATTTATTTCACAGCGTTTGCGAAACAAGCCTTAACGACATGTATTAATCAATCTCGGTGCGGGTGAAAGCGCAGTGTATGTTGTCATTCATGTAGGAGGAAACCAGAGTACCTTGAGGAAACCCACCTGTCCGATTTGATGACCGCCGTACCATCTCACGTACTTCCCGATCCGAGGAAACTATCACTCGTGTTGATATTTCAAATCAAATACGAAAATTACGAATTGTTTTAGGTATAAAAGTTTCACCTATTCAATGTTAAAACGTAATGTTACCCCTACTGAAAAATCAAGCCAAGTAAGGAGACGCCGCGCATGAACATCCGTACTTCCAGAGTCCTGTCCTTGTAGGCCAGGCGCCCGGCTGATAGGCACTCGGTAACCATTATCTAACTAGCTGGCGGCTTATCAACCAATTAAATCAGACTGAAGGTTTGAACCTTCGACCTACCGTGCTGTAGGCCAGGCGCCCGGCTGATAGGCACTCGGTAACCATTATCTAACTAGCTGGCGGCTTACCAACCAATTAAATCAGACTGAAGGTTCGAACCTTCGACCTACCGCGCTGTAGGCCATGGAAAGGGTATTATTTATTCGCAAAGTTAAAACTTGTCTCGAGTTGAACAGTTAACATTTGGCACGAAATTAGCAGATAACAAATGTGTAATATTTTTCTTATATTTCCTAGAAAGTGTGGCGCTTGACATTTCATTCAAATCGTCCCCGATTATCTACTCATTTCACCTACAGCGTGCTAAAGGTCAATGGGGACGTCTCCGATTGTGAGAAGTCGTAATAGCGCAGTGGTAGCTCGTTCGCTTCAGGAGCGAAAAGGCCCATTAGTTTGCACCCTGCTGGAGCTGTTACGATTGTGCACTTGGGGCCAGGCATTTAAATTCCACATTGCCTCTTCTCTCTCCCTCGTGGCGATGAATTCCATCAAGAATGAGGTCTCGAGAATGATTAATATAAGTTGTAAGAACTTGTTTAGCAATCGAGTTAAAATAAATTTGTATAAACTAACTGTGAGAACTCGTTGTAAATGAATAAAACAGGTGCACATGGAACATGTCCTCTAGTCTTGTGGCTGTTTAGTTTAGAGAGTTTCACTATAATAGAGAAGATATAAGTGGTATGATGTTGAGCAGGGTTGCCTATGTCTGAATGTTTATCTGGAGCCAAATTGAAAAACTTAGAGCCGACTAAGAGCCATATAGTTCACAGATAGATATTTGAAGCCATGTAACAAGACCAAGTTATATGTGTTTATTTAAATAAATTTCTACGGTGTGCCCAAGCACCATATGGCGCTTTCAATAATCCCAGTTCGTCTCCCCCTAATCTAAATTTATCCCATCTTTTATAGAGAAGCAAGCTTGGACATGTATTCCATAAAATGTCACGCTACAGATGTTCCAGTAAACATGTTTGGTATAACTGCCACTCAATATATCAATTCGGATATATTGTTTTGGTGCAAACACATGCTTGTACGGAAATAACATGTTAATATTATATTATATTCTAACACGACCCAGCTAATAACATACATACTTGTAGAGTAAAATCCATCTCAGTTTATTCTGCAATATACCTACCTTGAACTATGCTGCGAGCGCACCGTGTTTTGGCTATTCCATTTATACAATGCGTGTAAAGTTTTATGAATGAAAGTCACGTGATGTTTGTAAAACAATACCGTGGGAATTCACGGAAGTGAGCTATTTTTAGAATCAGATAATCTCTTGTCCGTCTTGTTTTTCTGTTAAGTAATGTTTCAGTTACTATTCTGTACAGTTTTATTTGACAAAATAAATAAAATTATTGATCAGTTATAACTTTTGTTCATTTATGCACTAGATTGATATTTTCCATAAAAAATAACGTCATCACCCCTTACACGGGAGGAAATTTCGAAAGCCAAATGCAGCGGCGTTTGAAGAAAATACTCCTTTAAAATTATTAGAAGTAAGTCGTATTAGAATCGAAATAATAAGTATCAACCGTGGTATATCGCAGAATAACCCTCGTTTGTCATTCTTATGCGTAGAAATATATCACTCAGGCCTTCGTGATATATTTCTACGCATACGAACTTCAAACTCGGGTTATTCTGCGATATACCACGGTTGATACTTATTATTTCTTAAATAACATTTGTGGAAAAACCTTTAATATACTGATCAGGTATATTTCCATTGGCGACCGACAGCGGGAACCTCTGAGGTTGTGTGTATAAATTTGATTTATTTTACAAGCTTTAACAACTTGTATTAATCACTCTGGTTAGCGCGGATGAAAGCGTAAATGTGGTCAATCGTGTGTGGCGAAACGGGAGTACCCAACAGTCCGATCTGAACCACCGTACCATCTCAAAACCAAGATCGAAACCCGGATTGCATTTGTGAGAATCGTGCATGCTAACCACTGCGCTAATCGGCCAACGGGAGACCGTAGGAGACAGATCCAGGTGTAACTAGAATTATTTTAATTATTTTTAGGTCATACCTTAACAGACCAGAAGTACTCGCAGGTTACTTGAACCCAATGTACGATCCCAACCCGGCTGTGATATGGCCCTCCGTGGCACCACAGAGTTTGGTACATAGAATATTTATATTTATCCTACCTTCATGTGTTATAATTACCAAAACAGGCCTGCCTAATAAACCTTTAGTGACGTCGTAACGCTGTGTGTATGACGTCATATGTTCACCGATGGTATGATAAACTTCAATTAACTTATTGTTATTGGCTGAGTATTTCTGTCTATTTGTCCTGTGTGTTAGATGGGTAACTCAAAGAGTCCGCCTCCGTGGTCGAGTGGTTACGGTCGCTGATACCACTGTAACCTATCATCACTGATGGTCACGGGTTCGAGCGCCGCTCAGACCGTGTCTCATTTATATGAAAAAGTTGGCAGTTTCTTACGGAGGTTGGTGCACCCAAGTACTGGTTAACCGCTGAAGCCTGCCCAGGAAAGGTGTTGTTAGGTAAACTGCCCGCCGGCGATATAGCCCAAAATGGTGCTGATGCAGGCGTAAAACCCGAAATATAACATAACATTAGGTAACTCAAAGAAGTTGTGAATGAATTTTGATGAAACTGTGGATATATAGAGTCCAGGGGAAGAAATCGGTCAATTCATGT
This sequence comes from Archivesica marissinica, assembly GCA_014843695.1. Lineage (NCBI taxonomy): Eukaryota > Metazoa > Mollusca > Bivalvia > Venerida > Vesicomyidae > Archivesica > Archivesica marissinica. The sequence continues at coordinate 44,922,409 of CM026396.1, forward strand.
AGTCATGGCGGTCAGCCCAGCGTGGGGATTTGAAACTCTCTGCGTAGCGTCTAATACACAGTATGCAATAGGGATCAGTTTAGAGGGCGATGTGGGCGAAATTGTCGCCCTAGGGACCCTGACTTAGCCCACTTCTCCCTAAAAAAAAATGTTAACCCTATTTTGCAGAAGTATATTAAAGAACACCATTTAAGGAAGCGATCACACGCTTTCTCACTTCTCCCAAAAATTCTGACCTAGAATGAACCTTGATGCATTCAAGATGGCGGGCTACATGCTGAATAAACTACAGTTGGTTGGATCTAAACACCCATTTATATACATCAATCACTTAACAGGAATACCACATATAGGATTAACTACACCAGAGATATTCATAAACAGAACAATACTCGAGGATTATCATGTCAGAACCAGCAAGAATACACGAAACTGGACCTCATGTAGACCAGGCAGTAGATTACAACTGGATTGATATTCGAAGGCTATCTGTTGTTCTGTTGTTTCATAGAGCAATGGTCAAATTCCTATAGCGCTCTCAGTAAAAATGCATCACCACACTCCATGAAAGCATACATGGTGGATAATAATGCTCAGATGGTAAGCTAACACCTAGGGTGTTACAATATTGCAGTATATTTCAGGGGTTATGGAATGAACTATACTATTGCAGTATATTCAGGGAGGTTATGGGATGGACTATAATATTGCAGCATATTCAGGGAGGTTATGGAATGGACTATAATATTGCAGTATATTCAGGGAGGTTATGGGATGGACTATAATATTGCAGTATATTCAGGGAGGTTATGGGATGGACTATAATATTGCAGTATATTCAGGGAGGTTATGGAATGGACTGTAATATTGCAGTATATTCAGGGAGGTTATGGAATGGACTATAATATTGCAGTATATTCAGGGAGGTTATGGAATGGACTATAATATTGCAGTATATTCAGGGAGGTTATGGAATGGACTGTAATATTGCAGTATATTCAGGGAGGTTATGGGATGGACTATAATATTGCAGTATATTCAGGGAGGTTATGGAATGGACTGTAATATTGCAGTATATTCAGGGAGGTTATGGAATGGACTATGTTATTGCAGTATATTCAGGGTGGTTATGGAATGGACTGTAATATTGCAGTATATTCAGGGAGGTTATGGGATGGACTATAATATTGCAGTATATTCAGGGAGGTTATGGAATGGACTATAATATTGCAGTATATTCAGGGAGGTTATGGGATGGACTATAATATTGCAGTATATTCAGGGATGTTATGGAATGGACTATAATATTGCAGTATATTCAGGGAGGTTATGGAATGGACTGTAATATTGCAGCATATTCAGGGAGGTTATGGGATGGACTATAATAGTGCAGTATATTCAGGGAGGTTATGGGATGGACTATAATATTGCAGTATATTCAGGGAGGTTATGGAATGGACTATGTTATTGCAGTATATTCAGGGTGGTTATGGAATGGACTATAATATTTCAGTATATTCAGGGAGGTTATGGGATGGACTATAATATTGCAGTATATTCAGGGAGGTTATGGAATGGACTATAATATTGCAGTATATTCAGGGAGGTTATGGAATGGACTGTAATATTGCAGCATATTCAGGGAGGTTATGGGATGGACTATAATATTGCAGTATATTCAGGGAGGTTATGGAATGGACTGTAATATTGCAGTATATTCAGGGAGGTTATGGAATGGACTATAATATTGCAGTATATTCAGGGAGGTTATGGAATGGACTGTAATATTGCAGTATATTCAGGGAGGTTATGGAATGGACTATAATATTGCAGTATATTCAGGGAGGTTATGGAATGGACTATGTTATTGCAGTATATTCAGGGTGGTTATGGAATGGACTGTAATATTGCAGTATATTCAGGGAGGTTATGGGATGGACTATGTTATTGCAGTATATTCAGGGTGGTTATGGAATGGACTGTAATATTGCAGTATATTCAGGGAGGTTATGGAATGGACTATAATATTGCAGTATATTCAGGGAGGTTATGGAATGGACTGTAATATTGCAGTATATTCAGGGTGGTTATGGAATGGACTATAATATTGCAGTATATTCAGGGAGGTTATGGAATGGACTGTAATATTGCAGTATATTCAGGGAGGTTATGGAATGGACTATACTATTGCAGTATATTCAGGGAGGTTATGGAATGGACTGTAATATTGCAGTATATTCAGGGAGGTTATGTAATGGACTATAATATTGCAGTATATTCAGGGAGGTTATGGAATGGACTATAATATTGCAGTATATTCAGGGTGGTTATGGAATGGAGTACGATATTGTACTGTATTTCAGGGGTTACGGGATGGACTATAATATTGCAGTATATTCAGGGTGGTTATGGAATGGAGTACGATATTGTACTGTATTTCAGGGGTTACGGGATGGACTGTAATATTGCAGTATATTCAGGGTGGTTATGGAATGGAGTACGATATTGTACTGTATTTCAGGGGTTACGGGATGGACTATAATATTGCAGTATATTCAGGGTGGTTATGGAATGGAGTACGATATTGTACTGTATTTCAGGGGTTACGGGATGGACTGTAATATTGCAGTATATTCAGGGTGGTTATGGAATGGAGTACGATATTGTACTGTATTTCAGGGGTTACGGGATGGACTATAATATTGCAGTATATTCAGGGTGGTTATGGAATGGAGTACGATATTGTACTGTATTTCAGGGGTTACGGGATGGACTGTAATATTGCAGTATATTCAGGGTGGTTATGGAATGGAGTACGATATTGTACTGTATCTCAGGGTTTATGGGATGGACTATAATATTGCAGTATATTCAGGGAGGTTATGGAATGGAGTACGATATTGTACTGTATTTCAGGGTTTATGGAATGGACTGTATCTGAGATCACAAGTAAACCAATCAAAACAAACCGAGGCGTGGACAGAAGTTTCTAAGATACGGGAATTTGACAAAGAGCTCCGGTCAAAGGTCACCAAGTTACGCAGGTTTGTCACCAAGTTATGCGTGTTTGTCACCAAGTAACACAGGTTTGTCACCAAGTTATGTAGGTTTATCACCAAGTTACACAGGTTTGTCACCAAGTTACGCAGGTTTGTCACCAAGTTACGCATGTTTGTCACATGCTACCAAAAGTATTGCAGTGATTTCATATCAACATTATTTCATACATAGAGTAAACCAATCAAGCAGTAAAGTTAACCGGTAAATCCAGTAAATTAAGCCAATAGTCCAGGAAAGTATACCAATATTACAGGTAAATAGATCGATATTTCGGGTATGTAAACCAATACTGCAGGTATAGTAAACACTTTTAAGCCTTTGTAAATAATCAAACTTTTATTTATGAACATAGAAAGCTGTAGTAGCTAGCGCCAGTTCAATGTTCATTAGGTGAAATATAATTTGATCATACACTGATACAAACAAATATCGTCGTACTCTTCCTTAGATGTCATATTCCTTCTATTATGTCTCTTTTAGTAATTAATTTTGACTTCAACCCTTTCTTGGCTTTCCCCATTGGTAGGTAGTGCCTATTTCATATTATGTATAACCGAATTATTGGCTAGCATATTGTAGAGCATGTAAAACTATTATAAATATAGTTTGTGTTTTGTTTATAAATATAGACGGATCTGTTGTCCAATGGTTAACACGTTGGACTGGTAATCCAGGGATCGCAGGTTCGATCCCCCGTCTGACCATAATAAAATGAACAAGTCTTTCAGATTGGACTTTAAACCGAGGTCTCATGTCAGTGCTTTACACCGTGCACGTAAAAGAACCAGAGGAGACTCTGGAATGGATCTCAGTCTGTATCATTGCACTATCCTCCAAAAAACTAAAATGACTAATCTCTTCAGGAGGCGTCGCTCATATGGGCAACCGGTAACGACGATAAATAAGCGTTCAACACGCACACATATTTATATATGCTCCTACTGTTTGATTTTCAGACAGTTAGCTAGTCTAGAAAAAGAAGCGGTGAATGCCGGTGTGATACTGCCAACAACACTCGATGGCGAAGTCAATTAGGAATCTGTCAAAATGCATTATGTTCAACCGAATGACTGGAGTTTTAATTGGGTTCATCATATGAAATCGTGTTTCACCGAACCACTGGATACAGTCTGCACTAGAACAATCAAAATGCAACGTGCTCCAACAAATTACTGGATACAGTCTGAACTACGTTCATCAAAATGCAACGTGCTCCAACAAATGACTGGATACAGTCTGAACTACGTTCATCAAAATGCAACGTGCTCCAACAAATGACTGGATACAGTCTGAACTTTGTTCATCAAAATGCATCGTGTTCCAACAAATGACTGGATACAGTCTGAACTTTGTTCATCAAAATGCAACGTGTTCCAACAAATGACTGGATACAGTCTGAACTTTGTTCATCAAAATGCATCATGTTCCAGCAGACGACTCGATATATATATATAGTCTGCTTGCTGCCACATGTGATGCTTAGTTACTATTTGTAAACCACTCTTTTTTAATGTAATTTTATATCCGTCTGCTTTTGTAAAAAAAAATCACTTATTAATATATTAAAACAGAGATTGGTTGTTATGCTCCAATTCTAGAATAGCGTTTAGTCCATATCACAGGCACAAGACACAATTTCATTTTTGCCCTATGGTCATATAGTAAGTAATGTTTACTAAACATTACTTAATATATGACCATAGGCCCCAAAAAAAAAATGTTTGTGCCTGTGGTCCATATCTTTGAAGCTGCTGCGACATTTTTCCAATGACTTCACGCAGATTTTCATTATGTTGTGTCAATATGTAGCTCGCCAATACTAGGTATGTAACCACGTTATCACGGTCATGCTATCCCGTCAAAAGTTAGAAATGTGTGCAATATTTTATGCCTTCTCTGTGTGTTTAAAACCAATATTCATGTGTAATAGCTGTGTTGTCATGCACCACTCTACCGCTCTATATCTTTTAAATAATGTCCCAAAAAAAGGGGTTTTACACATGTTTCTTGGCCATAGATTTGAGAATTGACACAGTAGCTTTGTTTTTTCGATATTACAAACTTGAGAATGGGTAATTACAGGGCTCATTCTTGAGCATTTTTATTTAAATTTTCATACCAAATATACAGTAGGATACACTGGCCCATTATAAAGCATTCCTACGATTCAAATGTTTGTATTTAATGGTCATAATGTGTAGTTTAACCTTAGTTATTAAATAACGCCATTCTAGGATGCAATCGCGCTCTTTCTCACTTCTCTCAAAAAATCTGACCTAGAATGAACCCTGGTATGAAAAGCAAACAAAGCTATAACGGACTTGTTGTATTTCTAAGCACTTGTTGCCAATATATATTATACCACATGCCTCTTCTCTCTCCCTCGTGGCGATGGATTCCATTAGGAATGAGGTCTCGAGAGCGATTAATATCAGTTGTAGGAACGTGTTTCGCAATCGAGCTAAAAGTTGTATAAACTAACTGGTTGAACTTGAGCAATGCTCAATAGCGTAGTAAATATGTTGTTGTTATTTTCTCAAACTTCATACCCCTGTGGGGCGTTGTCTCAACGCCTGTGGTTAAACTTTGAAGAAACTTGATAAGAAGTCCTGATGTACATACCATCTGTTTTGAATATGTGATTATCATCTACATCAAATCCTACATAACAGAAATTGTTTATCCAACATTGTTAATTTAGTTTGAAGTGATGGGAAGGGCTGTAAATAATGTTGTCATAACCTGTAGCTCAACCCATTTGCTTTTATTCCCCAGATTAAATAGTATACAGCAATAATAATAAATCCTAATATAAGTTAATATTCTTTTCTACATATTTCATTGTGTGTACAATTGTAATGTAATGTATGAAAAAACAATGCAATAAAATATTATTTAAAAAAACAAAAACAAAACAATTGAAATGCGATTATAGTTTCCAGATAGTCTATTTGTCCTGTGTGTTAGACGGGTAACTCAAAGAGTCCGCCTGCGTGGTCGAGTGGTTAAGGTCGCTGACTTGTATACCACTGTAACCTATCATCACTGATGGTCACGGGTTCGAGCCCCGCTCAGACCGTGTTTCATTTATATGATAAAGTTGGCAGTTTCTTACGGAGGTTGGTGCACCCAAGTACTGGTTAACTGCTTGAGCCTGCCCAGGAAAGGTGTTGTTAACTGCCCGCCGGCGATATAGCCCAAAAAGGGTGCTGATGCAGGCGTAAAACCCGAAATATAACATAATAACATATAACTGATATGTTGATGACTAATGAAAGTACTGTACATACTCGCCTATAAGACAGGATATTTGGCCTCAAAGTCGCTTCTTGTCTTATAAACGAGTGATAAAAGATTTTTTTAAACAAATGGTTCCGACCCAATTTACTAAAATACTTTGTAAAGTGAACTTGCCAGTAGCCATTTTTCAAATCAAACGTGCTATAAAGTGCTTTCATACTTTATATTTATTAACATATTTATTTGGTGGAACTTTATATGTGTGTGTTTTATTTGTTTTAATATAGCAATTGTTTTAGACAATTCATTTACATTATAAACCATAGATAAAACTCAGCAAAACAAATTTCATAAATTGTTGTGCATTCGACATAATTGAAAGTGTTTAATCAATTTGTTTGGTTTTTAAACTTTTACTTCTGAGTGTTTTCCATTTTCTAAACCCGTCTTATATACTTATATATTTGCAAAATACCACACGACCAATGAGGAGAGGTCGTCTTATAGTGGAAATCATATTGTACCTGATGGAATCCAAAGCCACGAGGGACAGGGAAGAGGAAATATGCCGCCTAAGGGAACTACCTGAAGGGAATTCTCGAAGGCCACAGAAAATCCTTCACAAGTAGGGCATTGTGCAATGTTATGCTAGAAATAGAAGATGTTGTAGCAAATTAAAGTTACTTTTGATTAATATGCTTGACAAAGCTGGCAGTTGTTGTTCTTCACTGAAAACCAGTAATTAATTACAGAGGGGATCAAGTGGTTATAGTTGTTGACTTCAAATCACTTGCCACTCACTGCTGTAGGTCCAAATCCCGGAGTATGTGAGGAAGCTATCTAACTGGCTTCGTGTAGGTCAGTGGTTCCGCCCGGCTGCCCGTTCCTATCTGCAATACTGCTCGGAGTGTCGCCTGGGGTCTTCCTCCACCACTAATAACTGTAGAGTCACCATATTATCTATGCTGTTGATGCCACTTTTAGCCCCCAAAACAAACATTATAATAGATCAACCCGTATATGTTATGTAGTCCAACCAGAACTAGTTGAGACTGAGGTTTGTAGAACAGTTTTATATGTGTGTGTTTTACGTTTATTTATCGTCGCTACCGGTTTGCCCACATGAGCGATGCCTTCTGAAGAGATTAGTCATTTGTAAAGCACAGACACGAGACCTCGGTTTAAAGAATATCTGAAAGACTGTTAATTTTGTTAGAGTCCGCCCAGATCTATAAGTATGCAGATTTTAAATATGTACATAAATTTTCTTCATATCAGTATGTTTATGTCCAAAACAAGTTCCTTTATTGTGCTGCGTTTATTACACATTTTCCGCAAACAGAATAATCTTTGCGTGTAGATCTAATGCACACATTGAGCATGTGTGTATGGGTTTGGAAGACATATGCCAGTTTTAAAGTAATCCAGAAAGATGCAGCACAGTGGAAATATTTGATCCTTTAAAGTAGTGTTATCTTCATCACAACACATAAGTCTCCAATGACCGCAGGATTCCGAGAGAAGGCCACACTGTGTTTGGTTATAACTTCTGTCGTCTGTGTTAATAGGTTTGTCAATGAGTTCACCTGGCTGATACTGGTTCACCTGAAGATTTACGTCTTTCATGCTGTGGCTATTATATGCACCTGTGCCTAAGCGATTGTGTTGCCCAAGCTTATATAGTAGATATTGCAGATCATCAGTTGTCCGTTCCAAGTTGTTTTCATTTTCTTGAAAAATCTTCGCTTTCAATATCCTGTATGAATCGATGTCTGCAAGAATCTTTATTAACTTGAGAACTATTGTTTGACCATGCGAGCCACTTACAACCTCCGAGCTTGTTCCTGAAGCATCTTTATTAAGATGGTCTTCTTCAACGTTATTTCCAAGTTCTGTTGCTAGCTTGATGCGAAGTGTTATGAGTTTCTTGGCAGCTTCATTCATTGACCCAACCAATACCTCGTATTGTTTGTCCTTACTAAGGTTTAGTTCGTTGTTATCTAACATACCAATACTTGGATTCTGCTGGTTTGAACTGCTTTCTTCAGGTTGCGCTCTATGTAAGTCAATGATATACTTTGCTTCTATGCGAGAAATTTCAGCATTAAGTTTGTCTATGGATGCTTCGATGATGTCGTGTTTTCCTTTGATTTCGCTCTTCTTCTTTAAGTTATCGAGCATTTCCTCGTCTAAATCAGCTAGGCCACCATTGACAGACATGCCATGTTTGATTTCAGTTGTTGAAATGTCTCGAATGGCTTGATTCGACTTCACTGAAAGTATGAGATTTATTTGTTTTCCAAGTAATCTATAGTTTAATCATATTTTATTGCTTATTTATATACAATACAATTATAAACATGGTAAATATATAAGCAAACTGATACAAATATAAACATGGTAAATATATAAGCAAACTGATACAAATATAAAACATGGTACATATATAAACAAACTGATACAAATATAAACATGGTAAATATATAAGCAAACTGATACAAATATAAACATGGTAAATATATAAGCAAACTGATACAACTGCAATGCTATGCTTATACTTGCACAGAGCACAAATAAAATCTAGAAGCAAATGGGTTGGGCAACAAGTTTTACCAACATTTGCGAGTGCCCTCCACAAAGTAATCTATATTAAATTATCGACCGCGGTGTTACACTATACTACGAACTGACTGAAATAATGAGATTACGTTTGAAAATATAGTCTACATCTGTTATGTCGAATTCCGTCGGACCGAACAAAATCCTTCGACATAACCGAAGTTCGATATAAACAGATCCAGTTATATGTAAAATGATAGTGTCTGAAACGGGACTTTGATCCGATTTCGAGATAACCGGAGAATTCGACATAACCGACTTTGACATAATGGATGTAGACTGTATATCATGTTTTTTCAAACCTTAATTAAGTTTGCATGCTTACTGACTGTGTCTGCAGTGTAAAATCACCTGTCCGATGTGGAGCCCATCATACCACCTAACACACGTGCCGGTATTATGAGAACATTAATCAGTTACTGCTCCACGCCCCCCCGAGTGGTTACGGTCGCTGACTTGTGTACCACTGTAGCCTATCATCACTTATGGTTACGGGTTCGAGCCCCGTGTCTCTTTATATGAAAAAGTTGGCAGTTTCTTACGGAGGTTGGTGCACCAAGTACTGGTTATCCGCTGGAGCTTTCCCAGGAAAGGTGTTGTCAGGTAAACTGCCCGTCGCTCAAATGGGCAACCCGAGTTGCATTGGTGAGAAGCGAGCATACTAACCACTGCGCTAATCGGACAGCATAGTAGGTGGTAGATTGTGAGCATGCATGTACATTTTTCTAATGACACCATAATTATATGACGTATTCACACCAGTGAAACGGGTCTTCATCGCCAATAGCAAATAAAAAATACATGGCTACTTCAAGTTTTTCCAAAATAATTTGAGCACCTCTCAAAAGTTAAAGAAGGATTTCAGCCATGCTCCTGAATTTACGTTTGTTTATTATTGGAGTCTAAATTAAATGAGCGATACTATCATTTGGCAATAATTTCAATTAGTGTAAACATTATTTATTTTACAATGCTTGCAAAGCAAGTTTTAACAACTTATATTAATCACTCTCGTTGGCGCGGATGAAAGCGTAAATGTGGTCATTCGTGTGGGACGAAACCGGAGTACCCAGAGAAAACCCACCTGTCCGATCTGGCGACCACCGTACCATCTCACATACTTCCCGTAAAAGAACCAGAGGAGACTCTGGAATGGCTCTCTGTATCACTGTATTATCCTCCAAAAATGTCTAATCTCTTCAGGAGGCGTCGCTCATATGGGCAACCGGTAGCGACGATAAATAAACGTAAAACACACACACATATATTCGAATGTCTATTATAGGTTACAAATACAATACAACACAATACAATAAGTTTATTGCATAAAACAGTATACATGTTTGTAGCAATTAAGTAAAATCAGTCAGTGACATGGAACTTTACAAAAGAGCACACTATTCAAATATATGTGTAAAAAATACGTTAGATTCGTTGCTTATTTGCAAAATATATAAATTTGGAAAGACCAATGGTGATGTTTTTTGATTTGCATGACAACAGATTAATACATTTCTGTACAGTCGGCCAAGTATTGTAGTATCTTTTAATGAATTCCGATCTTAGGTTTGAGTAATGTGGGAAAATTAATATGAAGTGATACTCATTTTCCACAATTCTATAATTGCAATAAATACATAATCTCGTTTCGTGGTAGGTGTATGTAACGTGGTAGGTGTATGTAACGTGGTAGGTGTATGTAACGTGGTAGGTGTATGTAACGTAGCGACCACGTTCGATAGCTAGATCATGTGGTAGGTGTATGTAACGTAGCGACCACGTTCGATAGCTAGATCATGTGGTAGGTGTATGTAACGTAGCGACCACGTTCGATAGCTAGATCATGTGGTAGGTGTATGTAACGTAGCGACCACGTTCGATAGCTAGATCATGTGAGGATGCTTTAAGTCGTGTAAGAGAAATTCTGTATTTTTTATCTTTAATATAATCAAGAAAAGGTTCAAAGATATATTCATTTTTAAATAAACTGTATGTCTCTAGACGTCCAGAGTTACTGATAGCAGTATACCAACTTTGATACTATATGTCTAGTATGCGTGATTTTATACTATTGTAATTAATAAGCATTTTTTACTGGTTTTGCCACAAATAACTCAGTCCGCATGTATCGATAATATTTTAGTTGATAAACCCAGTTCATTTTGTTGTGATAATTTCCATTTTCAACATCAGTTTTCAACATTAGGTAAATTTTATATAAAATATTGAATCTTCTGGTAATGTTAATAATTTTATCCAGTATTTTATCATTAATAGTTTTCTACGTATCGACATGGGGAGACAACCAAGCTCTCCATATAGTGCATTCAGGTTTGTTGAGCGGACATGGGGAGACAACCAAGTTCTCCATATAGTGCATTCAGGTTTGTTGAGCGGACATGGGGAGACAACCAAGCTCTCCATATAGTGCATTCAGGTTTGTTGAGCGGACATGGGGAGACAACCAAGCTCTCCATATAGTGCATTCAGGTTTGTTGAGCGGACATGGGGAGCAACCAAGTCTCCATATAGTGCATTCAGGTTTGTTGAGCGGACATGGGGAGACAACCAAGCTCTCCATATAGTGCATTCAGGTTTGTTGAGCGGACATGGGGAGACAACCAAGCTCTCCATATAGTGCATTCAGGTTTGTTGAGCGGACATGGGGAGACAACCAAGCTCTCCATATAGTGCATTCAGGTTTGTTGAGCGGACATGGGGAGACAACCAAGCTCTCCATATAGTGCATTCAGGTTTGTTGAGCGGACATGGGGAGACAACCAAGCTCTCCATATAGTGCATTCAGGTTTGTTGAGCGGACATGGGGAGACAACCAAGCTCTCCATATAGTGCATTCAGGTTTGTTGAGCGGACATGGGGAGACAACCAAGCTCTCCATATAGTGCATTCAGGTTTGTTGAGCGGACATGGGGAGACAACCAAGCTCTCCATATAGTGCATTCAGGTTTGTTGAGCGGACATGGGGAGACAACCAAGCTCTCCATATAGTGCATTCAGGTTTGTTGAGCGGACATGGGGAGACAACCAAGTTCTCCATATAGTGCATTCAGGTTTGTTGAGCGGACATGGGAAGACAACCAAGTTCTCCATATAGTGCATTCAGGTTTGTTGAGCGGACATGGGAAGACAACCAAGTTCTCCATATAGTGCATTCAGGTTTGTTGAGCGGACATGGGAAGACAACCAAGTTCTCCATATAGTGCATTCAGGTTTGTTGAGCGGACATGGGAAGACAACCAAGTTCTCCATATAGTGCATTCAGGTTTGTTGAGCGGACATGGGAAGACAACCAAGTTCTCCATATAGTGCATTCAGGTTTGTTGAGCGGACATGGGAAGACAACCAAGTTCTCCATATAGTGCATTCAGGTTTGTTGAGCGGACATGGGAAGACAACCAAGTTCTCCATATAGTGCATTCAGGTTTGTTGAGCGGACATGGGAAGACAACCAAGTTCTCCATATAGTGCATTCAGGTTTGTTGAGCGGACATGGGAAGACAACCAAGTTCTCCATATAGTGCATTCAGGTTTGTTGAGCGGACATGGGAAGACAACCAAGTTCTCCATATAGTGCATTCAGGTTTGTTGAGCGGACATGGGGAGACAACCATGTTCTCCATATAGTGCATTCAGGTTTGTTGAGCGGACATGGGGAGACAACCATGTTCTCCATATAGTGCATTCAGGTTTGTTGAGCGGACATGGGGAGACAACCAAGTTCTCCATATAGTGCATTCAGGTTTGTTGAGCGGACATGGGGAGACAACCAAGTTCTCCATATAGTGCATTCAGGTTTGTTGAGCGGACATGGGGAGACAACCAAGTTCTCCATATAGTGCATTCAGGTTTGTTGAGCGGACATGGGGAGACAACCAAGTTCTCCATATAGTGCATTCAGGTTTGTTGAGCGGACATGGGGAGACAACCAAGCTCTCCATATAGTGCATTCAGGTTTGTTGAGCGGACATGGGGAGACAACCAAGCTCTCCATATAGTGCATTCAGGTTTGTTGAGCGGACATGGGGAGACAACCAAGCTCTCCATATAGTGCATTCAGGTTTGTTGAGCGGACATGGGGAGACAACCAAGCTCTCCATATAGTGCATTCAGGTTTGTTGAGCGGACATGGGGAGACAACCAAGTTCTCCATATAGTGCATTCAGGTTTGTTGAGCGGACATGGGGAGACAACCAAGCTCTCCATATAGTGCATTCAGGTTTGTTGAGCGGACATGGGGAGACAACCAAGCTCTCCATATAGTGCATTCAGGTTTGTTGAGCGGACATGGGGAGACAACCAAGTTCTCCATATAGTGCATTCAGGTTTGTTGAGCGGACATGGGGAGACAACCAAGTTCTCCATATAGTGCATTCAGGTTTGTTGAGCGCCTTACGCATAGTATTTTTCTACAAAATTTGGAAACTATTAATTCAACATCGGGTGCATCATGGTAGCCCCATAATTCTGCTGAATAATTTAAAAGTGGTGCGACTAGAGAGTCAAACAGGTTTAACTTTCTAGAAGTTGGGAATTCTACTTGGTTAAAAGCAATAAATAATTTATGTAAAGAAAAAGAGGCGTGCTGAGCTACACGTTTTTGTGTTCGATTCCAATTACCGTTCTTTTATAGATGAACACCTAAATATTTAAACGATTCCACAATCTCAATAAGTGAATTATATATGTAAAAATCATGTCGAGAATGTCGACCATTTTCAAAAATCATAATTTTTGTTAGTATTAATGCGTAAGCCCCACATATTACAATAAGTCTCAATGCCGTTCAACATAGATTGCAATGATTCAGGATCTTGTGCAAACACAACAGCATCATCAGCAAACAATAGTAAAAATATCTGTAGATCATTAATATTCAGTATTCCATTTAGATCCGCATTAATATTGTTTAATATATCATTTAAAAAGAATAGACACAAATACTAATACAATCATTACCTATCCAGCAGACGACAGCGCAAAGAAGTGTCAGTACGACCGTCTCCATACTTGGTTAGTTTTCACTTTAGATGCCCATAGACGTCTCACATATAACATGTATCACGTTGCTTAACGTTTCTCACAATAAGGGATACACGTTACACTGTTTACATACATTTGTAATATATTCTATGTATACATATATGTACATATATTATTGCAGTTAAGTTAGCAATAATCATTCATCTGACAAAGTCATTACGATAGATGAATTAAATTACATACGATTCAATAATTAAACATTTACAAAAAATGTGGGCCTACGGATATCGCAAAACAAAACACTGCGTATGTGTTTACGTTTATTTATCGTTGCTACCTGTTGCCCATATGAGCGACGCCTCCTGAAGGGATTAGTCATTTTAGATATTTAGAGGATGGTGCAATGATACAGACAGCGATCTGTTCCAGTGTGTGTGTTTTACATTTATTTATCGTTGCTGTTGCCCATATGAGCGACGCCTCCCGAAGGGATTAGTCATTTTAGATATTTAGAGGATGGTGCAATGATACAGACATAGATCTGTTCCAGTGTGTGTGTTACGTTTATTTATCGTCGCTACCTGTTGCCCATATGAGCGACGCCTCCTGAAGGGATTAGTCATTTTAGATATTTAGAGGATGGTGCAATGATACAGATAGAGATCTGTTCCAGTGTGTGTGTTTTACGTTTATTTATCGTCGCTACCGGTTGCCCATATGAGCGGCGCCTCCTGAAGGGATTAGTCATTTTAGATATTTAGAGGATGGTGCAATGATACAGAGTCCCATTCCAGAGTCTCCTCTTGTTCATTTTACGTGCACGGTGTACAGCACCGACACGATACCTCGCTTTTTAATGTCCCATCTGAAGACGTTGGACTGGTTATCAATGGATCGCAGGTTCGATCCCCCGTCTGACCCTAATAAAATTAACAATCTTTCAGTTGGGACTTTAAACCGAGATCTCGTGTCGGTGCTTTACACCGTGCACATACAATAACCAGAGGTGACTCTGAAATAGTTCTCTGTCTGTATCATTGCACTATCTTCCAAAAATCTAAAATGACTAATCTCTTCAGGAGGCGTCGCTAATACTACGGGCAACCGGTAGCGACGATAAACAAACGTAAAACATCATCATACGTTTCTGCTTAACAAATGCGAACATATGCTTGATTAGATTAAACATATATTATTCAGTTCATACAATCTATTTACAGTATACAACACACAGGGTATTTGAAATGTAAATTCCTTTCCCTGATGATGTTACAATATACAGTTGTTAGCATTGGTAGCGGTTGGTGAGACATGACGGGCATTGTCGCTCCGAGTGGTCCTGCGTACTTATGTTATGTGGGACAATTAGGACCATTGGTAGCGGTTGGTGAGACATGACGGGCATTGTCGCTCCGAGTGGTCCTGCGTACTTGTGTTATGTGGGACAATTAGGACCATTGGTAGCGGTTGGTGAGACATGACGGGCATTGTCGCTCCGAGTAGCCCTGCACAGTGGTACAATTGTTACCATTGATAGCGGTTAGTGAGACATGACCAGCATTGTCTTAAATTCTATAGCCCTGAGTGGTACAGTTGTTAGCATTGAGAGCGGTTAGGGAGACATGACCAGCATTGTCTTAAATTCTATAGCCCTGAGTGGTACAGTTGTTACCATTGAGAGCGGTTAGTGAGACATGACCAGCATTGTCTTAAATTCTATAGCCCTGAGTGGTACAGTTGTTAGCATTGATAGCGGTTAGGGAGACATGACCAGCATTGTCAATCCTATAGCCCTGACAGTGGTACAATTATTACCATTGATAGCGGTTAGTGAGACATGACGGGCATTGTCGCTCCGAGTGGTCCTGCTACTTGTGTATGTGGGACAATTAGGACCATTGATAGCGGTTAGTGAGACATGACGGGCATTGTCGCTCCTAGTGGTCCTGCGTACTTTGTTATGTGGGACAATTAGGACCATTGATAGCGGTTGGTGAGACATGACGGGCATTGTCTTAAATTCGCTAGCCCCGAGTGGTCCTGCGTACTTGTGTTATGTGGGACAATTAGGACCATTGGTAGCGGTTGGTGAGACATGACGGGCATTGTCGCTCCGAGTGGTCCTGCGTACTTATGCTATGTGGGACAATTAGGACCATTGATAGCAGTTGGTGAGACATGACGGGCATTGTCTTAATTCGCTAGCCCGAGTGGTCCTGCGTACTTGTGTTATGTGGACAATTAGGACCATTGGTAGCGGTTAGTGAGACATGACGGGCATTGTCGCTCCTAGTGGTCCTGCGTACTTATGTATGTGGGACAATTAGGACCATTGATAGCAGTTAGTGAGACATGACCGGCATTGTCTTAAGTTCGCTAGCCCCGAGTGGTCCTGCGTACTTGTGTTATGTGGGACAATTAGGACCATTGATAGCGGTTGGTGAGACATGACGGGCATTGTCGCTCCTAGTGGTCCTGCGTACTTGTATGTGGGACAATTATGACCATTGATAGCAGTTGGTGAGACATGACGGGCATTGTCTTAAATTCGCTAGCCCCGAGTGGTCCTGCGTACTTGTGTTATGTGGGACAATTAGGACCATTGATAGCGGTTGGTGAGACATGACGGGCATTGTTGCCCCGAGTGGTCCTGTGTACTTGTGTTATGTGGGACAATTAGGACCATTGATAGCGGTTGGTGAGACATGACGGGCATTGTCGCTCCGAGTGGTCCTGCGTACTTGTGTTATGTGGGACAATTAGGACCATTGATAGCAGTTGGTGAGACATGACGGGCATTGTCTTAAGTTCGCTAGCCCCGAGTGGTCCTGCATACTTGTGTTATGTGGGACAATTAGGACCATTGGTAGCGGTTGGTGAGACATGACGAGCATTAAGTTCGCTAGCTCCGAGTGTTCCTGCGTACTTGTGCTATGTGGGACAATTAGGACCATTGGTAGCGGTTGGTGAGACATGACGGGCATTGTCGCTCCGAGTGGTCCTGCGTACTTGTGTTATGTGGGACAATTAGGACCATTGATAGCAGTTGGTGAGACATGACGGGCATTGTCTTAAGTTCGCTAGCCCCGAGTGGTCCTGCGTACTTGTGTTATGTGGGACAATTAGGACCATTGATAGCGGTTGGTGAGACATGACGGGCATTGTTGCTCCGAGTGGTCCTGCGTACTTGTGTTATGTGGGACAATTAGGACCATTGGTAGCAGTTGGTGAGACATGACGGGCATTGTCTTAAGTTCGCTAGCTCCGAGTGGTCCTGCGTACTTGTATTATGTGGGACAATTAGGACCATTGATAGCGGTTTGTGAGACATGACGGGCATTGTCTTAAGTTTGTTAGCTCCGAGTGGTCCTGCGTACTTGTGTTATGTGGAACAATTAGGACCATTGATAGCGGTTTGTGAGACATGACGGGCATTGTCTTAAGTTCGTTAGCTCCGAGTGGTCCTGCGTACTTGTGTTATGTGGGACAATTAGGACCATTGATAGCGGTTGGTGAGACATGACGGGCATTGTCTTAAGTTCGTTAGCCTCCGAGTGGTCCTGCGTACTTGTATTATGTGGGACAATTAGGACCATTGATAACGGTTGGTGAGACATGACGGGCATTGTCGCTCCGAGTGGTCCTGCGTATTTGTGTTATGTGGGACAATTAGGACCATTGATAGCGGTTGGTGAGACACGACGGGCATTGTCTTAAGTTCGTTAGCCCCGAGTGGTCCTGCGTACTTGTGTTATGTGGGACAATTAGGACCATTGGTAGCAGTTGGTGAGACATGACGGGCATTGTCTTAAGTTCGCTAGCCCCGAGTGGTCCTGCGTACTTGTGTTATGTGGGACAATTAGGACCATTGGTAGCGGTTGGTGAGACATGACGGGCATTGTCTTAAGTTCGTTAGCCCCGAGTGGTCCTGCGTACTTGTGTTATGTGGGACAATTAGGACCATTGGTAGCGGTTGGTGAGACATGACGGGCATTGTCGCTCCTAGTGGTCCTGCGTACTTGTTATGTGGGACAATTAGGACCATTGATAGCGGTTGGTGAGACATGACGGACATTGTCTTAAGTTCGTTAGCCCCGAGTGATCCTGCATACTTGTGTTATGTGGGACAATTAGGACCATTGATAGCGGTTGGTGAGACATGACGGACATTGTCTTAAGTTCGTTAGCACCGAGTGGTCCTGCATACTTGTGTTATGTGGGACAATTAGGACCATTGATAGCGGTTGGTGAGACATGACGGACATTGTCTTAAGTTCATTAGCACCGAGTGGTCCTGCGTACTTGTGTTATGTGGGACAATTAGGACCATTGATAGCGGTTGGTGAGACATGACGGGCATTGTTGCCCCGAGTGGTCTGTGTACTTGTGGGACAATTAGGACCATTGATAGCGGTTGGTGAGACATGACGGGCATTGTCGCTCCGAGTGGTCCTGCATACTTGTGTTATGTGGGACAATTAGGACCATTGATAGCGGTTGGTGAGACATGACGGGCATTGTCTTAAGTTTGTTAGCATCCGAGTGGTCCTGCGTACTTGTATTATATGGGACAATTAGGACCATTGGTAGCAGTTGGTGAGACATGACGGGCATTGTCTTAAGTTCGCTAGCCCCGAGTGGTCCTGCGTACTTGTGTTATGTGGGACAATTAGGACCATTGGTAGCGGTTGGTGAGACATGACGGGCATTAAGTTCGCTAGCTCCGAGTGTTCCTGCGTACTTGTGCTATGTGGGACAATTAGGACCATTGGTAGCGGTTGGTGAGACATGACGGGCATTGTCTTTAAGTTCGTTAGCACCGAGTGGTCCTGCATACTTGTGTTATGTGGGACAATTAGGACCATTGATAGCGGTTGGTGAGACATGACGGGCATTGTCTTAAGTTCGTTAGCACCGAGTGGTCCTGCATACTTGTGTTATGTGGGACAATTAGGACCATTGATAGCGGTTGGCGAGACATGACGGGCATTGTCTTAAGTTTGTTAGCCTCCGAGTGGTCCTGCGTACTTGTGCTATGTGGAACAATTAGGACCATTGATAGTGGTTGGTGAGACATGACGGGCATTGTCTTAAGTTCGTTAGCCCCGAGTGGTCCTGCGTACTTGTATTATGTGGGACAATTAGGACCATTGGTAGCGGTTGGTGAGACATGACGGGCATTGTCTTAAGTTCGTTAGCCCCGAGTGGTCCTGCGTACTTGTGTTATGTGGGACAATTCGGAACATGTGTTTTATCACATATTGGCTATGAACTGAATTGGAAGAAATGTAAAATGGGTTGCTGTGATACACGTAGGATAGGAGGGATGGACCTGGAATAACAGACGGATCTGTAGTCCAGTGGCAACACGACACTGGACTGGTAATCCAGGTTCTATCCCCCGTCTGACCCTAATAAAATTAAGACTTTCAGATGGGACGTTAAACCGAGGTCTCGTGTCGGTGCTTTACACCGTGCACGTAAAAGAACCAGAGGAGACTCTGGAATGGGTCTCTTGTCTGTATCATTGCACTATCCTCCAAAAATCTAAAATGACTAATCTCTTCAGGAGGCGTCGCTCATATGGGTAACCAGTAGCGACGATAAATAAACGTAAAACACACACAGACCTGGAATACCAACCCGGTAATGGAATCCACGCTATTTAATGGCCACACCAGTGGTATACTAGTAATATTTCATACATTTTAAGAAACAGAGACAATTTATTGTCTTTGCTGTTGTTTTTGTTTGTTAATAATGCAGCCTACAACAGCCCACATCACTACACTCACTGGTTCCCCTACAAAGAAGAAATAAACATAAACACTTTTTTATACAAATTTATTTTAGCTCGATTGCGAAACAAGTTCTTTCAACTTATATTGATCACTCTCGAGACCTCATTCCTGATGGAGTCCATCGCCACGAGGGAGAGAGAAGAGGCAACATGGAATTTAAATGCCTTGCCTAAGGGCACAATCGTAACGGCTGCAGCGGGACTCGAACTCCGGACCTTTCGCACCTGAAGCGAACGCGCATCCACTGTGCTATCACGACTTCCAAATAACTCACGTGTGTATTAGATAGAGTTTCAAGAGTTTATTTCGAAATACAATGGGCAATATGCCCATGAGTACACATTATATACACAATACATACTTTCAAACGTGAACATTGGCACTGCGTGCCTTGTGTAAATATATAATATAATTATATAGAGCAAATGTGCAAATAAAAACACGTGCAAATACAAAACGTTTACGATTGGCTAGCGTATAACGTATAATGAGATATGAACACTAGTCATAGAACAGGTTGTTTCTGACTTGAAATGATTTGTATATATACATAGCCAAATCTTTAATTATTCTAACATTTTTGAGGTCATCAATTCAATAAATTTAGGAACATTTGGATTTCTCCAAAAGTATTTCTTAATACCGGTATGTGTTTTTCTTAAATCGGTATATAGGTGACATTCTAAAACAAAGTGAAATTCATCTTCTAAAGTTAAACAATATCTACATTTTCTTTCTTCATATGGTATTGCTAAGGGTCTATGCCATCGACCAGTTTCTACTTCAAGTCTATGAGATGATACTCTGAAGCATATAACATTTTATTTTAATCATTACATATTAAACTGGGCAACATATCCGCCATGTTCCTCTTCTACTCGCCTATTAAATACAATAGCATTTATTCACCATCTAACAGTTTACACCCGTTATGTCGAATTCCGTCGGACCGAACAAAATACTTTGACATAACCGATAACCACGCGCGTGTGTGTGTTACGTTTATTTATCCGCTGGAGCCGTTACGATTGTGCCCTTAGAGATGTATTCCATAAGGAATGAGGTCTCGAGAGTGATTAAAATAAGCTGTAAGAACTTGTTTCGCAATCGAGCTAAAATAAATTTGTATAAACTAAGCGACTGGTTTAACATCATATTCCAGTCCAGAACGATTGTCACACAATCCAAAACAATCATACAGTCGTCAGGCACGTAGCTACTATAAGGCACTGAAGGCCCGGGCCTGCACAATTTTAAATCCCCGAAAATGCAATAAAAAGAATAGTTTATACAAATTTATTTTAGCTCGATTGCGAAACAATTTCTTTCAACTTATATTATTCACTCTCGAGACCTCATTCCTGATGGAATCCATCGCCACGAGGGAGAGGCAACGTGGAATTTAAATGTCTTGCCTAAGGGCACAATCGTAACGGCTCCAGCGGGGTTCGAACTCCAGACCATTCGCACCTGAAGCGAACGCGCATCCACATAAAAACTAGAGAATACATCTCTGAAAATATCGAACGTCTAAGACGTACATTAAAATGTGCCAGAGTGCATCATTGACGTTCTAGGATTCAAAATCTTCCTGAGGGAGGTATGCTTCCAGAGCCCTCTAGCAACATCGCATCTTCGATCCTCAATTTATTAGTCGGGCCTGCAAACACAAATTCGCTAGCTATGCCACTGGTCGTATTCATTGCACAACCAGTATTACTCAGTGTTGTAGAAATGAAATCCACCCCTTATCTTAGTTTATACAAATTTATTTTAGCTAGATTGCGAAACAAGTTCTTTCAACTTATATTAATCACTCTCGAGACCTCATTCCTGATGGAATCCATTGCCATGAAGGGGAGAGAAGAGGTATGTGGAATTTAAATGCCTTGCATAATGGCACAATCGTAACGGCTCCAATGGGGCTCGAACTCCGGACCTTTCGCTCTCGAAGCGAACGCGCATCCACTGCGCTAGCACGACCCCTTATCCATTTTGAATGTACTTCAACATTGTTCAAAAATATATTTTAATTTTATTAAGATATTTATTTTATCTTCTCTCATCGTAGGTCCGTTTCCACGGAAACAAATCATAACAACAATGAAATGTGCGTATATCACTTTTCAGTATGTGTTATTCAGGAGACACCATTGTGAATGTGTAATACTACTGATACCAGATAGCGAATCACTAACGCAGTCTTCCCGAAATCCGTAGGACCGCCTGACATGTCAGACAAAAAATCCTTCGGTCAGACAAAATATATTGAAAGTTTAAGTGCATTTTAATCATTTGTCTGACCGGTGTCAGACAAACTCTGGCAAAGTTTCGTGAAGACTGTAACGTTGTAGTAGCTCGTTGACGATCTCTGATGTTGTAACATGTGTATGATCTCTGATGTTGTAACAACTCGTGGATGATCTCTGATGTTGTAACAACTCGTGGACAATCTCTGATGTTGTAACACTCGTGGACGATCTCTGATGTTGTAACAACTCGTGGACGATCTCTGATGTTGTAACAACTCGTGGATGATCTCTGATGTTGTAACAACTCGTGGACGATCTCTGATGTTGTAACAACTTGTGGACGATCTCTGATGTTGTAACAACTCGTGGACGATCTCTGATGTTGTAACAACTCGTGGACGATCTCTGATGTTGTAACAACTCGTGGACGATCTCTGATGTTGTAACAACTCGTGGACGATCTCTGATGTTGTAACAACTCTTGGACGATCTCTGATGTTGTAACATGTGGATGATCTCTGATGTTGTAACAACTCTTGGACGATCTCTGATGTTGTAACAACTCGTGGATGATCTCTGATGTTGTAACAACTCGTGGACGATCTCTGATGTTGTAACAACTCTTGGACGATCTCTGATGTTGTAACATGTGGATGATCTCTGATGTTGTAACAGCTCGTGGATGATCTCTGATGTTGTAACAACTCGTGGACGATCTCTGATGTTGTAACACTCGTGGACGATCTCTGATGTTGTAACAACTCGTGGACGATCTCTGATGTTGTAACAACTCGTGGACGATCTCTGATGTTGTAACAACTCATGGACGATCTCTGATGTTGTAACAACTCGTGGACGATCTCTGATGTTGTAACAACTCGTGGACGATCTCTGATGTTGTAACAACTCGCGGATGATCTCTGATGTTGTAACAACTTGTGGATGATCTCAGGTGTTGCGAGATCGAACTGGCAATGTTCGTCATACATACGTGTAGCAACATCCAGACAGATTACTGACAATGTTCGTCATGTAGGAACAGCCAGGCAGATTACTGATAATGTTCCTCCGAAGTGTCGATTAAGCTGATTTAGCATTCCAGATACACACACGCCCATCCTTACTGCCTCCACCCGAGATCATATACCTGTAAAATATATCCAATGTTCCACCTGTAAAATATATCCAACGTTACACCTGTAAAATATATCCAATGTTCCACCTGTAAAATATATCCAATGTTCCACCTGTAAAATATATCCAATGTTCCACCTGTAAAATATATCCAATGTCCCACCTGTAAAATATATCCAATGTCCCACCTGTAAAATATATCCAATGTTACACCTGTAAAATATATCCAATGTTCCACCTGTAAAATATATCCAATGTCCCACCTGTAAAATATATCTCAATGTCCCACCTGTAAAATATATCCAATGTTCCACCTATAAAATATATCCAATGTCCCACCTGTAAAATATATACAATGTTCCACCTGTAAAATATATCCAATGTTCCACCTGTAAAATATATCCAATGTCCCACCTGTAAAATATATCCAATGTCCCACCTGTAAAATATATCCAATGTTCCACCTGTAAAATAGATCCAATGTCCCACCTGTAAAATATATCTCAATGTCCCACCTGTAAATTATATCCAATGTTCCACCTGTAAAATATATCCAATGTCCCACATGTAAAATATATCCAATGTCCCACCTGTAAAATATATCTCGATGTCCCACCTGTAAAATATATCTCGATGTCCCACCTGTAAAATATCTCACTGTCCCACCTGTAAAATATATCTCAATGTCCCACCTGTAAAATATATCCAATGTCCCACCTGTAAAATATATCTCAATGTTCCACCTGTAAAATATATATCAATGTCCCACCTGTAAAATATATCCAATGTCCCACCTGTAACATATATCCAATGTCCCACCTGTAAAATATATCCAATGTTCCACCTGTAAAATATATCCAATGTTCCACCTGTAAAATATATCTCTATTGTTGACCATGTAAAACATATCCCAATGTTCCACCTATAAAATATATCCCAATGTTGTACATGAAGGTATATCCCAATGTTCCACCTGTAAAATATATCTCTATTGTTGACCATGTAAAACATATCCCAATGTTCCACCTATAAAATATATCCCAATGTTGTACATGAAGGTATATCCCAATGTTCCACCTGTAAAATATATCTCAATGTCATATCTGTAAATTATCTCCCAACATTACACCAGCATAATATATCCCTAGTGTACATATAATATATCCCAAGGTATCGATAGTGCCCATGTACATATAATATATCCCAAGGTATCGATAGTGCCCATGTACATATAATATATCCCAAGGTATCGATGGTGCCCATGTACATATAATATATCCCAAGGTATCAATAGTGCCCATGTACATATACTATATCCCAAGGTATCGATAGTGCCCATGTACATATACTATATCCCAAGGTATCGATGGTGCCCATGTACATATAATATATCCCAAGGTATCGATGGTGCCCATGTACATATAATATATCCCAAGGTATCGATGGTGCCCATGTACATATAATATATCCCAAGGTATCGATGGTGCCCATGTACATATAATATATCCCAAGGTATCGATGGTGCCCATGTACATATAATATATCCCAAGGTATCGATGGTGCCCATGTACATATAATATATCCCAAGGTATCGATGGTGCCCATGTACATATAATATATCCCAAGGTATCGATGGTGCCAATGTACATATAATATATCCCAAGGTATCGATGGTGCCCATGTACATATAATATATCCCAAGGTATCGATGGTGCCCATGTACATATAATATATCCCAAGGTATCGATGGTGCCCATGTACATATAATATATCCCAAGGTATCGATGGTGCCCATGTACATATAATATATCCCAAGGTATCGATGGTGCCAATGTACATATAATATATCCCAAGGTATCGATGGTGCCCATGTACATATACTATATCCCAAGGTATCGATGGTGCCCATGTACATATAATATATCCCAAGGTATCGATGGTGCCCATGTACATATAATATATCCCAAGGTATCGATGGTGCCAATGTACATATAATATATCCCAAGGTATCGATGGTGCCCATGTACATATAATATATCCCAAGGTATCGATAGTGCCCATGTACATATAATATATCCCAAGGTATCGATAGTGCCCATGTACATATAATATATCCCAAGGTATTGATGGTGCCCATGTACATATAATATATCCCAAGGTATCGATGGTGCCCATGTACATATAATATATCCCAAGGTATCGATAGTGCCCATGTACAGTAAAACCTGTGTTAGTGGTCACCTCCATTAAGCAGCCAACCTGTATTAAGCAGCCAGATTCCCAATTTGCTGTTTTATTATAGATTTCACCTCTATTAAGCAGCCACCTGTGCTAAGCAGCCACTTTCTGTGATTCCCTTGGCTGACTGCTTAAGACAGGTTTAACTGTACATAATTCAAACTCACAACCCTTGAGCACAAGGATTGCCAGGCGGACATTGCATCCATTTTAGGCCCCACATTTGTTGTTATTGTATAAGTGTTATACCTGTCTCTAACATTACACAGAACTCTCACAGCATCATTATGGCCCTCTAATTGCTTCCACACCACTCTGTCGGCTATTGTATATATGAATATAACGCCGTCCTTTGTGCCCATCCAGATCTACAAAGTAATAAATTCCAGGCTTAGATCTAGATTGAATGGTTAACTTGTTAATCGTTGCCCCCTGGTTAGTTGGGACAACACCCCCTGGTTAGTTGGGGCAACGCCCCCTGGTTAGTTGAGGCAACACCCCCTGGTTAGTTGAGGCAACACCCCCTGGTTAGTTGAGGCAACACCCCCTGGTTAGTTGGGGGCAACACTCCCTGGATAGTTAGGGCAACGCCCCCTGGTTAGTTGGGGGCAACACCCCCTGGTTAGTTGGGGCAACGCCCCCTGGTTAGTTGAGGCAACACCCCCTGGTTAGTTGAGGCAACACCACCTGGTTAGTTGGGGCAATGCCCCCTGGTTAGTTGGGGCAATGCCCCCTGGTTAGTTGGGGCAACACCCCCTGGTTAGTTGGGGCAATTCCCCCTGGTTAGTTGAGGCAACACCCCCAAGAATAGGAAGATATCCCAATTCCAGAAATGGTTTTATTACATCCCAAGGTATTCAGTGGAACGATATATAGCCCTTATGTCTGTCCTATACAGAACACTGTTAATATTATTATGGTGGGACTGGGTGATCAAACCCGCAATCCCTGGGTGGCACTGACCCACACCAGTCTGGACAACTGACCCATACCACACTGGACAACTGACCCATACCACACTGGACAACCAGACTGGACAACTGACCCATACCAGTCTGGACAACTGACCCATACCACACTGGACAACCAGACTGGACAACTGACCCATACCAGTCTGGACAACTGACCTATACCACACTGGACAACCAGACTGGACAACTGAGCCATACAAGTCTGGACAACTGACCAATACAAGTCTGGACAACTGACCCATACCAGTCAGGACAACTGACCCATACCAGACTGGACAACTGACCATACCAGTCTGGACAACTGACTACACCAGTCTGGACAACTGACCCATACCAGTCTGGACAACTGACTACACCAGTCTGGACAACTGACCACACCAGTCTGGACAACTGACCCATACCAGTCTGGACAACTGACCAATACAAGTCTGGACAACTGACCATACCAGTCTGGACAACTGACTACACCAGTCTGGACAACTGACCCATACCAGTCTGGACAACTGACTACACCAGTCTGGACAACTGACCACACCAGTATGGACAACTGACCCATACCAGTCTGGACAACTGACCACACCAGTCTGGACAACTGACCCATACCAGTCTGGACAACTGACCCATACCAGTCTGGACAACTGACCAATACAAGTCTGGACAACTGACCATACCAGTCTGGACAACTGACTACACCAGTCTGGACAACTGACCCATACCAGTCTGGACAACTGACCACACCAGTCTGGACAACTGACCCAACCAACAACACCCCACACAACACACCCAATATGGACAACTGACCCATACCAGTCTGGACAACTGACCACACCAGTCTGGACAACTGACCCATACCAGTCTGGACAACTGACTACACCAGTCTGGACAACTGACCCATACCAGTCTGGACAACTGACCACACCAGTCTGGACAACTGACCCATACCAGTCTGGACAACAAACCCATACCAGACTGGACAACTGACCATACCAGTCTGGACAACTGACCACACCAGTATGGACAACTGACCCATACCAGTCTGGACAACTGACCACACCAGTCTGGACAACTGACCCATACCAGTCTGGACAACTGACCACACCAGTCTGGACAACTGACCCATACCAGACTGGACAACTGACCATACTAGTCTGGACAACTGAGCCATACAAGTCTGGACAACTGACCAATACAAGTCTGGACAACTGACCACACCAGTATGGACAACTGACCCATACCAGTCTGGACAACTGACCACACCAGTCTGGACAACTGACCCATACCAGTCTGGACAACTGACCACATCAGTCTGGACAACTGACCCATACCATACTGGACAACTGACCATACCAGTCTGGACAACTGACCACACCAGTATGGACAACTGACCCATACCAGTCTGGACAACTGACCACACCAGTCTGGACAACTGACCCATACCAGTCTGGACAACTGACCACATCAGTCTGGACAACTGACCCATACCAGACTGGACAACTGACCATACTAGTCTGGACAACTGAGCCATACAAGTCTGGACAACTGACCAATACAAGTCTGGACAACTGACCATACCAGTCTGGACAACTGACTACACCAGTCTGGACAACTGACCCATACCAGTCTGGACAACTGACCACACCAGTCTGGACAACTGACCCATACCAGTCTGGACAACTAACCCATACCATACTGGACAACTGACCATACCAGTCTGGACAACTGACCACACCAGTATGGACAACTGACCCATACCAGTCTGGACAACTGACCATACCAGTCTGGACAACTGACCCATACCAGTCTGGACAACTGACCACATCAGTCTGGACAACTGACCCATACCAGACTGGACAACTGACCATACTAGTCTGGACAACTGAGCCATACAAGTCTGGACAACTGACCACACCAGTCTGGACAACTGACTACACCAGTCTGGACAACTGACCCATACCAGTCTGGACAACTGACCCATACCAGTCTGGACAACTGACCCATACCAGTCTGGACAACTGACTACACCAGTCTGGACAACTGACCCATACCAGTCTGGACAACTGACCACACCAGTCTGGACAACTGACCCATACCAGTCTGGACAACTGACCCATACCAGTCTGGACAACTGACCCATACCAGTCTGGACAACTGACCCATACCAGTCTGGATAACTGACCCATACCAGTCTGGATAGCTTGTTGTATATCCTAACTAAATACGATAGCAAGAAATGTTTACATGCACATTAACAATGTGTGTGAATGAATGGGTGATTCTTAGCAATGTGTGTGAATGAATGGGTGTGTGAA
Source organism: Archivesica marissinica (assembly GCA_014843695.1). Taxonomy (NCBI): domain Eukaryota; kingdom Metazoa; phylum Mollusca; class Bivalvia; order Venerida; family Vesicomyidae; genus Archivesica; species Archivesica marissinica. Next base: position 44,951,034 of record CM026396.1, read on the forward strand.
TGAATGGGTGATTCTTAGCAATGTGTATGTGAATGAATGGGTGATTCTTAGCAATGTGTATGTGAATGAATAGGTGATTCTTAGCAATGTGTATGTGAATGAATGGGTGATTCTTAGCAATGTGTATGTGAATGAATGGGTGATTCTTAGCAATGTGTATGTGAATGAATGGGTGATTCTTAGCAATGTGAATGAATGGGTGATTCTTAGCAATGTGTATGTGAATGAATGGGTGATTCTTAGCAATGTGTATGTGAATGAATGGGTGATTCTTAGCAATATGTATGTGAATGAATGGGTGATTCTTAGCAATGTGTGTGTGAATGAATGGGTGATTCTTAGCAATGTGTATGTGAATGAATGGGTGATTCTTAGCAATGTGTATGTGAATGAATGGGTGATTCTTAGCAATGTGTATGTGAATGAATGGGTGATTCTTAGCAATGTGTATGTGAATGAATGGGTGATTCTTAGCAATGTGTGTGTGAATGAATGGGTGGTTCTTAGCAATGTGTGTGTGAATGAATGGGTGATTCTTAGCAATGTGTGTGTGGATGAATGGGTGATTCTTAGCAATGTGTGTGTCAATGAATGGGTGATTCTTAGCAATGTGTGTGAATGGGTGATTCTTAGCAATGTGTGTGAATGGGTGATTCTTAGCAATGTATGTGAATGGATGATTCTTAGCAATGTGTGAGAATGGATGAATCTTAGCAATGTGTGTGAATGGGTGATTCTTAGCAATGTGTGTGAATGAATGGGTGATTCTTAGCAATGTGTTTGAATGAATGGGTGATTCTTAGCATTGTGTATGAATGAATGGGTGATTCTTAGCAATGTGTGTGAATGAATGGGTGATTCTTAGCAATGTATTTGAATGAATGGGTGATTCTTAGCAATGTGTATGAATGAATGGGTGATTCTTAACAATGTGTGTGAATGAATGGGTGATTCTTAGCCATGTGTGTGAATGAATGGGTGATTCTTAGCAATATGTGTGAATGAATGGGTGATTCTTAGCAATGTGTGAGAATGAATGGGTGATTCTTAGCAATGTGTGAGAATGAATGGGTGATTCTTAGCAATGTGTGTGAATGAATGGGTGATTCTTAGCAATGTGTGTGAATGAATGGGTGATTCTTAGCAATGTGTATGAATGAATGGGTGATTCTTAGCAATGTGTATGTGAATGAATGGGTGATTCTTAGCAATGTGTATGTGAATGAATGGGTGATTCTTAGCAATGTGTATGTGAATGAATGGGTGATGCTTAGCAATGTGTATGTGAATGAATGGGTGATTCTTAGCAATGTGTATGTGAATGAATGGGTGATTCTTAGCAACGTGTGTGTGAATGAATGGGTGATTCTTAGCAATGTATTTGAATGAATGGGTGATTCTTAGCAATGTGTGTGAATGAATGGGTGATTATTAGCAATGTATGTGAATGGGTGATTCTTAGCAATGTATTTGAATGAATGGGTGATTCTTAGCAATGTGTGTGAATGAATGGGTGATTCTTAGCATTGTGTGTGAATGAATGGGTGATTCTTAGCAATGTGTGTCATTGAATGGGTGATTCTTAGCAATGTGTATGAATGAATGTGTGATTCTTAGCAATGTGTGTCAATGAATGGGTGATTCTTAGCAATGTGTGTCAATGAATGGGTGATTCTTAGCAATGTGTGTCAATGAATGGGTGATTCTTAGCAGTGTGTGTCAATGAATGGGTGATTCTTAGCAGTGTGTGTCAATGAATGGGTGATTCTTAGCAGTGTGTGTGAATGAATGGGTGATTCTTAGCAGTGTGTGTCAATGAATGGGTGATTCTTAGCAATGTGTGTGAATGAATGGGTGATTCTTAACAATGTGTGTGAATGAATGGGTGATTCTTAGCAATGTGTGTGTGTGTGAATGGGTGATTCTTAGCAATGTGTGTCAATGAATGGGTGATTCTTAGCAATGTGTGATTCTTAGCAATGTGTGTCAATGAATGGGTGATTCTTAGCAGTGTGTGTGTGAATGAATGGGTGATTCTTAGCAATGTGTGTCAATGAATGGGTGATTCTTAGCAATGTGTGTCAATGAATGGGTGATTCTTAGCATTGTGTATGTGAATGAATGGGTGATTCTTAGCAATGTGTGTGAATGAATGGGTGATTCTTAGCAATGTGTGTGAATGAATGGGTGATTCTTTAGCAATGTGTCAATGAATGGGTGATTCTTAGCAATGTATGTGAATGAATGGGTGATTCTTAGCAATGTGTGTCAATGAATGGGTGATTCTTAGCATTGTGTGTGAATGAATGGGTGATTCTTAGCAATGTGTGTCAATGAATGGGTTATTCTTAGCATTGTGTATGAATGGGTGATTCTTAGCAATGTGTGTGAATGAATGGGTGATTCTTAGCAATGTGTGTGAATGAATGGGTGATTCTTAGCAATGTGTGTCAATGAATGGGTGATTCTTAACCAGGTATGTGAATGAATGGGTGATTCTTAGCATTGTGTATGTGAATGAATGGGTGATTCTTAGCAATGTGTGTGAATGAATGGGTGATTCTTAGCAATGAAATATGTGTAGCAGGAACAATGAAATGTACGCTCAGAAATCAGGTTTCCCCAGGCTGTCATTTTGCCAGAAGTAAAAAAAAATGAAAAATCGACAGATTGGAAGCCAGACTACATCATTTGCTGAATAAACATAACTCACTTTGCCGTCCACCTCTTGCATACTGCTAATGCCTTTACAATATTGTATACACAACACCTGTCTGTATTCACCGGTATCAAAGTCCCAGATGTGCACCTTGCTTTCCCTTCTACTGCCTGCCCAAACCTGCACAAACAAGCAAATTACAACAATTACACTCTGTGGTTTCAGGTAGTAACAACAGTTTACCAACACCATTAAACCAACAGCTTACCAAACAACACCATTAAACCAACAGCTTACCAACACACCATGAAACCAACAGCTAACCGACACACCATTAAACCAACACCATTAAACCAACAGCTTACCAACACACCATTAAACCAGCAGCTGACCAACACACCATTAAACCAACAGCTTACCAAACAACACCATTAAACCAACAGCTGACCAAACAACACCATTAAACCAACAGCTTACCAACACCATTAAACCAACAGCTGACCAACACCATTAAACCAACAGCTTACCAAACAACACCATTAAACCAACAGCTGACCAACACACCATTAAGCCAACAGCTTACCAACACACCATTAAACCAACAGCTTACCAAACAACACCATTAAACCAACAGCTTACCAACATACCATTAAACCAACAGCTTACCGACACACCATTGAACCAACAGCTGACCAACATACCATTAAACCAACAGCTTACCAACACCATTAAACCAACAGCTTACCAACACACCATTAAACCAACACCATTAAACCAACAGCTGACCAAACAACATCATTAAACCAACATCTGACCAAACAACACCATTAAACCAACAGCTGACCAAGACACAATTAAACCAACAGCTGACCAAACAACACCATTAAACCAACAGCTGACCAAACAACACCATTAAACCAACAGCTGACCAAGACACCATTAAACCAACAGCTTACCAAGACACCATTAAACCAATAGCTGACCAAACAACACCATTAAACCAACAGCTGACCAAACAACACCATTAAACCAACAGCTGACCAAACAACACCATTAAACCAACAGCTGACCAACACACCATTAAACAAACAGCTTACCAACACCATTAAACCAACACCATTAAACCAACAGCTTAACAAACAACACCATTAAACCAACAGCTGACCAACACACCATTAAACCAACAGCTTACCAACACCATTAAACCAACACCATTAAACCAACAGCTGACCAACATACCATTAAACCAACAGCTGACCAACATACCATTAAACCAACAGCTTACCAACACACCATTAAACCAACACCATTAAACCAACAGCTGACCAACATACCATTAAACCAACAGCTGACCAAGACACCATTAAACCAACAGCTGACCAACACCATTAAACCAACAGCTTACCAAGACACCATTAAACCAACAGCTTACCAACACACCATTAATCCAACAGCTGACCAACACACCATTAAACAAACAGCTTACCAACACCATTATACCAACAGCTTATCAGCACACCATTAAACCAACAGCTAACCAACACACCATTAAACAAACAGCTTACCAAACAACACCATTAAACCAACAGCTTACCAACACCATTAAACCAACAGCTGACCAACACCATTAAACCAACAGCTTACCAAACAACACCATTAAACCAACAGCTAACCGACACACCATTAAACCAACAGCTGACCAACACACCATTAAACAAACAGCTTACCAACACACCATTAAACCAACAGCTTACCAACACCATTAAACCAACGGCTGACCAACATACCATTAAACTAACAGCTTACCAACACACCATTAAACCAACAGCTGACCAACACCATTAAACCAACAGCTGACCAACATACCATTAAACCAACAGCTTACCAACACACCATTAATCCAACAGCTTACCAACACACCATTAAACCAACAGCTTACCAACACACCATTAAACCAACAGCTTACCAACACACCATTAATCCAACAGCTTACCAACACCCCATTAAACCAACAGCTTACCAACACACCATTAAACCAACAGCTTACCAACACACCATTAATCCAACAGCTTACCAACACACCATTAAACCAACACCATTGAACCGACAGCTTGCCTTACCAACACACCATTGAACCGACAGCTTACCAACACACCATTAAACCAACAGCTTACCAACACACCATTAAACCAACAGCTGACCAACATACCATTAAACCAACAGCATACCAAGACACCATTAAACCAACAGCTGACCAACACCATTAAACCAACAGCTTACCAACACACCATTAAACCAACAGCTTACCAACACACCATTAATCCAACAGCTTACCAACATACCATTAAACCAACAGCTTACCAAGACACCATTAAACCAACAGCTGACCAACACCATTAAACCAACAGCTTACCAAGACACAATTAAACCAACAGCTTACCAACACACCATTAAACCAACAGCTTACCAACACACCATTAATCCAACAGCTTACCAACACCCCATTAAACCAACAGCTTACCAACACACCATTAAACCAACAGCTTACCAACACACCATTAAACCAACAGCTTACCAACACACCATTAAACCAACAGCTTACCAAGACACCATTAAATCAGTAATAAGCAGCAATGTGTGTGAGGTGCCTTGACATAATCACACAAACTACATGCCATGACTGAGTATCGAACCCTATAACACACAAGCTCAAATCTGACTGTCCACAACCGGTCCACGGGTCACTACAATAACGCGACAGACACATACCAACAAGTGAACAAAAAACAAACAACTTTCAAGGAAGTCGTGATAGCTCAGTGGTAGCGCTTTCGCTTCAGATGCGAAAGGCCCAGAGTTTGAGCCCCGCTGGAGCCTTTACAATTGTGCTCTTTTGTTTCGCAATCTAACTAAAATAAATTTGTCTAATATAATGTACGGTATATGTTACACAGTGTATGTACAGTATATGTTACAGTGTATGTACGGTATATGTTACACAGTGTATGTACAGTATATGTTACACAGTGTATGTACAGTATATGTTACACAGTGTATGTACAGTATATGTTACACAGTGTATGTACAGTATATGTTACACAGTGTATGTACAGTATATGTTACAGTGTATGTACGGTATATGTTACACAGTGTATGTACCGTATGTTACACAGTGTATGTACAGTATGTTACACAGTGTATGTACAGTATATGTTACACAGTGTATGTACAGTATATGCTACACAGTGTATGTACAGTATATGTATAACAGTGTATGTACAGTATATGTTACACAGTGTATGTACAGTATGTTACACAGTGTATGTACAGTATGTTACACATTGTATGTACAGTATACGTTACACAGTGTATGTACAGTATACGTTACACAGTGTATGTACAGTATATGTTACACAGTGTATGTACAGTATATGTTACACAGTGTATGTACAGTATATGTTACACAGTGTATGTACAGTATATGTTACACAGTGTATGTACAGTATATGTTACACAGTGTATGTACAGTATATGTTACACAGTGTATGTACAGTATATGTTACACAGTGTATGTACAGTATATGTTACACAGTGTATGTACAGTATATGTTACACAGTGTATGTACAGTATATGTTACACAGTGTATGTACAGTATATGTTACACAGTGTATGTACAGTATATGTTACACAGTGTATGTACAGTATATGTTAACAGTGTATGTACAGTATATGTTACACAGTGTATGTACAGTATATGTTACACAGTGTATGTACAGTATATGTTACACAGTGTATGTACAGTATATGTTACACAGTGTATGTACAGTATATGTTACACAGTGTATGTACAGTATATGTTACACAGTGTATGTACAGTATATGTTACACAGTGTATGTACAGTATATGTTACACAGTGTATGTACAGTATATGTTACACAGTGTATGTACAGTATATGTTACACAGTGTATGTACAGTATATGTTACACAGTGTATGTACAGTATATGTTACACAGTGTATGTACAGTATATGTTACACAGTGTATGTACAGTATATGTTACACAGTGTATGTACAGTATATGTTACACAGTGTATGTACAGTATATGTTACACAGTGTATGTACAGTATATGTTACACAGTGTATGTACAGTATATGTTACACAGTGTATGTACAGTATATGTTACACAGTGTATGTACAGTATATGTTACAGTGTATGTACAGTATATGTTACACAGTGTATGTACCGTATGTTACACAGTGTATGTACAGTATGTTACACAGTGTATGTACAGTATATGTTACACAGTGTATGTACAGTATATGCTACACAGTGTATGTACAGTATATGTATAACAGTGTATGTACAGTATATGTTACACAGTGTATGTACAGTATGTTACACAGTGTATGTACAGTATGTTACACATTGTATGTACAGTATACGTTACACAGTGTATGTACAGTATATGTTACACAGTGTATGTACAGTATATGTTACACAGTGTATGTACAGTATATGTTACACAGTGTATGTACAGTATATGTTACACAGTGTATGTACAGTATATGTTACACAGTGTATGTACAGTATATGTTACACAGTGTATGTACAGTATATGTTACACAGTGTATGTACAGTATATGTTACACAGTGTATGTACAGTATATGTTACACAGTGTATGTACAGTATATGTTACACAGTGTATGTACAGTATATGTTACACAGTGTATGTACAGTATATGTTACACAGTGTATGTACAGTATGTTACACAGTGTATGTACAGTATATGTTACACAGTGTATGTACAGTATATGTTACACAGTGTATGTACAGTATGTTACACAGTGTATGTACAGTATATGTTACAGTGTATGTACAGTATGTTACACAGTGTATGTACAGTATATGTTACACAGTGTATGTACAGTATATGTTACACAGTGTATGTACAGTATATGTTACACAGTGTATGTACAGTATATGTTACACAGTGTATGTACAGTATATGTTACACAGTGTATGTACAGTATATGTTACACAGTGTATGTACAGTATATGTTACACAGTGTATGTACAGTATATGTTACACAGTGTATGTACAGTATATGTTACACAGTGTATGTACAGTATATGTTACACAGTGTATGTACAGTATATGTTACACAGTGTATGTACAGTATATGTTACACAGTGTATGTACAGTATATGTTACACAGTGTATGTACAGTATATGTTACACAGTGTATGTACAGTATATGTTACACAGTGTATGTACAGTATATGTTACACAGTGTATGTACAGTATATGTTACACAGTGTATGTACAGTATATGTTACACAGTGTATGTACAGTATATGTTACACAGTGTATGTACAGTATATGTTATGACAGTGTATGTACAGTATATGTTAGACAGTGTATGTACAGTATATGTTACACAGTGTATGTACAGTATATGTTACACAGTGTATGTACAGTATATGTTACACAGTGTATGTACAGTATATGTTACACAGTGTATGTACAGTATATGTTACAGTGTATGTACGGTATATGTTACACAGTGTATGTACCGTATGTTACACAGTGTATGTACAGTATGTTACACAGTGTATGTACAGTATATGTTACACAGTGTATGTACAGTATATGCTACACAGTGTATGTACAGTATATGTATAACAGTGTATGTACAGTATATGTTACACAGTGTATGTACAGTATGTTACACAGTGTATGTACAGTATGTTACACAGTGTATGTACAGTATATGTTACACAGTGTATGTACAGTATACGTTACACAGTGTATGTACAGTATATGTTACACAGTGTATGTACAGTATATGTTACACAGTGTATGTACAGTATATGTTACACAGTGTATGTACAGTATATGTTACACAGTGTATGTACAGTATATGTTACACAGTGTATGTACAGTATATGTTACACAGTGTATGTACAGTATATGTTACACAGTGTATGTACAGTATATGTTACACAGTGTATGTACAGTATATGTTACACAGTGTATGTACAGTATATGTTACACAGTGTATGTACAGTATGTTACACAGTGTATGTACAGTATATGTTACACAGTGTATGTACAGTATGTTACACAGTGTATGTACAGTATATGTTACACAGTGTATGTACAGTATATGTTACACAGTGTATGTACAGTATGTTACACAGTGTATGTACAGTATATGTTACAGTGTATGTACAGTATGTTACACAGTGTATGTACAGTATATGTTACACAGTGTATGTACAGTATATGTTACACAGTGTATGTACAGTATATGTTACACAGTGTATGTACAGTATATGTTACACAGTGTATGTACAGTATATGTTACACAGTGTATGTACAGTATATGTTACACAGTGTATGTACAGTATATGTTACACAGTGTATGTACAGTATATGTTACACAGTGTATGTACAGTATATGTTACACAGTGTATGTACAGTATATGTTACACAGTGTATGTACAGTATGTTACACAGTGTATGTACAGTATATGTTACAGTGTATGTACAGTATGTTACACAGTGTATGTACAGTATATGTTACACAGTGTATGTACAGTATATGTTACACAGTGTATGTACAGTATATGTTACACAGTGTATGTACAGTATATGTTACACAGTGTATGTACAGTATATGTTACACAGTGTATGTACAGTATATGTTACACAGTGTATGTACAGTATATGTTACACAGTGTATGTACAGTATATGTTACACAGTGTATGTACAGTATATGTTACACAGTGTATGTACAGTATATGTTACACAGTGTATGTACAGTATATGTTATGACAGTGTATGTACAGTATATGTTATGACAGTGTATGTACAGTATATGTTATGACAGTGTATGTACAGTATATGTTACACAGTGTATGTACAGTATATGTTACACAGTGTATGTACAGTATATGTTACAGTGTATGTACAGTATATGTTACACAGTGTATGTATGTACAGTATATGTTACACAGTGTATGTACAGTATGTTACACAGTGTATGTACAGTATATGTTACACAGTGTATGTACAGTATATGTTATGACAGATATGCACATAACTATGCCAATAGGACTCGCATATGAACATTCAAATGCATTGGCGTGGTATTTCTATTCCTCCTTAGTCTAAGGAGGATAGGTTTAGAATATGGTGCTATCATATCTGGTCAGCCAAGTATAGTGTTCAACAGATTATGAAATTCCATCTGAATTGACCTTATCGAAACGTAATATAAGGTTATAGACTTATGCATGCCAAGTAACTATAATGTTCAAAATCAACAGGCTATGCAATTCCATTTGAATCGATCTTATCGAAACGAAATATAAGGTAAGATTATAGACTTAGGTACACCTCTTGTTAATTACTGGATTTACACGATCTTCAATATGTGAAACGATAATAATTCATTAGTATGGTGTTTCCAATTCTGGCCAGCAAAGTAACTATAATGTTCAAAATCAACAGGCTATGCAATTCCATCGGAATCAATCTTATCGAAACGAAATATAAGGTAAGATTATAGATTAAATTTGTATCAACATGCTTTGTTACCTCTCTATTTGATGTCACTGTAAAGCTGTCAAGTTCTAACAGTTTGTCGTTGTCCTTCACTTCTAGAGTGTTGATAACGGACCCGTCTAGGTCACAGATCACTATATTAAACCAGCTCCCTGAAAACACGCATACATTTATCTACTTGTGATAATGGACCCGTCTAGGTCACAGATCACTATATTAGACCAGCTCCCTGAAAACACGCATACATTTATCTACTTGTGATAACGGACCCGTCTAGGTCACAGATCACTATATTAGACCAGCTGCCTGAAAACACCCCCACATTTATCTACTTGTGATAACGGATCCGTCTAGGTCACAGATCACTATATTAGACCAGCTCCCTGAAAACACGCATACATTTATCTACTTGTGATAACGGATCCGTCTAGGTCACAGATCACTATATTAGACCAGCTGCCTGAAAACACCCCCACATTTATCTACTTGTGATAACGGACCCGTCTAGGTCACAGATCACTATATTAGACCAGCTCCCTGAAAACACGCATACATTTATCTACTTGTGATAACGGATCCGTCTAGGTCACAGATCACTATATTAGACCAGCTCCCTGAAAACACGCATTACATTTATCTACTTGTGATAACGGATCCGTCTAGGTCACAGATCACTATATTAGACCAGCTCCCTGAAAACACGCATACATTTATCTACTTGTCATAACGGACCCGTCTAGGTCACAGATTACTATATTAGACCAGCTCCCTGAAAACACCCCCACATTTATCTACTTGCGATAACGGACCCGTCTAGGTCACAGATCACTATATTAGACCAGCTCCCTGAAAACACGCATACATTTATCTACTTGTGATAACGGATCCGTCTAGGTCACAGATCACTATATTAGACCAGCTGCCTGAAAACACCCCCACATTTATCTACTTGTGATAACGGACCCGTCTAGGTCACAGATCACTATATTAGACCAGCTCCCTGAAAACACGCATACATTTATCTACTTGTGATAACGGGTCCGTCTAGGTCACAGATCACTATATTAGACCAGCTCCCTGAAAACACGCATACATTTATCTACTTGTGATAACGGACCCGTCTAGGTCACAGATCACTATATTAGACCAGCTCCCTGAAAACACACATACATTTATCTACTTGTGATAACGGACCCGTCTAGGTCATAGATCACTATATTAGACCAACTCCCTGAAAACACCCCCACATTTATCTACTTGTGATAACGGACCCGTCTAGGTTACAGATCACTATATTAGACCAGCTCCCTGAAAACACACCCACATTTATCTACTTGCGATATTTACTTACCTTTTTTTTTTAAACGTACCAACTACAGTAAAACCTCTATAATAAGACCACCTATGGGACTTCCAAAAAGTGGTCTTATTAGCGGGGTGGTCTCTTTATCGAGTTTGGTCAAGAAGACAAAATTATGATAATTTTACTACATGTACAATGTACTTTCACACATGATACTTTCTTGGGGGTGATTTTTGCATACAGCATACAATCTATCTACATCCAGTATGTCGGGTTTCGTCGGACCGAACAAAATACTTTGACACAACCTCGGTTTGACGTAACTGGATATTGACCATATTTCCCCGGATGATGTTTCTCATAGATCACAAGCCTAACATTTGTCCCATAATGAATTATCTTCTAAGTTGTTTTTGTCTGTTATATCCATGACATGATAAAAAACACACAGTAATATTGTATTTAATATTTAATAAATGCAGCACATACATATAAATAACATTTATATACGAAACTGTGATAACACATTGACATAATGAGTGTGTTTTACATTTATTTATCGTCACTACCGGTTGCCCATATGAGCGACGCCTCCTGAAGAGATTAGTTATTTTGGAGGATAGTGCAATAATACAGACAGAGACCCATTCCAGAGTGTCCTCTGGTCCTTTTACGTGCACGGTGTAAAGCACCGATACAAGACCTCGGTTTAACGTCCCATCTATCTGAAAGACTTAATTTTATTAGGGTCAGACGGGGGTCGAACCTGCGATCTCTGGATTACCAGTCCAGTGTGTTACCACTGGACTACAGATCCCTCTGTTGATATAACGAGTGTAAAATACCTATTTATACCGAAGGGACCAAAAAAATAGAATTGATATAACGTAAAATTTTGACTTAACGATATTTGACAAAAACAGAGTCAGTTATATGTAAAATGATAGTATCTGAAATGGGACTTTGACCGGACTACAAGATAACCAGAGAATTTGATATAACCGACTTTGATATAACGGATATAAACTGTATTTGTAATTTGTGGAGTCTCATAAAATTTGGCACAGAAGAAGACTGACTACTGCAATGACACGGTAATATTCTCTGTACGACAGTATGTACATGCTGTATTTGAAAATGAGTCTTTTGCCCAAAATATACCCACAACAAAAATGGTGCATTTTTAAAAGTCATTCACTGTAATGGGGAACCACCAACCTTCTGCAAGCCAACTGGATAGCTTTCTTACTTGAAAGACACCCCTAATGGGATTCGAACCTGCAGCGTTAAGGGGGTAAATGATTTGAAGTCAGAGAGATCCGGGTCCTGCTATAGATGGATTAACACTCACCACATACAAGTCTCTCCTCGTTAAGGGGTAAGTGATATAAAGACGAGAGATCCGGGTCCTGCTATAGATGGATTAACACTCACCACATACAAGTCTCTCCTCACTAAGGGGTAAGTGATTTGAAGTCGGAGAGATCCGGGTCCTGCCATAGATGGATTAACACTCACCACATACAAGTCTCTCCTCACTAAGGGGTAAGTGATTTGAAGTCGGAGAGATCCGGGTCCTGCCATAGATGGATTAACACTCACCACATACAAGTCTCTCCTCGTGAATTTGTAGAGATCTCAGACTTATTATGTTTGCCAGCTGTATTTTCTCTCTGGCATGTGTTAGTTTCTGGGAATTCCATTTGATGATGATTCCATCTAGGCTGGCTGTGTACACAAACCTGCATAAACAACAAGTAGTATTACAAGATAGAACAAGCAGGACACGCACATCTAGGCTGGCTGTATACACAAACCTGCGTAAACAACAAGTAGTATTACAAGATAGAACAAGCAGGACACGCACATCTAGACTTGCTGTATACACAAACCTGCGTAAACAACAAGTAGTATTACAAGATAGAACAAGCTAATTCCAGGGACACATTCATCTAGACTTGCTGTATACACAAACCTGCATAAACAACAAGTAGTATTACAAGATAGAACAAGCTAATTCCAGGGACACGTTCATCTAGACTTGCTGTATACACAAACCTGCATAAACAAGTAGTATTACAAGATAGAACAAGCAGGGACACGTCCATCTAGGCTGGCTGTATACACAAACCTGCATAAACAAGTAGTATTACAAGATAGAACAAGCAGGACACGCACATCTAGGCTGGCTGTATACACAAACCTGCATAAACAAGTAGTATTACAAGATAGAACAAGCAGGACACGCACATCTAGGCTGGCTGTATACACAAACCTGCGTAAACAAGTAGTATTACAAGATAGAACAAGCTAATTCCAGGGACACATTCATCTAGACTGGCTGTATACACAAACCTGCGTAAACAACAAGTAGTATTACAAGATAGAACAAGCTAATTCCAGGGACACGTTCATCTAGACTGGCTGTATACACAAACCTGCATAAACAACAAGTAGTATTACAAGATAGAACAAGCAGGGACACGTCCATCTAAAACACACTTATATTTATCGTCACTAATGGTTGCCCACATGAACCTCGCCCCCTCAAGATATTCGTCAATCTAGATTTTGGAGGATGCACGGTACAATGATACAGACAGACCCATTACAAAATCTGCTCCGGTTCTTTTTCGTGCATGATGTTAAGCACCGACATGAGACCAAAGATCATCCGAATATTCGGATGCAAGAATCACCATTCACTGCCTAATTATAAGTTTAGTGTCTTACTTTATTTATTACAAATTTATTTTAGCTCGATTGCGAAACAAATTCTTACAACTTATATATATGGCAGGCTCATATTTTGGTTATGTGAGACCTCTCTGTTTGGTCTATGTGAGACCGCATATATGTTTTAATGACCTTTTTGACCTTCTTACCTGAACTATGGGATTCTAGCTTTTTGATTGGTTGGTGCTCGTTTCATGATATCACGTCACTGAGTTGTGGAAAATTTGAAGTGATCAGTGATCTTCAAATGCAGTCTTGTTAAATCTTTTAAACTAATACATTAGTACAATAGTACTGGATACATTAGAATGGTACGTATTGCTTGTGTTGTCTATTGTTTACACCATTTGTGTTGGTTTGTTCTAGAAATGAGCTGATTCGGAAAGTAAATGTTAGAACCGGTTTTGGTAATTTCGCGTTCCATGCAAATTGTACGTGAATTCCTAAAAATGGCGGTGTATTGAATTCATCTATCACATCTATATACTCTTTGCACATTCTGTTATTTAACTTGCAGATCTAACTAACAACTAGGAGTGGCACTGGTGTGTGCGAGGAAGAAAGGTGGTCAGTACCTTATACTGGTAAGTGTAGAATAATGAAAATGGAATGTACATATGCTATTGTTGTTTTTATATATGGCACTATTGTGATGTGCTATTGTTGATTTTATTAGTTACACCTTTGTACTACTTTACTATTATCGTTCTATACAATCAGTCGGTCACTAGTAAATTGTGAAAGAGTAAACGTGTTATTTAGTAACGGTTATGCTATGTGTATGCCAGATATCATATACATTTTGGAAGTGCAAACAAGTATTTATATATTTGTTTTCAGAAGAAGGACCAGATTACTATTATTTATATTTAGGCTGGCTTGTTATATATTTTCAGGTCACATCGATTGGTTGGTTGTTAATTGTTGAATAACCGTATAGTAGACAGAGTGTTATGACACGAAACATGCAATAAAGTGGATAGAGAACCTACCCCGAGTTTATTTCTTCTGCTAACTGGTAATGTGGCAGTTATCCCCCCAGAACCGACCCGCTACATATTAATCCTTCTCGTCGAGACCTCATTCCTGAGAGAGAGAAGAGGCAATGTGGAATTTAAATGCCTTGCCTAGGGGCATAATTGTTAACGGCTCCAGCGGGGCTCGAACTCCAGGCCTTTGGCACCTGAAGCACTACCATTGTACCACTGATCCGCTACAACTACCGTAACGCATGTAATATACTCACCTATCGTTATCCTGCAACACAATGTCCACCACTACGTCTTTATGGTCCAGCAAGGTTTTTGTACAGGTGAGTGTCCGGGAATCTATGATGTAAATACCGAACGTCCCAGCCCATACATGGTCAGTTACTGCCGTTAGACACGCCTGAATAGATATTGTGAAAAACGAATTGGTACGAAAATCATGATTTTGAATATTACAGTGGCTTCTCGTGTTCTCGATAAGCCCATATTCTCGAGGTGAAATGTTATTTGGATAGTTTTGTTCACGAGCACCGTAAATAGTGTGACATCATTAAATGTTTCTATGGTCTGTAACAATCTTAGGGGATACATTTTTTTTTTGTCAGTGGATTTTTAGTTTTTATGTTGAATTTTTTTAAAAATATGTTAAATGGTATCCATAATTACGTTTTAGAAAAGAAAGCAAGAACCCTGACACTGCAAGCACCCTGACACTGCAAGCACCCTGACACAGCAAGCAAGCACCCTGACACAGCAAGCAAGCACCCTGACACTGCAAGCACCCTGACACTGCAAGCACCCTGACACAGCAAGCAAGCACCCTGACACAGCAAGCAAGCACCCTGACACTGCAAGCACCCTGACACTGCAAGCAAGCACCCTGACACTGCAAGCACCCTGACACTGCAAGCAAGCACCCTGACACTGCAAGCAAGTACCCTGACACTGCAAGCACCCTGACACTGCAAGCAAGCACCCTGACACTGCAAGCAAGCACCCTGACACTGCAAGCAAGCACCCTGACACTGCAAGCAAGCACCCTGACACTGCAAGCAAGCACCCTGACACTGCAAGCAAGCACCCTGACACTGCAAGCAAGCACCCTGACACTGCAAGCAAGCACCCTGACACTGCAAGCACCCTGACACTACAGCAAGCACCCTGACACTGCAAGCACCCTGACACTGCAAGCAAGTACCCTGACACTGCAAGCACCTTGACACTGCAAGCAAGCACCCTGACACTGCAAGCAAGCACCCTGACACTGCAAGCAAGCACCCTGACACTGCAAGCACCCTGACACTGCAAGCAAGCACCCTGACACTGCAAGCAAGCACCCTGACACTGCAAGCAAGCACCCTGACACTGCAAGCAAGCACCCTGACACTGCAAGCAAGCACCCTGACACTGCAAGCAAGCACCCTGACACTGCAAGCACCCTGACACTGCAAGCACCCTGACACTGCAAGTACCCTGACACTGCAAGCACCGTGACACTGCAAGCAAGCACCCTGACACTGCAAGCAAGCACCCTGACACTGCAAGCACCCTGACACTGCAAGCAAGCACCCTGACACTGCAAGCAAGCACCCTGACACTGCAAGCAAGCACCCTGACACTCAAGCAAGCACCCTGACACTGCAAGCACCCTGACACTGCAAGCACCCTGACACTGCAAGCACCCTGACACTGCAAGCACCCTGACACTGCAAGCACCCTGACACTGCAAGCACCCTGACACTGCAAGCACCCTGACACTGCAAGCACCCTGACACTGCAAGCACCCTGACACTGCAAGCACCCTGACACTGCAAGCACCCTGACACTGCAAGCAAGCACCCTGACACTGCAAGCACCCTGACACTGCAAGCAAGCACCCTGACACTGCAAGCAAGCACCCTGACACTGCAAGCACCCTGACACTACAAGCAAGCACCCTGACACTGCAAGCACCCTGACACTGCAAGCAAGCACCTTGACACTGCAAGCAAGCACCCTGACACTGCAAGCAAGCACCCTGACACTGCAAGCAAGCACCCTGACACTGCAAGCAAGCACCCTGACACTGCAAGCAAGCACCCTGACACTGCAAGCAAGCACCCTGACACTGCAAGCAAGCACCCTGACACTGCAAGCACCCTGACACTGCAAGCACCCTGACACTGCAAGCACCCTGACACTGCAACACCCACACGCAAGCACCCTGACACTGCAAGCACCCTGACACTGCAAGCACCCTGACACTGCAAGCACCCTGACACTGCAAGCACCCTGACACTCAACAACACCCCACCAACACCCACACGCAAGCACCCTGACACTGCAACAACACCCTGACACTGCAAGCACCCTGACACTGCAAGCACCCTGACACTGCAAGCACCCTGACACTGCAAGCACCCTGACACTGCAACACACACACCAACAACACCCACACCAACAACACCCACACCAACACCCACACCAACAAAACCCACACCAACAAAACCCACACCAACACCCACACCAACAACACCCACACCAACAACACCCACACCAACAACACCCACACCAACACCCACACCAACAACACCCACAACAACACCCACACCAACACCCACACCAACAACACCCACACCAACAACACCCACACCAACAACACCCACACCAACAACACCCACACCAACAACACCCACACCACAACACCCACACCAACAACACCCACACCAACAACACCCACACCACAACACCCACACCAACAACACCCACACCAACAACACCCACACCAACAACACCCACACCAACAACACCCACCCCAACACCCACACCAACAACACCCACCCAACAACACCCACCCAACAACACCCACCCAACAACACCCACCCAACAACACCCACCCAACAACACCCACCCAACAACACCCACCCAACAACACCAACCCAACAACACCAACCCAACAACACCCACCCAACAACAACACCCACCCAACAACACCCACCCAACAACAACACCCACCCAACAACACCCACCCAACAACAACACCCACCCAACAACAACACCCACCCAACAACAACACCCACCCAACAACAACACCCACCCAACAACAACACCACCCAACAACAACACCCACCCAACAACAACACCCACCCAACAACAACACCCACCCAACAACAACACCCACCCAACAACAACAACAACACCCACCCAACAACAACACCCACCCAACAACAACACCCACCCAACAACAACACCCACCCAACAACAACACCCACCCAACAACAACACCCACCCAACAACAACACACCCACCCAACAACAACACCCACCCAACAACAACACCCACCCAACAACAACACCCACCCAACAACAACACCCACCCAAGCAAGCAAGCACCCTGACGCTGCAAGCAAGCACCCTGACGCTCAAGCAAGCACCCTGACGCTGCAAGCAAGCACCCTGACGCTGCAAGCAAGCACCCTGACGCTGCAAGCAAGCACCCTGACGCTGCAAGCAAGCACCCTGACGCTGCAAGCAAGCACCCTGACGCTGCAAGCACCCTGACGCTGCAAGCACCCTGACGCTGCAAGCAAGCACCCTGACGCTGCAAGCAAGCACCCTGACGCTGCAAGCACCCTGACGCTGCAAGCACCCTGACGCTGCAAGCAAGCACCCTGACGCTGCAAGCAAGCACCCTGACGCTGCAAGCAAGCACCCTGACGCTGCAAGCAAGCACCCTGACACTGCAAGCAAGCACCCTGACACTGCAAGCAAGCACCCTGACACTGCAAGCAAGCACCCTGACACTGCAAGCAAGCACCCTGACACTGCAAGCAAGCACCCTGACACTGCAAGCAAGCACCCTGACACTGCAAGCACCCTGACACTGCAAGCACCCTGACACTGAACGTGTCTTCACCTTGCACTGGCCGAACATGCAATCTATACTTGTGTCTGGTGTCCATTTTATCAACCCGTCTTATATGCGAGTGCATGCCAAAATACACAGATTTCAGGACCAAAGTAAGGGGTCATCTTATAGGCGAGATCGTCTAAATTTCTTCACTTGCCCCCCTGGCCAAATATGCAGTTTATATTTGTTTCTGGTGTCCATTTTATCAACCCGTCTTATAGGCGAGTGCATGCCAAAATACACAGATTTCAGGACCAAAGTAGGACGGGGCCTTATAGGCGAGTGCATGCCAAAATACACAGATTTCAGGACCAAAGTAGGACGGGGCCTTATAGGCGAGTGCATGCCAAAATACACAGATTTCAGGACCAAAGTAGGACGGGGTCTTATAGGCGAGTGCATGCCAAAATACACAGATTTCAGGACCAAAGTAGGGCAGGGTCTTATAGGCGAGTGCATGCCAAAATACACAGATTTCAGGACCAAAGTAGGGCGGGGTCTTATATGTGATTATGGACTGTATTACTTTATTGTTAAAACTTGATTTATTTTACAACGATTGTGAAACAAGCTTTAACAACTTATATTAATCACTCTCGTTGGCGCAGATGAAAGCGTGAATGTGGTTATTCATATGG
Organism: Archivesica marissinica; assembly: GCA_014843695.1. Classification (NCBI taxonomy): domain Eukaryota; kingdom Metazoa; phylum Mollusca; class Bivalvia; order Venerida; family Vesicomyidae; genus Archivesica; species Archivesica marissinica. The sequence continues at coordinate 44,970,825 of CM026396.1, forward strand.
GAGGAAACAGGAGTACCCGGAGAAAACCCACCTGTCCGATCTGGCGATCACTGTACCATCTCACACACTTCCCATTCCGGCCGAGGATTGAACCCGGGTTGCATTGGTGAGAAGCGAGCGTGCTAACCACTGCGCTAATCGGTATGACTTTAATCAGATATCTTTTTTGACAAATTCAAACTGTCGAGGAGTTAGTTTATACAAATTTATTTTAGCTCGATTGCGAAACAAGTTCTTACAACTTATATTAATCACTCTCGAGACCTCTTTCCTGCTGGAATCCATCGCCATGAAGGAGAGAGAAGAGGCAATGTGGAATTTAAATGCCTTGCCTAAGAGCACAAGCATAACGGCTCCAGCGGGGCTCGAACTCCGGATCTTTCACACCTGAAGCGAACTGCGCTATCACGACTTCCACTGTTGAGGAGTTAGAAAATATAAAAGAGAAATGTTACATACCACACACTGGTTCGCATCCACCAATATCTCGCTCTCTAGGGTCCACGTTATTGCATTGTAGACTTTGATCCTGCCGTCTCTCAATCCACACCACAGCCGTGGTGATATGTGCTCATCTAAGGATAATAATATTACGGTTAATATTTTTTTCTTTTCTATCAATGCAATGCCAACGTAGAAGTCATGATAGCGCAGTGGATGAGCGTTCGCTCCAGGTGCGAAAGGTCCGGAGTTCGAGCCCCGCTGGAGCCGTTACGATTGTGCCCTTAGGCAAGGCATTTAATTTCCACGTCGACTCTTCTCTCTCCCTCGTGGCGATGGATTCCATCAGGAATGAGGTCTCGAGAGTGATTAATATAAGTTGTAAGAACTTATTTCGCAATCGAGCTAAAATAAATTTGTATAAACTAATGCCAACGTAGTACGTACGAACCCACCATTTTACTCTTACCGTAGGAAATGAATTCGTATAAGTCTTCGAAGACTTGTTTTCAGACCCTTATTACTGTGTGACATATATAAGTGTATGTATTGTTTGTGACATATTGTATACTGTGTATGAATACCATTGAAAAAAATAAATACTGTTTAAACCAACTGTTTATTTTGCTACTAATGGATCCTCGTAGCTGTTGGGTTGTTAGATCAAACCACTCCTGACTCGCTGTTGGGTTGTTAGATCAAACCACTCCTGACTCGCTGTTGGGTTGTTAGACCAAACCACTCCTGACTCGCTGATGGGTTGTTAGATCAAACCACTCCTGACTCGCTGATGGGTTGTTAGATCAAACAACTCCTGACTCGCTGTTGGGTTGTTAGATCAAACCACTCCTGACTCGCTGTTGGGTTGTTAGATCAAACCACTCCTGACTCGCTGTTGGGTTGTTAGATCAAACCACTCCTGACTCGCTGTTGGGTTGTTAGATCAAACCACTCCTGACTCGCTGATGGGTTGTTAGATCAAACCACTCCTGACTCGCTGATGGGTTGTTAGATCAAACCACTCCTGACTCGCTGTTGGGTTGTTAGATCAAACCACTCCTGACTCGCTGTGGGTTGTTAGATCAAACCACTCCTGACTCGCTGTTGGGTTGTTAGATCAAACCACTCCTGACTCGCTGTTGGGTTGTTAGATCAAACCACTCCTGACTCGCTGTTGGGTTGTTAGATCAAACCACTCCTGACTCGCTGATGGGTTGTGAGATCAAACCACTCCTGACTCGCTGATGGGTTGTTAGATCAAACCACTCCTGACTCGCTGATGGGTTGTTAGATCAAACCACTCCTGACTCGCTGATGGGTTGTGAGGTCAAACCACTCCTGACTCGCGATGATGTACATAAACCTCGTAGCTGATGGGTTGTGAGGTCAAACCACTCCAGACTCGGGTGATGCTACTATAAATGCCTCGTAGCTGATGGGTTGTGAGGTCAAACCACTCCTGACTCGCGGTGATGCTACTATAAATGCCTCGTAGCTGATGGGTTGTGAGGTCAAACCACTCCAGACTCGCGGTGATGCTACTATAAATGCCTCGTAGCTGATGGGTTGTTAGATCAAACCACTCCAGACTCGCGGTGATGCTACTATAAATGCCTCGTAGCTGATGGGTTGTGAGGTCAAACCACTCCTGACTCCTCGGTGATGTACTATAATGCCTCGTAGCTGTTGGGTTGTTAGATCAAACCACTCCTGACTCGCGGTGATGGTACTATAAATGCCTCGTAGCTGATGGGTTGTGAGATCAAACCACTCCTGACTCGCTGATGCTACTATAAATCCTCATAGCTGATGGGTTGTGAGGTCAAACCACTCCTGACTCGCTGATGCTACTATAAATGCCTCGTAGCTGATGGGTTGTGAGGTCAAACCACTCCTGACTCGCTGATGGTACTATAAATGCCTCGTAGCTGATGGGTTGTGAGATCAAACCACTCCTGACTCGCTGATGGTACTATAAATGCCTCGTAGCTGATGGGTTGTGAGATCAAACCACTCCTGACTCGCGTGATGTACTATAAATGCCTCGTAGCTGATGGGTTGTTAGATCAAACCACTCCTGACTGCGTGATGTACATAAATGCCTCGTAGCTGATGGGTTGTGAGGTCAAACCACTCCTGACTCGCGTGATGCTATATAAATGCCTCGTGCTGATGGGTTTTAGATCAAACCACTCCTGACTCGCTGATGGTACTATAAATGCCTCGTAGCTGATGGGTTGTTAGATCAAACCACTCCTGACTCGCGGTGATGGTACTATAAATGCCTCGTAGCTGATGGGTTGTTAGATCAAACCACTCCTGACTCGCGGTGATGCTACTATAAATGCCTCGTAGCTGATGGGTTGTTAGATCAAACCACTCCTGACTCGCGGTGATGCTACTATAAATGCCTCGTAGCTGATGGGTTGTTAGATCAAACCACTCCAGACTAGCTGATGGGTTGTGAGGTCAAACCACTCCAGACTCGCGGTGATGCTACTATAAATGCCTCGTAGCTGATGGGTTGTGAGATCAAACCACTCCTGACTCGCTGATAGGTTGTGAGGTCAAACCACTCCTGACTCGCTGATGGGTTGTGAGGTCAAACCACTCCAGACTCGCTGATGGGTTGTGAGGTCAAACCACTCCAGACTCGCTGATGGGTTGTGAGGTCAAACCACTCCTGACTCGCTGATGGGTTGTGAGATCAAACCACTCCTGACTCGCTGATGGGTTGTGAGATCAAACCACTCCTGACTCGCTGATGGGTTGTGAGATCAAACCACTCCTGACTCGCTGATGGGTTGTGAGATCAAACCACTCCTGACTCGCTGATGGGTTGTGAGATCAAACCACTCCTGACTCGCTGATGGGTTGTGAGATCAAACCACTCCTGACTCGCTGTTGGGTTGTGAGATCAAACCACTCCTGACTCGATGTTGGGTTGTTAGATCAAACCACTCCTGACTCGCTGTTGGGTTGTTAGATCAAACCACTCCTGACTCGCTGTTGGGTTGTGAGATCAAACCACTCCTGACTCGCTAATGGGTTGTGAGATCAAACCACTCCTGACTCGCTGATGGGTTGTGAGATCAAACCACTCCTGACTCGCTGTTGGGTTGTTAGATCAAACCACTCCTGACTCGCTGTTGGGTTGTTAGATCAAACCACTCCTGACTCGCTGATGGGTTGTGAGATCAAACCACTCCTGACTCGCTGATGGGTTGTGAGATCAAACCACTCCTGACTCGCTGATGGGTTGTGAGATCAAACCACTCCTGACTCGCTGATGGGTTGTAAGGTCAAACCACTCCTGACTTGCTGATGGGTTGTGAGGTCAAACCACTCCTGACTCGCTGATGGGTTGTGAGGTCAAACCACTCCTGACTCGCTGATGGATTGTGAGGTCAAACCACTCCTGACTCGCTGATGGGTTGTGAGGTCAAACCACTCCTGACTCGCTGATGGGTTGTGAGGTTAAACCACTCCTGACTCGCTGATGGGTTGTGAGGTCAAACCACTCCTGACTCGCTGATGGGTTGTGAGGTCAAACCACTCCTGACT
>CM026396.1:44975829-45047896 GCA_014843695.1 Archivesica marissinica
AGTTGAATAAAGCTTTGTTTGCCGTTCTGAACAGTCGAATAAAGCATTTTTTTTGTTGTTGTTTTTAATTTAAGTTAATTTAATGTCGCCCATTTGAGCGACGGGCAGTTTACCTAACAACACTTTCCCGGACAGGCTCCAGTGGTTAACCAGTACTTGGTGCACCAACTTCAGTAAGAAACGCCAACATTTTCATATAAAACGGGGCTTGAACACGTGACCATCATTGATCATAGGTTACAGTGGTATACAAGTCAGCGACCGTAACCACTCGACCATGGATGCGGCATTTTTTTTCGTTCTTAGCGCCAGAATTAGCCACTCAGGCATACAGCCTGCGTCGTTAATTCATACATGTCAGAACTCAAAACAATGTTATATTCGCCATTAAATAACTGAAAGACAAATGACACTAACATAGACCCATTCCAGAGTCTCCTCTGATTATTTTACGTGCATTTTACCTCGGTTTAAAGTTCCATCTGAAAGACTGTTAATTAAACTGCGATCTCTGGATTACTAGTCCAACGTGTTAACCACTGGACTATAGATCCGTCTGCAAATATTGGTTACTATGCTAACTGTGTTACCTTTGCGCCACCATTCGATTGGTAACACATGTAATTGATGACGTCATTATACGATGTCATATATATTACCAGCTCATGGCGTTTCAGAAAATACGTGAATTTCACCAAATGTGTACTATAAGTGGAAGCCAATAATTGGTTTACACATGCAAACCTTTTCTCTTTTTATCTCTGATTTCTGACCAAATTCTGCCATTTCTATGGGGTTTCTCGTGAAAAATTACGACGACAAGTGACGTCATGAATGACATAAACACATGTTCACGCCTAATATATTTGGTATTCTTTGGTCTAAATGTAATCAATTTACGTATTTGATCAGACATAATTATGTGACTAATTGATTTAGGAGTTGTAGTGATTTGTGAGCCTTATTAAGAAAATACAGGTCTAACAATTCTTAATTGAATTCAGCAACTACTAATCAGCATGCACAGTGACGCTCTAACGGCATTACATTGCAGCTATATTTATACAGTGAAACCCCTCAAAACCGGAACCCCTCTAATTTTCCATTATCCGGACACTATACAACTGATTATGAAGTGATTATTCTAACACGACTTGATATTTCGTTCCTATAATCAAAGTTGCTAAATCTGAAACAAATAACGGCTACGGCTGTTGAATTTTGCCACCTTATAAAAACCTCTTTCTGAGTAGAAAGTATTTGTTCCAAAACCACAGTCTTCAATTTTGTTTCTACATGCCACAGCATATTTAGAGCGACATAAATCGATGAAGACGCAATTGTCCGCAGAATGTAATTTGCTATTATATGGTATATTTGCCTCAAAAACTGAGTATTTCAGTAAATAAACAAACGTCGTATACGCGGTTTGTTGACATAACAAAATAATGTAAATAAATTAATTCGGTGTATTCAGAAGATTTTGTAGTAGCAATATTTATACGTGAAATATGCATTGTATTTGCTTTTTTTGCGATATAATGTCGCTTTAAGATTTAGGTAATATTTGTCTGATCGAGAGAACTATTTCTCCTAGGCCATGTCCTTCAGGAATATGCATGCAATGGATTGGCAATTTAACTGTTTCATGCTAAAGACATGACAGTTCTAGCCATTAGGATGGTGATACATTACAGTTGCGGACTATCACGTAATCTAGTTTTGTCACATTTCTAAGGAATAGTAAATGAGACTATGAACATACGAGGCATGCTTGTGAAGTTTGGGGACGAGTGGCATAGCGTTTTGTATTAGTTTAGTTTAGTATAGTTTAATCCTATTTTATTGCATTCATTCTATATCTACAATCTATAGAACAAAACAAATGAACACACTTGTATAACTATGCATAGTATATACGATTTATGTCATTGTTGTGCACAATAATTGTCAATAAATGTTGAAACAAATTGGTTAATATGGCCATTAATTTTAACAACATTATTTTTTTTACGTTTACGGCCCTCCCCCAAAGTACTAGATTGTAACAAACAAAGTGACTGAATATATGAGTTGTGCAAATACTAAATAACTACTAATACTAAATAAAGATATACGTTTTTCAATCTTTGTCAAGTTCAATAATGTATGCTCTATCTATGGTACATGCATTTGCAAACAATACTCATATATGTGTGTACGACTTAGGAATTACCTAATGCATGGATGCGTGATGATAAGGCTAAGCATTTACGTAGCGTCATACAGATCTTTGATGAGGAGAATTGAATAAAATGTATACTTGTTACAAGTGTTAAGTATTAGTCTATACACATTTATTTTAGCTCGATTGCGAAACAAGTTCTTATAACTTTATATTAATCACTCTCGAGACCTCATTTCTGATGGAATCCATCGCCACGAGGCTCTCCCCCTCCCAGAGGAAAGTGGAATTTAAATTTAAATGCTTTGCAAAAGGGCGCACTCGTAACGGCTCCAGCGGGGCTCGAACTCCAGGCCTTTCGCACCTGAAGCTAACGCGCTACCATTGCGCTATCATGAATTCCAAGTGTTAAGTATTCTGTGTAGCTCCTAAATAAGAAACAGAACTGTATAAGGTGCTTGCAGATAGTGTCGCAAAAACAATTTCTTAGAAAATAAACAACGAAAATCACTGTATTCTTTGTCAAGAGGGGTCTTCGTTGTATTCAGTTAAATATTGGCCCAACTTACAAATATAAACTATTAAATATTGGTCCAACTACGATGCTTAGAAATATAAACTTGAGCTTGAAGATGTATGGCTAATTAATGAATCTGTAGAACAATATAGTATTTATTGAGTGCCATATGGACCATATGGAATGCTTATTTGCAAAGTATTTCTTTTGAGTCAATATCGAACACATTTTAGACGCCATAGCCACTTCAAATGTGCAGTGTAAAACTGTGCAAGTCACTCAAATTGACATGAAGTAACCATAGTGGTGGGTTAATGTGAATGGTAATGAGTATAAATTGTCAAAATTATTTTTGCATTCGATACATTACATACAATTCCACTTCCAGGAAACTACATTACATACAATTCCACTTCCAGGAAACTACAGTACATACAATTCCACTTCCAGGAAACTACAGTACATACAATTCCACTTCCAGGAAACTACATTACATACAATTCCACTTCCAGGAAGCTACATTACATACAATTCCACTTCCAGGAAACTACATTACATACAATTCCACTTCCAGAAAACTACATTACATACAATTCCACTTCCAGGAAGCTACATTTTATACAATGCCACTTCCAGGAAACTACATTACATACAATTCCACTTCCAGGAAACTACATTACATACAATTCCACTTCCAGGAAACTACATTACATACAATTCCACTTCCAGGAAACTACAGTACATACAATTCCACTTCCAGGAAACTACATTACATACAATTCCACTTCCAGGAAACTACATTACATACAATTCCACTTCCAGGAAACTACATTACATACAATTCCACTTCCAGGAAACTACATTACATACAATTCCACTTCCAGGAAACTACATTACATACAAGTCCACTTCCAGGAAACTACATTACATACAATTCCACCTCCAGGAAGCTACATTTTATACAATTCCACTTCCAGGAAACTACATTACATACAATTCCACTTCCAGGAAACTACATTACATACAATTCCACTTCCAGGAAACTACATTACATACAATTCCACTTCCAGGAAACTACATTAAATACAAGTCCACTTCCAGGAAACTACATTACATACAATTCCACTTCCAGGAAACTACATTACATACAATTCCACTTCCAGAAAACTACATTACATACAATTCCACTTCCAGGAAACTACAGTACATACAATTCCACTTCCAGGAAACTACAATACATACAATCTACTTCCAGGAAGCTACATTACATACAATTCGACTTCCAGGAAACTACATTACATACAATTCCACTTCCAGAAAACTACATTACATACAATTCCATTTCCAGGAAACTACATTACATATAATTCCACTTCCAGGAAACTACATTACATACAATTCCACTTCCAGGAAACTACATTACATACAATTCCACTTCCAGGAAACTACATTACATACAATTCCACTTCCAGGAAACTACATTACATACAAGTCCACTTCCAGGAAACTACATTACATACAATTCCACTTCCAGGAAACTACATTGCATACAATTCCACTTCCAGAAAACTACATTACATACAATTCCACTTCCAGGAAACTACAGTACATACAATTCCACTTCCAGGAAGCTACATTACATACAATTCGACTTCCAGGAAACTACATTACATACAATTCCACTTCCAGAAAACTACATTACATACAATTCCATTTCCAGGAAACTACATTACATATAATTCCACTTCCAGGAAACTATATTACATACAATTCCACTTCCAGGAAACAAACTACAATACATACAATTCCACTTCCATGAAACTACATTGCATACAATTCCACTTCCAGGAAACTATATTACATACAATTCCACTTACAGGACACCACAATACATACAATTCCACTTCCAGGAAACAAACTACATTACATACAATTCCACTTCCAGCAAACTACATTACATACAATTCCACTTCCAGTAAACTACATTACATACAATTCCACTTCCAGAAAACTACATTACATACAATTCCACTTCCAGGAAACTACATTACATACAATTCCACTTCCAGGAAACTACATTACATACAATTCCACTTCCAGGAAACTACATTACATACAATTCCACTTACAGGAAACTACAATACATACAATTCCACTTCCAGGAAACAAACTACAATACATACAATTCCACTTCCAGGAAACTACAATACATACAATCTACTTCCAGGAAGCTACATTACATACAATTCGACTTCCAGGAAACTACATTACATACAATTCCACTTCCAGAAAACTACATTACATACAATTCCATTTCCAGGAAACTACATTACATACAATTCCATTTCCAGAAAACTACATTACATACAATTCCACTTCCAGGAAACTACATTACATACAATTCCACTTCCAGGAAACTACATTACATACAATTCCACTTCCAGGAAACTACATTACATACAATTCCACTTCCAGGAAACTACAATACATACAATTCCACTTCCAGGAAACAAACTACATTACATACAATTCCACTTCCATGAAACTACATTACATACAATTCCACTTCCAGGAAACTACAATACATACAATTCCACTTCCAGGAAACAAACTACAATACATACAATTCCACTTCCAGGAAACTACATTACATACAATTCCACTTCCAGGAAACAAACTACAATACATACAATTCCACTTCCAGGAAACAAACTACAATACATACAATTCCACTTCCATGAAACTACAATGCATACAATTCCACTTCCAGGAAGCACATTACATACAAGTCCACTTCCAGGAAACAAACTACATTACATACAATTCCACTTCCAGGAAACAAACTACAATACATACAATTCCACTTCCAGGAAACAAACTACATTACATACAATTCCACTTCCAGGAAACAAACTACAATACATACAATTCCACTTCCAGGAAACTACAATACATACAATTCCACTTCCAGGAAACTACAATACATACAATTCCACTTCCAGGAAACTACATTACATACAATTCCATTTCCAGGAAACTACAGTACATACAAGTCCACTTCCAGGAAACTACACATCAATAAAACAGCTATGCAACTCGTCCAGAAATGTCTCGATCACTCCTCGTACCTGTTGGCATCTTTGTTCTCACATTTTATCATCAGATCTTATCTTTAGATTACATTGAATTATAAAGAGGATTGTTGCGTTTATTAGTGTAAGATAGGATTTTTTATTTCAGTGTGGACATACATATTTCAGTGATCACTTGATGAAATAAAATCCTATCTTACACAAATAAATACAACTCGTTTCTATGGGGAGCGCCAATCACTATTGTTGTCAGAACTTGTGGCCCAACCCATTTGCTAATTATGTATCGGTTATACGATTGTTATATACATGTATATAGAGCACTACAATATTATCAAATCAAAAATATTTACAAATCGTTATCTTTTATGATTTCCAATGGTTTTGGCTAATATAATATTTGTTTTCAAATTTTATTCATTTTAAATGCCCTGTCGGGAGCCTCATTGTACTTTAATACACAACCGCACAACCATGTATGTTAGTGTGAACGTACGTACTAAGAAATAGTTCCTGTATAATAAGTTAGTTTCTGTTTGCTGTCAAAATTAAGCACTACAGACAACACACATTCATTAGAATATAGTACTTGATAATTAACTGTTCATGATAGTCAGAAAATATCTACAATACAAACGTACATCTAACCGCGCAGGAATACGAAACGCTTTGTTGAAAACCGTTCACTGATAAAACTCAATCAGGCATTGGAAAGCATAAAAAATGTATTTCATACACCAATTATGTAGTCAAATAATGGATGAGAATACTTCTATTACATTATTTAGACATTTCCCTGTAAATTGATGTTCCAGCTATTGTTTGTTGGGGAACCGTATTGCAGGCACAGACGGGCACTCGGGTAGAACCACCTATTGTCCACAAACCAGCTGGATGCCTCCCTCACATGATATAATTCGACGCCGCAATGTCATTCGAACATACAGCAGTGAGGGGCAAGTGATTTTAAATCAATGACCTCTCAGCCACGGGGACCCCTTGTTGCATACCTAAAACGTCATATCTATATTTATTACTGCCTCCAGACATCTGCAACACACGTATGTGTGTTCTCTAAAAGTGCACATATCAAGTTATATTTTTATTCTCGATTTTAGACGAAATTAAATTATTGGTAATTTATCGTATTGGTTGGCCACCTGCTCCGTAATAAATGTCCTTGTTAGTTGATATTAAATCCAAGTTTTCAGATCGAAGAGCAGTGCTTTCAGATAAAACAAATACTGGGTATGCCTATGCATTGCATTTGTTGAGGCTTGTTCTCGTTTAACATAAAACGCTCGCTTCTCACCAATGCAACCCGGGTTCGATCCTCGGACTGGGAAGTATGTGAGATGGTTACGGTGGTCGCCAGATCGGACAGGTGGGTTTTCGCCGGGTACTCCGGTTTCCTCCCACAATTCCGATGTTGTATTAGATTATTCATAAACTAAACCAATTGTCACGTGATTTTCACATTGCATTATCATTATATATACTTTCCCAAATGGGTAGTTGTTTGACAAGTTATCGCTTGGCTATCGGTTTTTTTTACAACGTTGCATACGGTAGAGTTAGAAAGACTGAACTCATTCATTCAGACCCAATTGCGGAGATATGTAAATTACTAACTTGCGTATTATTAATATCAATGGGCCTGATACGACGACTATTGGTCTGTCTCTATCTCACATTATATAAAGCGGATGTATTACTCTTTATCGCAACAAATACTGTATTATCTTGCTGTGATATGTTGGTGAAAGACTTAAACTGTTCGTTATATGATTTACCGTGTCTCAATTTTGATAGTATCGCAATTATACTACTATTAATATTAAGTGGTAATATTGAAACAAATCCAGGTCCACACGATGAAACCACTTCAAACTGCTTATCGATTTTTTGTCAAAATATTAGAAGTATAAGGAATAAGATTGATTATATAAATGATAATTGGCTTGACTATGACATCCTCTGCTTTACGGAGACACACCTTGATATGTCGGTGTCTAATGAAAAAATTAATTTAGAATCATTTTCAACAGTATAGTATAAAACAGAAAGAATAACACTTGCCATTCAGGGGGCTTGCTCATCTATATATCGGATCATGTAATATCAGAACGTAAGCTGAATATTGATAATTGTTTGGAAGAATTAAGAAATAAACATGAGACATATCTTATTTGTACGGTTTACCGCCACCCAAACGCTACTATCGAGTTTTGGAACACGTTTAATATATGTATAGAAAAGGCGTTCGAGTACTGTAACAAAATTCTTGTGTTAGGAGATATTAACGAGGATCAATTAAACATCAACAACCATAAATTTAAAGATATGTTATTAATTAATGATATGAATAATGTAATACATGAACCAACACGTGTTACTGAACACTCTTCAACACTACTCGATCCCATCGCTTGTTTAACCCCGTGCGAAATAAGTGATCATTATGGGACCTACATTTTTATAAATTATACAAATCACTCGAACACCAGTTACAAACGTCGTGTCTGGAATTACAAACGCGCCGATTTTAGTAAATTAAATAATCTTATACAATCGACAAATTGGTCAGTTTTAAGTTTACATGCAGTACACGAAGCCTGTGAATCATTCAATACCATGTTCACTAATTTAGCAAAACTATGTATTCCTACAACTTTTGTCACAATCCGACCAAACGATAAACCATGGTATGATTCAGTTATTCGACTGGAACTTGTATAAACACATGCTTAATAAAGTAAACAACCTAAAAAAAACATGCTAAAGAGCAATTTTTAATAACCTTGCATTCTCTTTATCAGAAGCTAATCTGAATAATCCAAGATCCTACTGGAAAACGGTTAAATTGTTAATTAAAAATAATAATAGTAAGTGCAACACTATTCCCCTCTTACAGTTGAAAACAATAACACTATCAAATATTATATCACAGATATCGAAAAGGCGAACTGTTTGAACGAATATTTTGTTTCTGTATCACACGTAGATGAAACTAATGCTCAGTTACCGAACTTTGTCTCCAAAACTAATACAACCCTAACTGATTTCGTTATTCAAGAACAAGAAATAATTAATATAATTTCTTCATTACTAATAAATAAGGCTGCAGGACCAGACGAAATAAGTCATAGAATGTTGAAAGAAACTCGAAATACTATTAGTAAACCTCTATGCATATTGTTTAGAAGATCATTACACGAAGGTATATATCCAAATAACTGGAAATTTGCAAAAGTTATGCCTCTATTTAAAAAAGGCAACAAAATCACATCCTCCAACTACAGACACATATCATTGATCAGTTGTATTGGAAATGTCATGGAAAGGGTAATATACAAACATATTTACAATCATTTACATTCAAGTAATCTAATATATCCTTTGCAATCTGGTTTTCTGTCGAGACACTCGACTATTTACCAACTTTTAGACATATATCATCAAATTTGTGAATCATTTGACAAACAACAAACAACCCGTATAGTGTTCTGCGACATATCGAAAGCGTTTGACCGTGTCTGGCACCGAGGCCTTCTTTTAAACTTAGACAATATGGTATTAATGGTGAACTTCTTCAATGTTTAAACGATTACCTATATAACCGCAAACAATCAGTCTTTGTAGGATCTCAAGTATTCTGAGTCTAACAGCTGGCGTTCCTCAAGGCTCCGCCTTAGGACCGCTATTATTTCTGATATACGTCAATGACATAGCTGAAAATTTGCTAAGCGTAACAAAACTATTCGCGGATGATAGCTCACTAGCTGTTTCCTCCAACAACATGCCAAATATTGAAACAACATTGATTCAAGATCTCCAAAACATTAATGATTGGTCACGCCAATGGCTAGTAAATTTTAATCCTAACAAAACGGAAATTATGAGTTTCCCATCCAGTGTTACTTTTAGTCCGACTTTATATTTTAACAATACTAAACTCGATTTTGCTGAGCACCACAAACAGCTCGGCTTAACATTATCATCAGATCTTAAATGGCACGAACACATACATAATATTACAGTATCAGCAACGACAGTTTTAAGTTCAATGAGAGCGGTGAAATATAAACTAAAGAGAACTATTATTAACCAATTTATATATCATATATGAGGCCCATTTTGGAATACGCTTCTGTCGTATGGGATGGGTGTACCGAGTACGAAAAGAGATCTTTAGAACTATTACAATTCGAAGCGGCACGTGTAGTAACAGGACTCACAAGGTCCATATCAATCCATTTATTAACGAAAGAAATTGGTTAGTTTATACACATTTATTTTAGCTCGATTGCGAAACAAGTTAATTCAACTTATATAAATCACTCTCGAGACCTCATTCCTGATGGAATCCATCGCCACGAGGGAGAGAGAAGAGGCAACATGGAATTTAAATGCCTTGCCTAAGGGCACAATCGTAACGGCTCCAGTGGGGCTCGAACTCGATTGGTTGGGTACCGTTATCTGATAGACGTAAAATTCAAAACCTTATCACTGTTTGTAAAGCAAAACAAGGTCTTATACCGAGCTACCTTAGAAACATTTCCCCTAATATCGTATCTGAAACTACAGACTACCCATTACGTAATAATGACACCTATACAACAATCGCAAGGCGAACACAAGTCTATAATAACTCGTTCATACCATCCTCAACAGCTCTATGGAATTCACTTGACGCAAGTATCCGAAATTCCGAATCACTAAATATATTTAAATCGAGACTAAGAGAAATGTTCAAAGCACCCATCGTACCTAAACACTTTTTATATGGCGAACGAACACTCACGGTACTTCATGCCCGACTACGAAACAAGTGCAGCAATCTAAACAATGACCTGTTCAATAATTACATACGAGTAAATCCACACTGTGACTATGACTCCCAAATCGAAGACTCAGAACATTTTTCTTTCAATGTAATAAATTTACTGTTCAAAGAATTACTCTATTCAATGAAACTAGAGCTTTTGATCCCCTTAATGTCAACCTGCTTTTACATGGCCGCGAAACACTCAATGAGAACGAAAATAGAATTGTATTTGCAGCAGTTCAAAAGTATATTAAACAATCAAAGCGTTTCTAATTTGTGATCACGTTAGCAACACAACATTCGCTATGATATTACTTCCGATCGAGCGCACGATGGGGATCTCTCACCTGGGGAACGGAACCTAGCAACAGCGGTAGTAAAAGTTGAGTTTTTTATTTTTATCATTCAAACACTGCTTCAATTGCCTTTCGACTTGATAAATAATATCTCATTAAACTTCAAATATGCATGTCATAAGTTACATATTCGCCAGTATTGCACTAAGTTCAACATACTCTCATGGGAAGGGCCAATTACTAATGTTGTTCAGATATATGTTATGATTCGGGTTTTACGCCTGCATCAGCACCATTTTGGGCTATATCGCCGGCGGGCAGTTTACCTAACAACACCTTTCCTGGGCAGGCTCCAGCGGTTAACCAGTACTTGGGTGCACCAACCTCCGTAAGAAACTGCCAACTTTTTCATATAAATGAGACACGGCCTGAGCGGGGCTCGAACCCGTGACCATCAGTGATGATAGGTTACAGTGGTATACAAGTCAGCGACCTTAACCACTCGACCACGGAGGCGGACTTGTTGTTCAGAACTTGTGGCCCAACCCATTTGCTTTTGCTCTTATTATATATGTCTTTGAATTTATTATGTACATGTATATAGCAATAAAATATGATTAAAGAACGAATGACCATATATGCGCTTTCATCCGCACCAACGAGAGTGATTGATATAAGTTGTTAGAATTTGCTTCGCAATCGTTGTAAAATAAATAAAGTTTAAAATTTATTAAAAAATAAATAAAGTTTAAAATTTTTAAAACGTAAATCTACCAAACAAATATAAACATATTTGTTTACAAACAATATTCATAATATCCGGAATAAATTGTGGTTACTTTTGTGATATATACAATTTTTTCCGAACGATTTATTTTATATTTACAATTTGTTCCTGAATTTTCCTTCTTTGTATATACATGTCCAATTAGTTCCACATAATTATGTTATAGTATAGTTTGACCTTGATAAAGGATGTATGCACAATTGTATGACCGAATCCTAAAATAGCGTAACATGTAGATATACAATAACTATATCTACCAATGACAATCACAAATTACACCTGACATGTTTTTCGAAATTCATTATCCTTGCGCTTTACCGTTTATTCCGAGAAATATAAATACATTCATGCTACTATGAAATAAACAAATATCCTTTATTTTATTAAATCACCTGTACAATTATTCCAAAGTTAACTCACTATTAAAAATACCTGTTATGAAAATAAAGAGAATGAATTCCACGTACGTAGCGCAATGGAACATAACGAGTGAATTTATTGTACAACGAGAAGCAATGGTCTCACTTGGAAGGAAAATGGAAAACCGATAATACGACAGAGTAATTGCCGTGTCATTGAACGACTTAACCAATACGTACCATACACCGGTCCTAGAATACAGAGCGTCTAAATTGAATAGCTGACCAAATATCTCTGTTCATGACATCTCTGGGATAGCAGTTCTTTTATTTTTAGAAACTAGATATATTTGGAACAAATATGAATGCCTTTGCGATGCCACATTGAGACTGATATGATGCATAGCTAATTCATACGTTATAAATGATGACCATGTATGGACATTGTGACAAACATACAGACAATCGGGGTATGGACCAATGATACACAGCGTAGATGATGTGTGTTTTACGTTTATTTATCGTCGCTA
Organism: Archivesica marissinica; assembly: GCA_014843695.1. NCBI lineage: Eukaryota > Metazoa > Mollusca > Bivalvia > Venerida > Vesicomyidae > Archivesica > Archivesica marissinica. The sequence continues at coordinate 44,988,403 of CM026396.1, forward strand.
CCGGTTGCCCATATGAGCGACGCCTCCTGAAGAGATTAGTCATTTTAAATTTTGGAGGATAGTGCAATGATACAGACCGAAAACCCATTCCAGAGTCTCCTCTGGTTCGTTTACGTGCACGGTGTAAAGCACCGACACGATACCTCGGTTTAACGTCCCATCTGAAAGACTGTGGTCGCCAGATCGGACAGGTGTGTTTTCTCCGGGTACTCCGGTTTCCTCCCACATACTCCGGTTTCCTCCCACACGAATGACCATATATACACTTTCATCCGTGCAAACGAGAGTGCTTAATATAAGTTGTTAGAAATTGCTTCGCAATCGTTGTAAAATAAATATACATAACTAATTCATATGTTATAAATGATGACCATGTATGGACATTGTGACACACATACAGACATTCGGGGTCTGGACCAATGATCCACAGCGTAGATGATGTGTGTGTATTTTACGTTTATTTATCGTCGCTACCGGTTGCCCATATGAGCGACGCCTCCTGAAGAGATTAGTAATTTTAGATAGTGGACGATAGTGCAATGATACAGACAGAGACCCATTCCAGAGTCTCCTCTGGTTCTTTTACGTGCACGGTGTAAAGCACCGACACGAGACCTCGGTTTAACGTCCCATCTGAAAGTCTGTTAATTGTATTAGGGTCAGACGGGGGATCGAACCTGCGATCCCTGGATTACCAGTCCAGCGTTTTACCACTGGGCTACAGATCGCGTATCTGTCTTGGCCGTTTTGCTTTTTATCAAGGATTTTCACGCCCTACGACTATCACATAAAACACGGACATTACATGGGAATAGATATCGCACATTATACATGGGACTCGTGTAAATCGTTTTCATTCGGCAACACATATTTTCAATGACATACGTGTATACCGCACATTAGACACGGGACTTGTGTATATGTTTTCATTCGGCAACACATATTTTCAATGACATACGTGTATACCGCACATTAGACACGGGACTTGTGTATATGTTTTCATTCGGCAACACATATTTTCAATGACATACGTGTATGCCGCACATTAGACGCGGTACTCGTGTAAATCGTTTTCATTTGGCAACACATATTTTCAATGACATACGTGCATACCGCACATTAGACACGGGACTTGTGTATATGTTTTACATTCGGCAACACATATTTTCAATGACATACGTGCATACCGCACATTAGACACGGGACTCGTGTATATGTTTTACATTCGGCAACACATATTTTCAATGACATATACCAACATCGTCCTGGGAGGTGGAATATTACAATGACTGTTCTTTGTCAGTACTCTTTTCCATCCCTGACTCTTCTGTACCTGTTTAAGTATATTTTATTTATGTTTTATATAGGTAAATAGGCGGAAGTGCATATGTAGTCCTAATAACTAATATAGTGCTTTCTTGTTTTGGGAACAAGATTTAAATAATACATTTTCATGTGTATAGTTTTTGTGTTTTTTTGGAGAAATTATGTGTCTTGAGAATACTTCAGACTAGTTGATGTGGAGAAAAGATGTGATACAAGATGTAAGGCAGTGCAAACTGAAGGTGGGGAATACTGTGACGAAGTGACGTCATTCACAGGTGACCCGTTGTCAATTCTCGCCTTTACATTAGTGTTGCTGTTTTTTCATTTTAATTTGAATACCTCTTCACAGTGTATGTGGTTTCAGAAGAAATGAACGATTGGAAATATAAATGAACAGACTGTATGTATTTACTTTTTACTTCATTATGACATCTTTTCTCACTCTTTTCCATATGTGAATTTCTTTCAGGGAATTTATTTTCATCCACATGGTCAGCAAATATATTTAAAGCGACATTTACATCGCAAAAAGCCAAAAATAAAATGCATTTGTTAACGTATACATGCATTGCTACTACAAATTCTTCTAAATACATTCGAATACCAACATTGAATAAATAAAAAGTGCTTCTGTGGTCTACACACTTTCAAAACTGTCATCCATGCTCCTGAATTGACGTTTGTTTGTTATTGGAGTCAATGCTTAACGCATGATACTGTCGTAGAGATAATTCAACTAAGATTAGTCTACAATTAACGTTGCATAGACACAACTGTGAGATATAACAGTAAATCTGTACCATAAATCGAGTTATCCAAGATATACGCCTTGTATTCCGCATGGATGTCGACACTATTGACATTATTTTGTTATGTTAACAAACATCGTATACGACGTTTGGTTATTGGTTGAAATACTCATGTTTAAGCAAATATTTTGGGGAGGGGGATATACCATATAAGAGGAAATTACATTCTGTAGACATTTGCTTTTTCATTGATGTGGTGTTGCTTTAAGTGTATTTATTATAAAGAGCATGTAGATAAATGCTGTGATCTTTTCTTATCCACTGTCTGACATGCGAATGCATTTTTTACCAAAAACAAACTGCACTATATTAGTTATTAGGGCTACATTCGAAGCGGACCTCGGATTCACTTCCGCCTATTTACGTGCATTCACCATATTTTGAATTGCCCATGTTGTAAATATCGTTACAGTAAATCGGAATTGCTTCGTCCAAAGTTAAAAATAGTGTGCATACGTCACGGTTGCGTGGGCTACTGTGATATAAGGTGGGGTGCTTGACCGAGTTTAGGTCGCTGACTTCAAAACCACTGGGGGTCTCGAATTATTTCAAGTGAGGAAGATATCCAGCTGGCTTGCGGTAGGTCAGTGTTCTACCGGACAGTGCGTGAACTACTGCAAGTAGGGGCACCCGGTTTCTACCTCCACCAACAGTATCCATACGAGCTGTTGGTGAGCCGTGTTGTGCAATGACCAACATTGTACTCATGGATGTGCGTTGCTTATGTAGTAGTTGTTGAGTGTGTAATATGGTGCTTTCGGGTGTGTTATGACAGTCATTGGGCGGGGGAGGGTACTTGGGGCGTGTGGGGTGGGAGGGGGGACTCGTGTTTCAGAATGGAATCTGGAGGTGCTTGTGGTTCTTGAATCTTGTGACATTTTTCTGTATAACGCAATGTATATGAGTAGTTTATTAATCACTTATATATATATTTCTATTAAGAAAGGCATGTGTACTTGTGACATTTTGTCAGTTGTTTTATATGCAGTACATGTGATGACAAGTAAATAAACAATATGCATTGAGTTGAATATTCTCTGGTAGCACCATACTGTATACTTTTGCAGACTTTTAAAACCTATCTATGTTCAACGGCGTGCAACCTACTCGAACAAAGCAACTTGACTTCCTCTAAATCACAGACACACGCACATTAATTAATTAGATTGTCAGTTTCTCTGGCATCTTCATCAATCACGTTGCCATTAATTTACGGTAATAAACTTATGCTATAAACAAACCTCAAGCATATTAGTCTGGGTATAATACAATATCCGCTCAGTGTGCGGAAACACTTAGTCAGAGTCCTATATTATATAGTCATCGTTCTGATCAGAAATCGCACTGTGGGTGGGTACCTCGTATTATTTACACGCAATTTTAATCAATCATTCTATAATTTATCGATGGACAATGTGTTTGCTATTACTGATATGTAGTACCGTGGTTAATGTGTTGGACTGGTATTCCAGGGGTCGCAGGTTCGACCTCCTCCATCTGACCCTAATAAAATGAATAGTCTTTCAGGTGAGACTTTAAACTGCTTTACACCGTGCACGTAAAAGAACCAGCGGATACTCTGGAATTGGTTTATGTCTGTATCATTGCACTATCCTCCAAACATCTGAAATGACTATTCTCTTCAGGATGCGTCGCTCATATGGGTAACAGGTAGCGACGATAAATAAACGTAAAACACACACACTATTTGCTATTATGATTTGTCAGGAGAGGGTTCTACATACGTATGTTATGCTTTGTTCTCAGTTCTGTTGACACACACACAAACTGTATATTATAGATGACAATGTATATACACATGTTGAAATAAACCTGTGTTTAAACTATTATAATTTGTTACCGAGAAATAGAGTTACGGAGAAATGCAAAGCAAACTATCAAAGTCAAATAATATTATATGGCACGCTGAGACTTGCACCGCCATTAGATAACATGTACAAGCCCTGTGTACACACACTGTACATGAGAAGAACATAAAACTGACGAATTACGTCTACAAATCTACCATGACACCGCTTGGACTTGTTCACGACATACGATTAATCACAACTGACACTGATGCGTTCTATGAATTAATGCAACTTATCAAACGCTTTGAGTCTCGATGTTACTTGAAAATGCATTATTATTGGCAAATCCTTTATGATAGCATATGGTTTTACATTCAAACATTACATCGTTTCAATATACTGCATCAGTCAATAATCTAGACTTGTGATACTATGTAACAAACTTCAATGGGTTCTCATCGATATAAGTTATATGGTTACACTGGTGTTCATGGAAACTGAATACCATTGCCTACCGATATGAAAGACACCGTGACGTCATGAAGTATTTTAATCCATATTTTTCTTATGCTTTTCAATGAAATATATGTTTCATACAAATGTATTTTAGCTCGATTGCGAAACAAGTTTTTGCAACATATATTAATCACTCTCGAGACCTCATTCCTGGCCGATTCCATCGCCATGCAGGAGAGTGAATTGGCAAGGTGGTATTTAAATGCCTTGCCTAATGGCACAACAATAGTAACGGCTCCAGTTACTTGAACACAATTCCAGTCCATAGACCGGCGCGATTAAACTATTCTAATTTATTAGTAAGTAATAAGTAATAATCTAAGTAATTCTTAAAATTAATCATGGGCTGGAGGTTATAAAACTTTTTTCCAATCTCAAAACTCAGTCTCAAACGTCTGATTGGTTCAGCTGACAGTAACACTCAGAATCAACCAATCAGATCACTTGAGCTTGAGATCTGAGAAAAGGTTTATTACCTCGAGGCCTGGTTGTTCTATTTGATTATTTATTTTCTCAGAATTAATTCTTTCTCTTCCGGATTTCGAGCAGAAGCTTGAGGCAATTATTAATGTGCTACAATCACATATTATTAAGCGTATACACTACGACTATGCATACAGGCATTCATAGCGAGCTCTAAGCATTCGGGCGAGTAGCTTAGCGAGTGTTATGGCAGAAGAATGTCGATATTGATCTAAAAAATATTTTTCACTTATCGGAAGATTCAGGGTTTCCGGAATGAGCTAGCATCTACACGGAGATACAGGAAAGTTCATGGACTCAAAGAAATAAAAACTTGGCGAGGCACAGTGGGATTTGCCTGTTCAAATTTATACGTGTATTTGTGGTTTTGGCTTCGTTTGTAGCAGAAAATCTACAATATTATGGTATATTGTAAACATACACATGCAAATAAAATGCATGCCAATTGAACGAGTATAATAACACACCATTGGAACCTGTTTATTTTCGATAATCGTATTTGACAGCAGCTAGGTTCATTTCGAATCGAGAGAAAGATGGCTGTCAATTTTATTCTGTTTACACTCGGCGACCTCAACAACCACACGTGTACCTGATAAACTACAAGAAAGTCATTCTCCTTGTCGTCAGTCTATCTGCATATGTGTCAAATCCCACACGGTGATGTAGTCATATTCCTCCTATGTGGCAATTATATTTCAGTAATTGATTTTGTCTTCCACCGTTTATTGGCGTTCCACTTAGCGCCTATTTTATTAAAAGTTTAAACTTTCTTTATTTTACAACGATTGTGAAGCAAGTTTTAACAACTTATATTAATCACTCTCGTTGGCGCGGTTGAAAGCATAAATGTGGTCATTCGTATGGAAGGAAACCGGAGTACCCGGAGAAAACCCACCTGTCCGATCTGGCGACCACCGTATCATCTCACATATTTCCCGGTCAGAGGATCGAACCCAGGGAGCGAGCGCGTTAACCACTGCGCTAATCGGACATCTCAATAGTATGAAAGCGCAGAGTAGATAGTTCAGTATGAATTGTATTTTGTATCGATCCTATCGAATTTAAATTACTTGATTAATAACAATTTTGATTTAATGATTGTGTAGGATTATATTGTGTAAAAGGTTGTACACATCCGACGGCGATATGTGATTATAATACACATACATATGAGCATACATAGCATTGCTATTAGAAACAGACGGTTATGTAGTCCAGTGGTTAACACGTTGGACTTCTAACCCACGGATCGCAGGTTCAATCACCCCGTCTGACCCTAATACAATTAACAGTATTTCAAGTGTGACTTTAAGCCGAGGTCTCGTGTCAGTGCTTTACATCGTGTACGTAAAAGAACCAGATGAGACTCTGGAATGGGTCTCTGTCTGTATCTTTGCACCATCCTCCAAACATCTAAAATGACTAATCTCTTCGGCTTTAGTATCATTTAAATGTAAGTCTTCTTAATATACAGCCTTAGTTTGAACAGCAGCAAATTCTTATTGATTACTAAGCACTGTCTACTACAGGCCTACCGTTTGTTCAGAAGTTAGAACATTAATAATATATATACCGTCGGATTATTCATGAAATAGCGTTGATGTGCAACATAGGGGCGGATCTAGGAGTTGCCAAAATGGAGAGGGTGTTATAATTTATACAAATATGTTTTAGCTCGATTGCGAATCAAGTTCTTACAACTTATATTAATCACTCTCGAGGCCTCATTCCTGATGGAGTACATCGCCACTAGGGAGAGAGAAGAGGCAACGCAGAATCTAAATGTATTGTCTAAGGGAGCGATGGTAATGGTTCCAGTTGGGCTCGAACTCCGAGCGTTTCACATCTGAGTGTTGAAAAACAATGTCTGAATGATGGTGGGGGGGGGGGTAGTAAAACAAGTCTATTTTAATGCGAAAGACAATAATTGCCGACGAGGGGGCGGTGTAATATCCCTACCCCCACTATATCCGCCATTGATCAGGCGGTGTTAATGGAGTAGTCGGATCGTGATGTTAAAGTCACCTTACACCAGCTCCTCTTCGTTATATGAAGCACGCTTAATTAAAGCAACGACACAAAGAACTGTTTGCCTGCCTGTTTGTGTATAAAGTTATTTCTAGAAGTAATCATTTTTCTATCATGTTTCAAGGAAGAATACACTGTAAAAATACACTATTATACTAGAGGACATAGAAAGCACACACTTCGGATAAGTGTGTATTTACATGAAAAACAACTATATAAATAATATATTTATAAACATTTTGGAATATGTTTAGTTGTTCAGTTTGTGTTTTGTAATAAAGATGTGATATATCTTTGATGGAATCCTTCGTATTTCGTTTTCATGTAATAATAATCATATAATGTAGTTGTGCGTTTTCTATGTCCTCTAGTATATATGAAAATAACGCCTGGACTAGTTCGTGTAATGTCATAGTTCATAGTATTTAAACAAATAAAGCGGTTTTATAAGGGGAAATGCCTTATATTAGAACATAAGGGTGTGTTTTTGTCACACTATATATATATATAATGATACAATCTGCAATGCCTCGCTAATGTTGTAAAACAACAAATAAAGTGCCTATTAAATACAGTAAAAAGTAAAAACATACGGTATGTTCATTTATATTTCCAATCTTTCATTTCTTCAAAATATAACGTTTAACATAGCCAGTGCTCACTGTGTTTACATACTATATTCCTCCGCCAAATAAAGCAGTATACCAACCTTCAGTTTGCAATCGCCTGAATTCTTATACCACATCTGTTCTACACATCATCTAGTCTGAAGTCTTCTCAAGTCACATACTTTCTCAAAAAACACAAAAACTATACACTGCCTGTCATGAAAATGCATTTTTACCAAAAAGAAAAATGTTACTATATTAGTTAGTGGGACTACATTCGTATATACAACCTAAATATGCAATGTAGAACAGAGAACAAATGAATACACATTATATAGTATAATTATGTATTATTTATTTTATTCTTTATTTCAGTCTCATCAATGTACAGCATATAACAAACATAGAGATAGATAGATAGATTTCTTTATTTATAGAGGGTGACCTAATTAGTTTTGAATAAATCCTCCTTAGGGCCCTCTTCAATGTGTTAACACTATAGAATAAATGTACATACACAATAATTATAACATAGTTACGCCGTACAATATACATGCATAGAATATAGTTTACATATTAAAAAGTACATTGCCACTCAATTCAGAGTTACAAGAGACTATGTATATATACATCATTCATCTATAACATATTGCACTACTATAGTATATACATGTACATGTGATAACTACATGTATGATATAAAGCTGAAAAGCAGTCGCTAATTGAAATTTAAAATCTTATTAAGATGTAATGGAATGAAAAATACTGAACGCAAAATAAGCACTACTGCGTAAACTAAAAAATGTTTTAAAAGATCAAATACCAATTCCAATCAGATTGGGATTAGCCTAATTAGCAAATGTTTTTCAGTTGTAATAAAATATGAAGACGACATATAAAACACTCAATAGGCATTATTTACAAAGATAAGAGGTACGTCGTTGTAAAATACTAAAACAGGTTTTGGCAGCTAATATAATACTGGGTGCATTTGTGAATATGAACTTAAGTTGTTCTTGACTAGACAAATTAACAAAACCAGGTTGTATAAGTTGTGTTCTATCAAATAATATGTTTCTTAAATCATCATAAAGGTTACATTCAAGGATAACATGTGACTCATCGTCAACTGTGTTACAGAATGTACATGTTCTGTCTTCTACTGGTATGTGTTCGTATCTGCCAGTTTCAAGCCTTATAGGTGCTACGCCACATCTAAATTTACTAATTGCAGCCCGATGCGATCTAGACATAATATTTTTACAATAGTTTTCAGTTAAAAAGTGTTGTTTAAATGTACAGTAAGTCCTTAGCTTATTCCTACCCCTCTCTGGTGTACTATCTGGTCTACTGATCGACTGGAGCCATTCCAGTTTATATTTAGACATAAATACATTTTAAATATTCGAAACAATAGTATGTTTAGGTATGACATTATCCAGACTACAATATTGATATAATTCAACTTCGGTAAGTGTTTTTCGAACATTATAAAACTAATTGCGACATTTCATGTTTGCTAAGGAGTTTGCACAGACTGCCGTTCCTCGATTGATTCTGTCCGAATTGATATGAGATATACGAGACCATAGACGGGCAATAGATTTTAACTGACGAACCGTCATATGGCGGTAACACAGCCATTTCACCGGCAACGGCTGCGTTTGGAGTGTATTTACCAACTCCTAGAAAGAACTATGTCTAAGCCATTATACTCACACTTGATATTTCGGAAAGTATTTTGATTAATGGCCAAATGTTATTTCATTCAATGATTAATGGCACATGGTATGTCTTTACATTCTACCGAAGGAATACTGTTGACGCATATGGTTGCGTAACTATTACATTCACCGCACGCCGTATATTGAAGACATTGATGGCTTAAGTGACTCTCACAGGAACATGGATTGTCCCCAGTAGATATGCTGGAATATTTACAATGTTACTACGTCTGTAATGTTGATCGATTATGTAGACTATGTAACCAAAAGTCGGTTGAATAAGAGTACCACTTGTTGCTATGTTGTACGAGATACACAAGTTTATATATAGTGGAATAAATATGTTTAAACCAATGCTACCATGTCATCTAAGAATAAAATAGAATTGTGAAAACTATCTAAGTATATAAAGGAATCTATGTTTCTAAGTAAAAATACCCTTATAATATCACTGTTTCTTAAAATGTGCATGTATGTATGTATTTATGTATTTGTGCATGTCTTTGCCATAGTTTATACTTATGTATTGCTGATAATACCAATAAACTTGAAACTTGCTGATGGGTAGGCTTGCTCAAAGTCTGCTGCGCCGAGGCATGTGGGCGACTGGATTCACTAAGAAGCTTGAATGCCATACGTTGCTTCTGGTCTTTAACATCATCTTTAAAGAAACCTACGCATCATCATCATTGTCATCATTGTCGTCATCATCATCATCAATCATCATTGTCGTCCGTCTCGAGCAGACTCGCTGATGGGTTGTGAGGTCAAACCACTCCTGACTCGCTGATGGGTTGTGAGGTCAAACCACTCCAGACTCGCTGATGGGTTGTGAGGTCAAACCACTCCTGACTCGCTGATGGGTTGTGAGGTCAAACCACTCCAGACTCACTGATGGGTTGTGAGATCAAACCACTCCTGACTCGCTGATGGGTTGTGAGGTCAAACCACTCCAGACTCGCTGATGGGTTGTGAGGTCAAACCACTCCTGACTCGCTGATGGGTTGTGAGGTCAAACCACTCCAGACTCGCTGATGGGTTGTGAGATCAAACCACTCCTGACTCGCTGATGGGTTGTGAGGTCAAACCACTCCAGACTCGCTGTTGGGTTGTGAGATCAAACCACTCCTGACTCGCTGATGGGTTGTGAGGTCAAACCACTCCAGACTCGCTGTTGAGTTGTGAGATCAAACCACTCCTGACTCGCTGTTGGGTTGTTAGCTCAAACCACTCCTGACTCGCTGTTGGGTTGTGAGATCAAACCATTCCTGACTCGCTGATGGGTTGTGAGGTCAAACCACTCCAGACTCGCTGTTGGGTTGTGAGATCAAACCACTCCTGACTCGCTATTGGGTTGTGAGATCAAACCACTCCTGACTCGCTGATGGGTTGTGAGGTCAAACCACTCCTGACTCGCTGTTGGGTTGTGAGGTCAAACCACTCCTGACTCGCTGATGGGTTGTGAGGTCAAACCACTCCTGACTCGCTGATGGGTTGTGAGGTCAAACCACTCCTGACTCGCTGATGGGTTGTGAGGTCAAACCACTCCTGACTCGCTGATGGGTTGTGAGGTCAAACCACTCCTGACTCGCTGATGGGTTGTGAGGTCAAACCACTCCTGACTCGCTGATGGGTTGTGAGGTCAAACCACTCCTGACTCGCTGATGGGTTGTGAGGTCAAACCACTCCTGACTCGCGGTGATGGTACTATAAATGCCTCGTAGCTGATGGGTTGTGAGGTCAAACCACTCCAGACTCGCGGTGATGCTACTATAAATGCCTCGTAGCTGATGGGTTGTGAGGTCAAACCACTCCAGACTCGCGGTGATGCTACTATAAATGCCTCATAGCTGATGGGTTGTGAGGTCAAACCACTCCTGACTCGCTGATGGGTTGTGAGGTCAAACCACTCCAGACTCGCGGTGATGCTACTATAAATGCCTCGTAGCTGATGGGTTGTGAGGTCAAACCACTCCTGACTCGCTGATGGGTTGTGAGGTCAAACCACTCCAGACTCGCGGTGATGCTACTATAAATGCCTCGTAGCTGATGGGTTGTGAGGTCAAACCACTCCTGACTCGCTGATGGGTTGTGAGGTCAAACCACTCCTGACTCGCGGTGATGCTACTATAAATGCCTCGTAGCTGATGGGTTGTGAGGTCAAACCACTCCTGACTCGCTGATGGGTTGTGAGGTCAAACCACTCCTGACTCGCGGTGATGCTACTATAAATGCCTCGTAGCTGATGGGTTGTGAGGTCAAACCACTCCTGACTCGCTGATGGGTTGTGAGGTCAAATCACTCCTGACTCGCTGATGGGTTGTGAGGTCAAACCACTCCTGACTCGCTGATGGATTGTGAGGTCAAACCACTCCTGACTCGCGGTGATGCTACTATAAATGCCTCGTAGCTGATGGGTTGTGAGGTCAAACCACTCCTGACTCGCTGATGGGTTGTGAGGTCAAACCACTCCTGACTCGCGGTGATGCTACTATAAATGCCTCGTAGCTGATGGGTTGTTAGATCAAACCACTCCTGACTCGCGGTGATGGTACTATAAATTCCTCGTAGCTGATGGGTTGTTAGATCAAACCACTCCAGACTCGCGGTGATGGTACTATAAATGCCTCGTAGCTGTTGGGTTGTGAGGTCAAACCACTCCAGACTCGCGGTGATGGTACTATAAATGCCTCGTAGCTGTTGGGTTGTGAGGTCAAACCACTCCAGACTCGCGGTGATGGTACTATAAATGCCTCGTAGCTGATGGGTTGTTAGATCAAACCACTCCTGACTCGCGGTGATGGTACTATAAATGCCTCGTAGCTGATGGGTTGTTAGATCAAACCACTCCTGACTCGCGGTGATGCTACTATAAATGCCTCGTAGCTGATGGGTTGTTAGATCAAACCACTCCTGACTCGCGGTGATGCTACTATAAATGCCTCGTAGCCGTTGGGTTGTTAGATCAAACCACTCCTGACTCGCGGTGATGCTACTATAAATGCCTCGTAGCCGTTGGGTTGTTAGATCAAACCACTCCTGACTCGCGGTGATGCTACTATAAATGCCTCGTAGCTGATGGGTTGTTAGATCAAACCACTCCTGACTCGCGGTGATGCTACTATAAATGCCTCGTAGCTGATGGGTTGTGAGATCAAACCACTCCTGACTCGCGGTGATGCTACTATAAATGCCTCGTAGCTGATGGGTTGTGAGATCAAACCACTCCAGACTCGCGGTGATGCTACTATAAATGCCTCGTAGCTGATGGGTTGTGAGATCAAACCACTCCTGACTCGCGGTGATGATACTATAAATGCCTCGTAGCTGATGGGTTGTGAGATCAAACCACTCCTGACTCGCGGTGATGGTACTATAAATGCCTCGTAGCTGATGGGTTGTGAGATCAAACCACTCCTGACTCGCGGTGATGGTACTATAAATGCCTCGTAGCTGATGGGTTGTGAGGTCAAACCACTCCTGACTCGCGGTGATGCTACTATAAATGCCTCGTAGCTGATGGGTTGTGAGGTCAAACCACTCCTGACTCGCAGTGATGCTACTATAAATGCCTCGTAGCTGATGGGTTGTGAGGTCAAACCACTCCTGACTCGCGGTGATGCTACTATAAATGCCTCGTAGCTGATGGGTTGTTAGATCAAACCACTCCTGACTCGCGGTGATGCTACTATAAATGCCTCGTAGCTGATGGGTTGTTAGATCAAACCACTCCTGACTCGCGGTGATGCTACTATAAATGCCTCGTAGCTGATGGGTTGTTAGATCAAACCACTCCTGACTCGCGGTGATGCTACTATAAATGCCTCGTAGCTGTTGGGTTGTTAGATCAAACCACTCCTGACTCGCGGTGATGGTACTATAAATGCCTCGTAGCTGATGGGTTGTTAGATCAAACCACTCCAGACTCGCGGTGATGCTACTTATGTTATATTTTGGGTTTTACGCCTGCATCAGCACCATTTTGGGCTATATCGCCGGCGGGCAGTTTACCTAACAACACCTTTCCTGGGCAGGCTCCAGCGGTTAACCAGTACTTGGGTGCACCAACCTCCGTAAGAAACTGCCAACTTTTTCATATAAATGAGACATGGCCTGAGCGGGGCTCAAACCCGTGACCATCAGTGATGGTACTATAAATGCTGTTTAAACCAATATTTCCACTTCATTCAATGAGTAATATTTACATCGCTATTGCATTTCCTTCAATGAACGTATATGCCATGCTTGTATGAATTTCCTCGCTAATGATATGCAGCTGACATGCGTTCCTCGCAAGAAAAGGCGTGTCTTACAGTTTACGCTGTTCCAAGGATGATCTATTTACCAGGTTCGGCACACGGTAAGCTGCAAATCTGGACTAAATACATTTTAAATGCAAAGATTACTTGCCATATTTTTCTTTCGGTTATTGAAAAGAGTAATTATCCCCAATGACCGTAATATCGGTGAATACTAATAAGCGGTGATATTAGAATAAATCCAAATGAAGCGCACATGTTCATTTTGTGCATACTATTGACAATTTCCGTCAGCTTTCTGCAACTGTCCACAGCAAAAACTAGCTGAAATGTCATTTCTACGGGTAAATTTACTGTAATTTATTCAAAACTTGTTTTTTCCTCTTACACTCGTAAGTTTGTGTTCATGTTGTCAATATTTAGGTGAATTTCAATGGATTTGTTATCTATTGGCTGCATTTGACATTTGTAAGGTGCCCGCTACTCATGTGACGTCACGTGATTGCCTTATATGGCATTTATTGCTACTGGTATAAACTTGTGAGGTGAAATTTACATCGTCACCGGTTATTGGTATCACCGCGTAAATAAAAGATGGAGGCATGTGCTGTTGCTTTCACTTTGTTTTTGATTTAATTATGATTTATTTCCTACTAACTAATATTGCATACAATAAAATAAATATGATTATGCTTAATTGAGAGTGAACATTATTTGCACAGCCTCGTTTTGGAACAAAAATACACAGGCTATTGCTTATGTCACCGGTTACCGGTATACCCAGGATAATGTAAATATAAGTAATGAATCACGGGTTAATAATTCCATCAGGGTATGAACTACATTGGGCGTGTTTAAAGTTCGGCCTACACACACTTTAACCAGTACAAAGTAGTTCATACCCTGATGGAAAATATTAACCCATAATTTAATCCTTAAATGAATATTACGAGGGTCAGTCAATAAGTAATGACTACAATGAGGGCAATTCAGAAAGTAATGAACAATACGGTTGTCTTTCAGTAAGTAATGAGTACAATGAGGATCATTCAATAAGTAATGACTACAATGAGGGCAATGAGGGTCATTCAATAAGTCATGCAAACATAGACTAAGATTGTGCTACCTCCTCCATTGTAAACCACCAGTAGATTTAACCCTATATTCACAATGCCGTGGAATGTCACCTACCTCCTACAGTGTAAACCACCGGTAGATTTAACCCTATACTCCACAATGCCGTGGAATGTCACCTACCTCCTCCATTGTAAACCACCAGTAGATTTAACCCTATACTCCACAATGCCGTGGAATGTCACCTACCTCCTACAGTGTAAACCACCGGTAGATTTAACCCTATACTCCACAATGCCGTGGAATGTCACCTACCTCCTCCATTGTAAACCACCAGTAGATTTAACCCTATACTCCACAATGCCGTGGAATGTCACCTACCTCCTACAGTGTAAACCACCGGTAGATTTAACCCTATACTCCACAATGCCGTGGAATGTCACCTACCTCCTACAGTGTAAACAACCAGTAGATTTAACCCTATATTCACAATGCCATGGAATGTCACCTACCTCCTCCATTGTAAACCACCAGTAGATTTAACCCTATATTCACAATGCCATGGAATGTCACCTACCTCCTCCATTGTAAACCACCAGTAGATTTAACCCTATATTCACAATGCCATGGAATGTCACCTACCTCCTACAGTGTAAACCACCAGTAGATTTAACCCTATACTCCACAATGCCGTGGAATGTCACCTACCTCCTACAGTGTAAACCACCGGTAGATTTAACCCTATACTCCACAATGCCGTGGAATGTCACCTACCTCCTCCATTGTAAACCACCAGTAGATTTAACCCTATACTCCACAATGCCGTGGAATGTCACCTACCTCCTACAGTGTAAACCACCAGTAGATTTAACCCTATACTCCACAATGCTGTGGAATGTCACCTACCTCCTCCATTGTAAACCACCAGTAGATTTAACCCTATACTCCACAATGCCGTGGAATGTCACCTACCTCCTACAGTGTAAACAACCAGTAGATTTAACCCTATATTCACAATGCCATGGAATGTCACCTACCTCCTCCATTGTAAACCACCAGTAGATTTAACCCTATATTCACAATGCCATGGAATGTCACCTACCTCCTACAGTGTAAACCACCAGTAGATTTAACCCTATACTCCACAATGCCGTGGAATGTCACCTACCTCCTACAGTGTAAACCACCGGTAGATTTAACCCTATACTCCACAATGCCGTGGAATGTCACCTACCTCCTACAGTGTAAACAACCAGTAGATTTAACCCTATATTCACAATGCCATGGAATGTCACCTACCTCCTCCATTGTAAACCACCAGTAGATTTAACCCTATATTCACAATGCCATGGAATGTCACCTACCTCCTACAGTGTAAACCACCAGTAGATTTAACCCTATACTCCACAATGCCGTGGAATGTCACCTACCTCCTACAGTGTAAACCACCGGTAGATTTAACCCTATACTCCACAATGCCGTGGAATGTCACCTACCTCCTACAATGTAAACCACCAGTAGATTTAACCCTATACTCCACAATGCCGTGGAATGTCACCTACCTCCTCCATTGTAAACCACCAGTAGATTTAACCCTATACTCCACAATGCCGTGGAATGTCACCTACCTCCTACAGTGTAAACCACCAGTAGATTTAACCCTATACTCCACAATGCCGTGGAATGTCACCTACCTCCTACAGTGTAAACC
This sequence comes from Archivesica marissinica, assembly GCA_014843695.1. Classification (NCBI taxonomy): domain Eukaryota; kingdom Metazoa; phylum Mollusca; class Bivalvia; order Venerida; family Vesicomyidae; genus Archivesica; species Archivesica marissinica. The sequence continues at coordinate 45,004,755 of CM026396.1, forward strand.
ACCGGTAGATTTAACCCTATACTCCACAATGCCGTGGAATGTCACCTACCTTCTACAGTGTAAACCACCAGTAGATTTAACCCTATACTCCACAATGCCGTGGAATGTCACCTACCTCCTACAGTGTAAACCACCGGTAGATTTAACCCTATACTCCACAATGCCGTGGAATGTCACCTACCTCCTACAGTGTAAACCACCAGTAGATTTAACCCTATACTCCACAATGCCGTGGAATGTCACCTACCTCCTACAGTGTAGACCAGTCCACTGGTATATTTAACCCTATACTCCACAATGACGTGGAATGTCACCTACCTCCTACAGTGTAGACCAGTCCACTGGTATATTTAACCCTATACTCCACAATGCCGTGGAATGTCACCTACCTCCTACAGTGTAGACCAGTCCACTGGTATATTTAACCCTATACTCCACAATGCCGTGGAATGTCACCTACCTCCTACAGTGTAGACCAGTCCACTGGTATATTTAACCTTAAACTACACAATGACGTGGAATGTCACCTACCTCCTACAGTGTAAACCACCGGTATAGATTTAACCCTATACTCCACAATGACGTGGAATGTCACCTACCTCCTACAGTGTAAACCATCGGTAGATTTAACCCTATACTCCACAATGACGTGGAATGTCACCTACCTCCTACAGTGTAAACCACCGGTAGATTTAACCCTATATTCACAATGCCGTCGAATGTCACCTACCTCCTACAGTGTAAACCACCGGTAGATTTAACCCTATACTCCACAATGCCGTGGAATGTCACCTACCTCCTACAGTGTAAACCACCAGTAGATTTAACCCTATACTCCACAATGCCGTGGAATGTCACCTACCTCCTACAGTGTAAACCACCGGTAGATTTAACCCTATACTCCACAATGACGTGGAATGTCACCTACCTCCTCCAGTGTAGAGAAGAGCCTGAACCGTCTTGCTTTCTCTCTCTCCGATATTTATGTCTATCTTGTTACGCAGTGCATCCTTCGTGTCCTTTGTTAGCTTGTGCTGTCCCGTCTGCTTGATGTTACTGTAATAACTCAGCATCTCGGCCGCACTTTCTGTATTGTTGTAGTGTGAAGTGCTCTCTTGCTGACCACTTTAAAAGTCAATAAAAGTAAAAGTAAAGTGTTTGTTTATTATAGTGTCACCCCTATTTACAGGGCCAGCCATTTCTGACTTATGAGACACCTCTTTTTACGAACATCAGTACTTCCCGAATCCTATGCTTGTATGCCAGACGCCAGGCTGGTAGGCAATCGGTAACCAGCCCATTCGAGCCCCGCTGGAGCCGTTACGATTGTGTCCTTAGGCAAGGCATTTAAATTCCACATGCCTCTTCTCTCTCCCTCAGGAATGAGGTCTCGAGAGTGATTAGTATAAGTTATAAGAACTTGTTTCGCAATCGATCTAAAATAAATTTGTATAAACTAATCGGTAACTATTATTTAACTAGCTGGCGGCTCACCAACCGGCCATATCAGAACGAACCCCTGACGAGATTCGAACCTTCGACCTCCCGCTCCGTCAATAAGTACCATATTTATTCTATTACTGTCGAGTACTATTTATTTGCGAGATTTTATGTTTCGCTAATTTTCGCCATCTAAGTTTATCGCGAATTCATGAATACCGTGAATAATGAATTCTGTGTGCGAATGTAGAGTTATATAGTCGTAAACATGTCAATAGTTATAGACGTTCTAAATAAACAGTCACCTTCATTTTTCGCGATACTTCACAGATGCGCGAATTCAAAACTTCGCGTCCGATTAGCGCACTCGCTTTTCACCAATGCAACCCGGGTTCGACCCTCAGACCGGGAAGTATACGAGATGGTACGGTGGTCGGCAGATCGGACAGGTGGGTTTTCTCCAGCTTCCTCCCACATGAATGACCACATTTATGCGCCAACGAGAGTGATTAATATAAGTTGTTAAAACTTGCTTCGTAATCGTTGTATAATAAATAAAATTTAAACTAAAACTCCGCGAAATATTCATAATCATGAAAATCAGTTAATTTACTAACTGCCAAGCTATAAACATGTCTGACTAACTTGCAGAGTTAAAAACATTTACTTAGGAGAAATCTACCCCACTATGAAAAACCCATCTAAACTGAAAACCCATACAAACCAAACGTTACCTCTGGTCCGGTGGCTGTTCGGTTTAGAGGGGTTTCATTGTAACATTATTTAAGTTTACCTGGCTACTATTGTGTTTATAAACAGTGTGGTTACCTGGCTACTATTGTGTATATAAACAGTGTGGTTACCTATAAACAGCGTGGTTACCTGGCTACTATTGTGTTTATAAACAGTGTGGTTACCTATAAACAGTGTGGTTACCTGGCTACTATTGTGTATATAAACAGTGTGGTTACCTGGCTACTATTGTGTATATAAACAGTGTGGTTACCTGGCTACTATTGTGTATATAAACAGTGTGGTTACCTGGCTACTATTGTGTATATAAACAGTGTGGTTACCTGGCTACTATTGTGTATATAAACAGTGTGGTTACCTGGCTACTATTGTGTATATAAACAGTGTGGTTACCTGGCTACTATTGTGTATATAAACAGTGTGGTTACCTGGCTACTATTGTGTATATAAACAGTGTGGTTACCTGGCTACTATTGTGTATATAAACAGTGTGGTTACCTGGCTACTATTGTGTATATAAACAGTGTGGTTACCTGGCTACTATTGTGTATATAAACAGTGTGGTTACCTGGCTACTATTGTGTATATAAACAGTGTGGTTACCTGGCTACTATTGTGTATATAAACAGCGTGGTTACCTGGCTACTATTGTGTATATAAACAGTGTGGTTACCTGGCTACTATTGTGTATATAAACAGCGTGGTTACCTGGCTACTATTGTGTATATAAACAGTGTGGTTACCTGGCTACTACTGTGTATATAAACAGTGTGGTTACCTATAAACAGTGTGGTTACCTGGCTACTATTGTGTATATAAACAGCGTGGTTACCTATAAACAGTGTGGTTACCTGGCTACTACTGTGTATATAAACAGTGTGGTTACCTGGCTACTATTGTGTATATAAACAGCGTGGTTACCTGGCTACTATTGTGTATATAAACAGCGTGGTTACCTATAAACAGTGTGGTTACCGGGCTACTATTGTGTATATAAACAGCGTGGTTACCTATAAACAGTGTGGTTACCTGGCTACTATTGTGTATATAAACAGCGTGGTTACCTGGCTACTATTGTGTATATAAACAGTGTGGTTACCTGGCTACTATTGTGTATATAAACAGTGTGGTTACCTATAAACAGTGTGGTTACCTGGCTACAATTGTGTATATAAACAGTGTGGTTACCTGGCTACTATTGTGTATATAAACAGCGTGGTTACCTATAAACTGTGTGGTTACCTATAAACAGTGTGGTTACCTGGCTACTACTGTGTATATAAACAGTGTGGTTACCTATAAACAGTGTGGTTACCTGGCTACTACTGTGTATATAAACAGTGTGGTTACCTATAAACAGTGTGGTTACCTGGCTACTATTGTGTATATAAACAGCGTGGTTACCTATAAACAGTGTGGTTACCTATAAACAGTGTGGTTACCTATAAACAGTGTGGTTACCTGGCTACTATTGTGTATATAAACAGTGTGGTTACCTGGCTACTATTGTGTATATAAACAGCGTGGTTACCTGGCTACTATTGTGTATATAAACAGTGTGGTTACCTATAAACAGCGTGGTTACCTGGCTACTATTGTGTATATAAACAGTGTGGTTACCTATAAACAGTGTGGTTACCTGGCTACTATTGTGTATATAAACAGCGTGGTTACCTATAAACAGTGTGGTTACCTGGCTACTATTGTGTATATAAACAGTGTGGTTACCTGGCTACTATTGTGTATATAAACAGTGTGGTTACCTGGCTACTATTGTGTATATAAACAGTGTGGTTACCTATAAACAGTGTGGTTACCGGGCTACTATTGTGTATATAAACAGTGTGGTTACCTGGCTACTATTGTGTATATAAACAGTGTGGTTACCTATAAACAGTGTGGTTACCTGGCTACTATTGTGTATATAAACAGTGTGGTTACCTATAAACAGTGTGGTTACCTGGCTACTATTGTGTATATAAACAGTGTGGTTACCTATAAACAGTGTGGTTACCTGGCTACTATTGTGTATATAAACAGTGTGGTTACCTGGCTACTATTGTGTATATAAACAGTGTGGTTACCTGGCTACTATTGTGTATATAAACAGTGTGGTTACCTGGCTACTATTGTGTATATAAACAGTGTGGTTACCTGGCTACTATTGTGTATATAAACAGTGTGGTTACCGGGCTACTATTGTGTATATAAACAGTGTGGTTACCTGGCTACTATTGTGTATATAAACAGCGTGGTTACCTGGCTACTATTGTGTATACAAACAGTGTGGTTACCTGGCTACTACTGTGTATATAAACAGCGTGGTTACCTATAAACAGCGTGGTTACCTGGCTACTATTGTGTATATAAACAGTGTGGTTACCTGGCTACTATTGTGTATATAAACAGCGTGGTTACCTGGCTACTATTGTGTATATAAACTGTGTGGTTACCTGGCTACTATTGTGTATATAAACAGTGTGGTTACCTATAAACAGTGTGGTTACCGGGCTACTACTGTGTATATAAACAGCGTGGTTACCTGGCTACTATTGTGTATATAAACAGCGTGGTTACCTGGCTACTACTGTGTATATAAACAGTGTGGTTACCTATAAACAGCGTGGTTACCTGGCTACTACTGTGTATATAAACAGCGTGGTTACCTGGCTACTATTGTGTATATAAACAGCGTGGTTACCTTGCTACTATTGTGTATATAAACAGTGTGGTTACCTGGCTACTATTGTGCATGGTTACCTGGTTACTATTGTGCGTGGTTACCTGGTTACTATTGTGCGTGGTTACCTGGTTACTATTGTGCGTGGTTACCTGGTTACTATTGTGCGTGGTTACCTGGTTACTATTGTGCATGGTTACCTGGCTACTATTGTGCGTGGTTACCTGGTTACTATTGTGCATGGTTACCTGGTTACTATTGTGCGTGGTTACCTGGTTACTATTGTGCATGGTTACCTGGTTACTATTGTGCGTGGTTACCTGGTTACTATTGTGCATGGTTACCTGGTTACTATTGTGCGTGGTTACCTGGCTATTATTGCATCTATAAGCAGCGTGTTCTGTATAGCATGCTGTACAATCATTACATCTTTCATCGCTGCGGCAACGACCTTTCCCGACCATATCTCTCGTATAACCATGTACCACCAGTTGCGATCATCTTTTAGATATGCCGTGAATGGACTGGATCCCTTTTCTGTACAAGACAAGAATCTTCATTGATAACATATATATTGTTCAGTTAATTCCACATTTTATTATTTTAATTTATTTTAATACACATTGGTTGACAAACTATTCGGTGTAGTTACATTTGACGTTGTATTATGTTGATATTAGAGCAGGGTCGAGGTATCCAGTCGTGTAACGCACATGCCTGGGTACAAAGTCATTACCCAAGATCATTACTAATACCTGATATCTGGTTTTTTCGCGACCATCTAATTTCGCATTATTCGAGTGCACCTTCAAATGTCAAAATTGGAACAGCGAAAATTGATTCTTAATATTTTTCAAAACTGTGTGTTGTGAGTGTAGACACTAATCTCTATTGTGTATTTTTTGTGTAGATACTTATCTCCCTTGTGCAGTTTGAGTGAAGAAACTTATCTCCCTTGTGCAGCTTAAGTGGTGAGACTTATCTCCCGTGTGCAGTTTAAGTGATGAGACTTATCTCCCTTGTGCAGTTTAAGTGGTGAGACTTATCTCCCTTGTGTAGTTTAAGTGATGAGACTTATCTCCCTTGTGCAGTTTGAGTGAAGAGACTTATCTCCCTTGTGCAGTTTGAGTGATGAGACTTATCTCCCTTGTGCAGTTTAAGTGATGAGACTTATCTCCCTTGTGCAGTTTAAATGATGAGACTTATCTCCCTTGTGCAGTTTGAGTGAAGAGACTTATCTCCCTTGTGCAGCTTAAGTGATGAGACTGATCTCCCTTGTGCAGTTTAAGTGGTGAGACTTATCTCCCTTGTGTAGTTTAAGTGGTGAGACTTATCTCCCATGTGCAGTTTAAGTGGTGAGACTTATCTCCCTTGTGCAGTTTAAGTGGCGAGACTAATCTCCCTTGTGCAGTTTGAGTGATGAGATTTATCTCCCTTGTGCAGTTTAAGTGGTGAGACTTATCTCCCTTGTGCAGTTTGAGTGATGAGACTTATCTCCCTTGTGCAGTTTGAGTGAAGAAACTTATCTCCCGTGTGCAGTTTAAGTGATGAGACTTATCTCCCTTGTGCAGTTTAAGTGGTGAGACTTATCTCCCTTGTGTAGTTTAAGTGATGAGACTTATCTCCCTTGTGCAGTTTGAGTGAAGAGACTTATCTCCCTTGTGCAGTTTGAGTGAAGAGACTTATCTCCCTTGTGCAGTTTGAGTGATGAGACTTATCTCCCTTGTGCAGTTTAAGTGATGAGACTTATCTCCCTTGTGCAGTTTGAGTGATGAGACTTATCTCCCTTGTGCAGTTTAAGTGGTGAGACTTATCTCCCTTGTGCAGTTTAAATGATGAGACTTATCTCCCTTGTGCAGTTTGAGTGAAGAGACTTATCTCCCTTGTGCAGCTTAAGTGATGAGACTGATCTCCCTTGTGCAGTTTAAGTGGTGAGACTTATCTCCCTTGTGTAGTTTAAGTGGTGAGACGTATCTCCCTTGTGCAGTTTAAGTGGTGAGACTTATCTCCCTTGTGCAGTTTAAGTGGCGAGACTAATCTCCCTTGTGCAGTTTGAGTGATGAGATTTATCTCCCTTGTGCAGTTTGAGTGAAGAAACTTATCTCCCTTGTGCAGTTTGAGTGATGAGACTTATCTCCCTTGTGCAGTTTGAGTGATGAGACTTATCTCCCTTGTGCAGTTTAAGTGATGAGACATATCTCCCTTGTGCAGTTTAAATGATGAGACTTATCTCCCTTGTGCAGTTTAAATGATGAGACTTATCTCCCTTGTGCAGTTTAAGTGGTGAGACTTATCTCCCTTGTGTAGTTTAAGTGGTGAGACTTATCTCCCTTGTGTAGTTTAAGTGGTGAGACTTATCTCCCTTGTGTAGTTTAAGTGGTGAGACTTATCTCCCTTGTGCAGTTTGAGTGAAGAAACTTATCTCCCTTGTGCAGTTTGAGTGAAGAGACTTATCTCCCTTGTGCAGTTTGAGTGATGAGACTTATCTCCCTTGTGCAGTTTGAGTGATGAGACTTATCTCCCTTGTGCAGTTTAAGTGATGAGACTTATCTCCCTTGTGCAGTTTAAATGATGAGACTTATCTCCCTTGTGCAGTTTGAGTGATGAGATTTATCTCCCTTGTGCAGTTTGCGTGAAGAAACGTATCTCCCTTGTGCAGTTTAAGTGAAGAAACTTATCTCCCTTGTGCAGTTTAAGTGATGAGATTTATCTCCCTTGTGCAGTTTGAGTGAAGAAACTTATCTCCCTTGTGCAGTTTGAGTGATGAGACTTATCTCCCTTGTGCAGTTTGAGTGATGAGACTTATCTCCCTTGTGCAGTTTAAGTGATGAGACATATCTCCCTTGTGCAGTTTAAATGATGAGACTTATCTCCCTTGTGCAGTTTGAGTGAAGAAACTTATCTCCCTTGTGCAGTTTAAATGATGAGACTTATCTCCCTTGTGCAGTTTGAGTGATGAGATTTATCTTCCTTGTGCAGTTTGCGTGAAGAAACGTATCTCCCTTGTGCAGTTTAAGTGAAGAAACTTATCTCCCTTGTGCAGTTTGAGTGATGAGATTTATCTCCCTTGTGCAGTTTGAGTGAAGAAACTTATCTCCCTTGTGCAGTTTGAGTGATGAGACTTATCTCCCTTGTGCAGTTTGAGTGATGAGACTTATCTCCCTTGTGCAGTTTAAGTGATGAGACATATCTCCCTTGTGCAGTTTAAATGATGAGACTTATCTCCCTTGTGCAGTTTAAATGATGAGACTTATCTCCCTTGTGCAGTTTAAGTGGCGAGACTAATCTCCCTTGTGCAGTTTGAGTGATGAGACTTATCTCCCTTGTGCAGTTTAAATGATGAGACTTATCTCCCTTGTGGAGTTTGAGTGAAGAGACTTATCTCCCTTGTGCAGTCTAAGTGGTGAGACTTATCTCCCTTGTGCAGTCTAAGTGATGAGACTTATCTCCCTTGTGCAGTTTGAGTGATGATACTTATCTCCCTTGTGCAGTTTGAGTGATGAGACTTATCTCCCTTGTGCAGTTTGAGTGAAGAGACTTATCTCCCTTGTGCAGTTTAAGTGGTGAGACTTATCTCCCTTGTGTAGTTTAAGTGGTGAGACTTATCTCCCTTGTGTAGTTTAAGTGGTGAGACTTATCTCCCTTGTGTAGTTTAACTGGTGAGACTTATCTCCCTTGTGCAGTTTAAGTGGTGAGACTTATCTCCCTTGTGCAGTTTAAGTGGTGAGACTTATCTCCCTTGTACAGTTTAAGTGGTGAGACTTATCTCCCTTGTGCAGTTTAAGTTGTGAGACTTATCTCCCTTGTGCAGTTTAAGTGGTGAGACTTATCTCCCATGTGAAGTTTAAGTGATGAGATTTATCTCCCTTGTGCAGTTTAAGTAAAGAGACTTATCTCCCTTGTGCAGTTTGAGTGAAGACTTATCTCCCTTGTGCAGTTTGAGTGAAGACTTATCTCCCTTGTGCAGTTTAAGTGGTGAGACTTATCTCCTTTGTGCAATTTAAGTTGTGAGACTTATCTCCCTTGTGTAGTTTAAGTGGTGAGACTTATCTCCCTTGTGCAGTCTAAGTGGTGAGACTTATCTCCCTTGTGCAGTTTAAGTGGTGAGACTTATCTCCCTTGTGCAGTTTAAGTGGTGAGACTTATCTCCCTTGTGCAGTTTAAGTTGTGAGACTTATCTCCCTTGTGCAGTTTAAGTGGTGAGACTTATCTCCCATGTGCAGTTTAAGTGATGAGATTTATCTCCCTTGTGCAGTTTAAGTGATGAGATTTATCTCCCTTGTGCAGTTTGAGTGAAGAAACTTATCTCCCTTGTGCAGTTTGAGTGATGAGACTTATCTCCCTTGTGCAGTTTGAGTGATGAGACTTATCTCCCTTGTGCAGTTTAAGTGATGAGACATATCTCCCTTGTGCAGTTTAAATGATGAGACTTATCTCCCTTGTGCAGTTTGAGTGAAGAAACTTATCTCCCTTGTGCAGTTTAAATGATGAGACTTATCTCCCTTGTGCAGTTTGAGTGATGAGATTTATCTCCCTTGTGCAGTTTGCGTGAAGAAACGTATCTCCCTTGTGCAGTTTAAGTGAAGAAACTTATCTCCCTTGTGCAGTTTGAGTGATGAGATTTATCTCCCTTGTGCAGTTTGAGTGAAGAAACTTATCTCCCTTGTGCAGTTTGAGTGATGAGACTTATCTCCCTTGTGCAGTTTGAGTGATGAGACTTATCTCCCTTGTGCAGTTTAAGTGATGAGACATATCTCCCTTGTGCAGTTTAAATGATGAGACTTATCTCCCTTGTGCAGTTTGAGTGAAGAAACTTATCTCCCTTGTGCAGTTTAAATGATGAGACTTATCTCCCTTGTGCAGTTTAAGTGGCGAGACTAATCTCCCTTGTGCAGTTTGAGTGATGAGACTTATCTCCCTTGTGCAGTTTAAATGATGAGACTTATCTCCCTTGTGGAGTTTGAGTGAAGAGACTTATCTCCCTTGTGCAGTCTAAGTGGTGAGACTTATCTCCCTTGTGCAGTCTAAGTGATGAGACTTATCTCCCTTGTGCAGTTTGAGTGATGATACTTATCTCCCTTGTGCAGTTTGAGTGATGAGACTTATCTCCCTTGTGCAGTTTGAGTGAAGAGACTTATCTCCCTTGTGCAGTTTAAGTGGTGAGACTTATCTCCCTTGTGTAGTTTAAGTGGTGAGACTTATCTCCCTTGTGTAGTTTAAGTGGTGAGACTTATCTCCCTTGTGTAGTTTAACTGGTGAGACTTATCTCCCTTGTGCAGTTTAAGTGGTGAGACTTATCTCCCTTGTGCAGTTTAAGTGGTGAGACTTATCTCCCTTGTGCAGTTTAAGTGGTGAGACTTATCTCCCTTGTGCAGTTTAAGTTGTGAGACTTATCTCCCTTGTGCAGTTTAAGTGGTGAGACTTATCTCCCATGTGAAGTTTAAGTGATGAGATTTATCTCCCTTGTGCAGTTTAAGTAAAGAGACTTATCTCCCTTGTGCAGTTTGAGTGAAGACTTATCTCCCTTGTGCAGTTTGAGTGAAGACTTATCTCCCTTGTGCAGTTTAAGTGGTGAGACTTATCTCCTTTGTGCAATTTAAGTTGTGAGACTTATCTCCCTTGTGTAGTTTAAGTGGTGAGACTTATCTCCCTTGTGCAGTCTAAGTGGTGAGACTTATCTCCCTTGTGCAGTTTAAGTGGTGAGACTTATCTCCCTTGTGCAGTTTAAGTGGTGAGACGTATCTCCCTTGTGCAGTTTAAGTTGTGAGACTTATCTCCCTTGTGCAGTTTAAGTGGTGAGACTTATCTCCCATGTGCAGTTTAAGTGATGAGATTTATCTCCCTTGTGCATTTTAAGTAAAGAGACTTATCTCCCTTGTGCAGTTTGAGTGAAGAGACTTATCTCCCTTGTGCAGTTTAAGTGGTGAGACTTATCTCCCTTGTGCAGTTTGAGTGTAGAAACTTATCTCCCTTGTGCATGAGTGATAAGATTTACCAGTTTTGTGTATTTTGAGCGTGGATACTTTACTGAACAGACTACTATATTCAGACTGTTCAAGAGACCGGATTTCCCGTAACTTCACAATCTCCTTGTAGTGATGAGGAGACTTATCTCCCTTGTGCAGTTTAAGTGGTGAGACTTATCTCCCTTGTGCAGTTTAAGTGATGAGATTTACCTGTTTTGTGTATTTTGAGCGTGGATACTTTACTGAACAGACTACTATATTCAGACTGTTCAAGAGACTGGATTTCCCGTAACTTCACAATCTCCTTGTAGTGGTTAGAAACGTCGCTCAGGAAAAATAACCTGAAATTACAAATGATTTGTTTTAGTTTATACAAATTTATTTTAGCTCAATTGCAAGTTCTTACAACTTATATTAATCATTCTCGAGACCTTATTCCTAATGGAATCCATCACCACGAGGGAGAGAGGAGGCAATGTGGAATTTAAAAATTTAAATGACTTGCATAAGGGCACAATCGTAACGGCTCCAGCAGGGCTTGAACTCTGTCCCTTTCGCACCTGAGGCGAACACGCTACCACTGCACTATCACGACTTCCAAGATCTCACCTTTTATCAGATGGGCCATTAATCCAGTGGTTAACACATTGGACTTGGATCCAGGGATCGCAGGTTCGATCCCCCATCTAACCCTAATAATACTAACAGTCTTTCAGATGGGACTTCAAACCATGGTAACCTGTCGGTGCTTTACACTGTGCACGTTAAAGAACCAGAAGAGACTCTGGAATGGGTCTCTGTCTGTATCATTGCACTATCATCCAACAATCTAAAATGACTAATCTCTTTCAAGAGGCGTCGCTGATATGTGTAACCAGTAGCCAGATAAATAAACACAAAAAACGCAGAATTTTCACCTTTTATCGGTTAGTACTATTCTTCCAAGGCCAAAGTCAGTCTTGATGAGCGTTGATATCTTGAGTACTGTTTCTTCGTCAAACAACGTAAAATCTTCATGATTCACCTGACTGCACTGATGCTGGTTATTTTCATAGCAGTAGACAAACTCTTCCAATGTTATCTGCTTTAATTCTGAAATATGCACATCGCTATTACATTTCCTTCGATGAACATATCGTATATTTGAGCATATTTACTTGTAAGGGGAGACAATCATATATTTCAGCATATTTACTTGTAAGGAGAGACAATCTTATATTTCAGCATTTCTACTTGTAAGGAGAGACAATCTTATATTTCAGCATATTTACTTGTAAGGGGAGACAATCGTATATTTCAGCATATTTACTTGTAAGGGGAGACAATCGTATATTTCAGCATATTTACTTGTAAGGGGAGACAATCATATAGTTCAACATATTTACTTGTAAGGGGAGACAATCATATATTTCAGCATATTTACTTGTAAGGGGAGACAATCGTATAGTTCAGCATATTTACTTGTAAGGAGAGACAATCATATATTTCAGCATATTTACTTGTAAGGGGAGACAATCATATATTTCAGCATTTCTACTTGTAAGGGGAGACAATCATATATTTCAGCAGAGACAATCATATATTTCAGCATTTCTACTTGTAAGGGGAGACAATCATATATTTCAGCATTTCTACTTGTAAGGAGAGACAATCATATATTTCAGCATATTTACTTGTAAGGGGAGACAATTGCATAGTTCAGCATTTCTACTTGTAAGGGGAGACAATCATATAGTTCAGCATTTATATTTGTAAGGAGAGACAATCATATATTTCAGCATATTTACTTGTAAGGGGAGACAATCATATATTTCAGCATATTTACTTGTAAGGGGAGACAATCGTATATTTCAGCATATTTACTTGTAAGGGGAGACAATCATATATTTCAGCATATGTACTTGTAAGGGGAGACAATCGTATATTTCAGCATATTTACTTGTAAGGGGAGACAATCGTATATTTCAGCATATTTACTTGTAAGGGGAGACAATCATATATTTCAGCATATTTACTTGTAAGGAGAGACAATCTTATATTTCAGCATTTCTACTTGTAAGGAGAGACAATCTTATATTTCAGCATATTTACTTGTAAGGGGAGACAATCGTATATTTCAGCATATTTACTTGTAAGGGGAGACAATCGTATATTTCAGCATATTTACTTGTAAGGGGAGACAATCGTATATTTCAGCATATTTACTTGTAAGGGAGACAATCATATATTTCAGCATATTTACTTGTAAGGAGAGACAATCTTATATTTCAGCATTTCTACTTGTAAGGAGAGACAATCTTATATTTCAGCATATTTACTTGTAAGGGGAGACAATCGTATATTTCAGCATATTTACTTGTAAGGGGAGACAATCGTATATTTCAGCATATTTACTTGTAAGGGGAGACAATCATATATTTCAGCATATTTACTTGTAAGGAGAGACAATCTTATATTTCAGCATTTCTACTTGTAAGGAGAGACAATCTTATATTTCAGCATATTTACTTGTAAGGGGAGACAATCGTATATTTCAGCATATTTACTTGTAAGGGGAGACAATCGTATAGTTCAGCATATTTACTTGTAAGGGGAGACAATCATATATTTCAGCATATTTACTTGTAAGGGGAGACAATCATATATTTCAGCATTTCTACTTGTAAGGGGAGACAATCATATATTTCAGCATATTTACTTGTAAGGGGAGACAATCATATAGTTCAGCATTTATATTTGTAAGGAGAGACAGGAGAGACAATCATATATTTCAGCATATTTACTTGTAAGGGGAGACAATCATATATTTCAGCATATTTACTTGTAAGGGGAGACAATCGTATATTTCAGCATATTTACTTGTAAGGGGAGACAATCGTATAGTTCAGCATATTTACTTGTAAGGGGAGACAATCATTTTGTAAGGGGAGACAATCATATATTTCAGCATAGTTACCCATAATGGGGACAGATATATATTTCAAGATGCCATATTTATCCTGTAAGAGGAGACAACCATTTACCTGCTGTTGAGGTCACCTTCTCATGTGTCAATGCTTCAAACAATTTCCTGATCGTCCTGTAGTCGTTTGACCATTGTCGCAACGAAACAAACTCCTCAAACTTGAAGTAATCTGATATAGATCAAAGTACGGTATTATTGACTGGGGGGTGCAGGTTCGATCCCCCGTCTGACCATAATAAAATTAACAGTCTTTCAGATGGGACGTTAAACCGAGGTCTCGTGTCGGTGCTTTACACCGTGCACGTAAAAGAACCAGAGGAGATTCTGGAATGGGTCTCTGTCTGTATCATTGCACTATCCTCCAAAATCTAAAATGACTAATATCTTCAGGAGGCGTCGCTCATATGGGCAACCGGTAGCGACGATAAATAAACGTAAAACACACTGGGGGGTGGGGGATACAAGTATTGTGTGTAAATATCAGCTGTTTAGAGATGAAGAAATAATCTCAATAAGCTTTAAGCTTTCGATTTTCATTCTGTATACAATAGATATGTACTGTACATTATGAATGAATAAATATGTTTAAACCAACTGATAGTTGTAAGCTTTCGATTAAATCCATTTTCATTCTGTATACAATAGATATGTACTGTACATTATGAATGAATAAATATGTTTAAACCAAGAGATGACGACTTTATGACCAGAAGATTTTAACTATTGCATGATGGGTAAAATAAAAGCTAGGAAGAGTTTAAATAATTGTAGCAGACGACAGTTCATTAATGTATTTTTCTTATTTGTAACTGAAAACCGTTGAAAGGTCAAAATGGATATTAAGTCAATGTGGATCATCGCTAGTGTCTGGTGCTAGTGTCTGGTGCTAGTGTCTGGTGTTAGTGTCTGGTGCTAGTGTCTGGCGCTAGTGTCTGGTGATAGTGTCTGGTGATAGTGTCTGGTGCTAGTATCTGGTGTTAGTGTCTGGTGCTAGTGTCTGGTGCTAGTGTCTGGTGCTAGTGTCTGGTACTAGTGTATGGTGCTAGTGTCTGGTGCTAGTGTCTGGTGCTAGTGTCTGGTGCTAGTGTCTGGTGCTAGTGCTAGTGTATGGCACTAGTATAGTAGTGTCTGGTGCTAGTGTCTGGCGCTAGTGTCTGGTGCTAGTGTCTGGCGCTAGTGTCTGGCGCTAGTGTCTGGTGCTAGTGTATGGCGCTAGTGTCTGGTGCTAGTGTCTGGTGCTAGTGTCTGGTGCTAGTGTCTGGTGCTAGTGTCTGGCGCTAGTGTCTGGTGCTAGTAGTGGCTGGTGCTAGTGTCTGGTGCTAGTGTCTGGCCTAGTGTATGGTGCTAGTGCCTGGTGCTAGTGTCTGGTGTTAGTGTCTGGTGTTAGTGGCTGGTGCTAGTGTCTGGCGCTAGTGTCTGGTGCTAGTGTCTGGTGCTAGTGTATGGCACTAGTATAGTAGTGTCTGGTGCTAGTGTCTGGCGCTACTGTCTGGTGTTAGTGTCTGGTGCTAGTGTCTGGCGCTAGTGTCTGGCGCTAGTGTCTGGTGCTAGTGTATGGCGCTAGTGTCTGGTGCTAGTGTCTGGTGCTAGTGTCTGGCGCTAGTGTCTGGTGCTAGTGTCTGGTGCTAGTGTCTGGCGCTAGTGTCTGGTGCTAGTAGTGTCTGGTACTAGTGTCTGGTGCTAGTGTCTGGCCTAGTGTATGGTGCTAGTGTCTGGTGCTAGTGTCTGGTGTTAGTGTCTGGTGTTAGTGGCTGGTGCTAGTGTCTGGTGCTAGTGTCTGGTGCTAGTGTCTGGTGCTAGTGTCTGGTATTAGTGTCTGGTGCTAGTGTCTGGTGTTAGTGTCTGGTGCTAGTGTCTGGCGCTAGTGTGTCTGGTGCTAGTGTCTGGCGCTAGTGTCTGGTGATAGTGTCTGGTGCTAGTGTCTGGTGCTAGTGTCTGGCCTAGTGTCTGGTGCTAGTGTCTGGTGCTAGTGTCTGGTGCTAGTGTCTGGTGCTAGTGTCTGGTAGTAGTGTCTGGTGCTAGTGTCTGGTGTTAGTGTCTGGTGCTAGTGTCTGGTGCTAGTGTCTGGTGCTAGTGTCTGGTGCTAGTGTCTGGCGCTAGTGTCTGGTGCTAGTGTCTGGCACTAGTATAGTAGTGTCTGGTGCTAGTGTCTGGCGCTAGTGTCTGGTGCTAGTGTCTGGTGCTAGTGTCTGGCGCTAGTGTCTGGCGCTAGTGTCTGGCCCTAGTGTCTGGTGCTAGTGTCTGGTGCTAGTGTCTGGTGCTAGTGTATGGCACTATTATAGTAGTGTCTAGTGCTAGTGTCTGGCGCTATTGTTTGGTGCTAGTGTCTGGTGCTAGTGTCTGGTGCTAGTGTCTGGTGCTAGTAGTGTCTGGTGCTAGTGTCTGGTGCTAGTGTCTGGTGCTAGTGTCTGGCGCTAGTGTCTGGTGCTAGTAGTGTCTGGTGCTAGTGTCTGGTGCTAGTGTCTGGCCTAGTGTATGGTGCTAGTGTCTGGTGCTAGTGTCTGGTGTTAGTGTCTGGTGCTAGTGGCTGGTGCTAGTGTCTGGTGCTAGTTTCTAGCACTAGTGTCTGGTGTTAGTGTCTGGTGCTAGTGTCTGGTGCTAGTGTCTGGTGCCCAGGAACAATGTTTATGAAAATAAGCTTAATTTGCTAGGATATGAAGAAACAGTGTTTGACCTTCAAGTGTATTATTATGTCAATGTGGCTGTCCGATTAGCACAGTGGTTAGCGCGCTTGCTTCTCACCAATGCAACCCAGGTACGATCCTCGGACTGGGAAGTATGTGAGATGGTACGGTGGTCGCCAGATCGGACAGGTGGGTTTTCTCCGGGTACTTCGGTTTCCTCCCACATGAATGACCACATTTACCACCAATGAGAATGATTAATTAATATCAGTTCTTACAGCTTGTTTCGCAATCGTTGTAAATTAAATAAAGTTTAAACATAAGAGATAATAGCCAGTTCATACAAACTCATTTAGCTCGATTGCGAAACAACATTAGACAAATCGCTCTCGAGACCTGTACCATACACTGAGACCAGTCCTGATGGAATTCATCACAATGACGAAATGTGAAATTTTAAGTGCCTTGCCTAAGGGCACAATCATAACGGCTACAGCTGGGTGCAAACTCCGGACCTCTGACGCATGAAGCGAATGCGCTACCACAGTAGATAAATAGCTATGGCTAACAACTGAGTTTTCAGATGGACGCAGACTTATATGACAATAACACAACAGTTTCTCAAAACATCAACAAAACAAATACTGCGAACAGCTGCATACTGAGGTCTGTGTTTGGGACGGGTACAGGGTCCATCCTAATCCTCTGTCGCTCTCCCTCCACGTTTTTGTTGATTTCTATACAGTCCAAAATCAACTCGTGACCTGGACACTTCTTGAACATGGATTTCTCTTCCTCAGAAAATCTGTTGTAAAGGTCCGACAGAACCCTGCAAGATGTGTGTTATATTAAAATGGGTTTGCCTGAAATACGAAATGGAATATTGTGGGCGAAATGGACGAAATGTAATTGGCGTGTGCGAAATGGAATATTGTGTGCGAAATGGACGAAATGTAATTGTCGCGTGCGAAATGGAATATTGTGGACGAAATGGACGAAATGTAATTGGATTGTGCGAAATGGAATATTGTGGGCGAAATGGACGAAATGTAATTGGCGCGTGCGAAATGGAATATTGTGGGCGAAATGTAATTGGCGCGTGCGAAATGGAATATTGTGGGCGAAATGTAATTGGCGCGTGCGAAATGGAATATTGTGGACGAAATGTAATTGGCGCGTGCGAAATGGAATATTGTGGGCGAAATGTAATTGGCGCGTGCGAAATGGAATATTGTGGACGAAATGTAATTGGCGCGTGCGAAATGGAATATTGTGGGCGAAATGTAATTGGCGCGTGCGAAATGGAATATTGTGGAAGAAATGTAATTGGCGCGTGCGAAATGGAATATTGTGGACGAAATGTAATTGGCGCGTGCGAAATGGAATATTGTGGACGAAATGTAATTGGCGCGTGCGAAATGGAATATTGTGGGCGAAATGTAATTGGCGCGTGCGAAATGGAATATTGTGGAAGAAATGTAATTGGCGCGTGCGAAATGGAATATTGTGGACGAAATGTAATTGGCGCGTGCGAAATGGAATATTGTGGACGAAATGTAATTGGCGCGTGCGAAATGGAATATTAAATCCTATATAAATGCAAAATAAGAGCATGAAATGACTTATATTGAATTATATATCTAATATTAATTGTTTTTAATGAAAATCACAAAGGTTGCAATTAAATATATTAACATATACATCAAGATTTATGGCTCATATTGTAATTTCTCAATGAAACGACCACTACGAAATGTAAATCTCGTGTGCGAAATGCAATTTAAAATCTTATATAAATGCAAAATATTTAATTGCAACCTTTGTGATTTTCATTAAATACATATCGTATTTCAGGCGTACAATAATATATATGGGTTCATTCTAGGTCAGAATTTTTGGGAGAAGTGAGAAAGCGCGTGATCGCTTCCTTAACTCTTTCAACCCCAAGTAACTGACATGGATTGGTGCATGCTATTTTTAGACCAATAAATTAATAAGAAAATTACCTTTGGACCAGTTCATTTATCAAAATGGGTAATTTTATCTAAAAATAGTAATAATTATTACTGGCAAAAAAGTGCAGATCCTGATGAGACGGCTCGTTACGAGCCGGCTCATCTGGATCTACACTTTTCATAGGCCTATTTAGGGGCCTGTGGAGTTGAAAGGGTTAAATGGTGTTCTTTAATATACTTCTGCAAAATAGGGTTAAAATGCACAGTACAACCATTAAATACAACATTTGAATAGAAGGAGTGCTTTATAATGGGCCAGTGTATCTTACTAGACAAAATTTTGTTTGAAAATCGTAAAAACCAAAAAATATATATGGAGAAGTGGGGCCCCCAGAGGGCGAAGTCAGGGCCTCTAGGGCGACAATTTCGCCCACATCGCCCTCTAAACTGATCCCTGTTGGAAACATGTCTTTAGAAATACAATAAGTCTGTTATAGTTCTGTTTGTTTTTTAGGGTTCATTCTAGGTCAGATTTTTTGGGAGAAGTCAGAAAGCGAGCGATTGCGTCCTTGAATGGCGTTATTTAATAAATATCAACAAAATAGGGTTAAACTACACAGTATGACCATTAAATACAAACATTTGAATCGTAGGAGTGCTTTATAAATGGGACAGTATTTGGTATGAAAACATTTTTAAAAAAGAAAAGAATTAAAATTGAAGGCGAAGGCAGTGTCCCTAGGGTTCGTATTTCGCCCAAGTCGCCCTCTAGAATGAGCCCTGGTTTCTTTAAGGGTTTTTAAGTTCGGCAGCAACAGGTTAGATCATATGGCGACTCTCCAGCTATTATTGGTGGTGGAAGACCTTGGGTGCCCACATGAGCTGTATTGCACATATGGTTGGGGACCCGGGTATAACCACTGAGCTACCACAAAGCAGCTGGGTAGCTTCCTAACATGAAATGTTTCGACACCACCAGTGGGATTTGAACATACAGTGGTGATATGGAAGCTATTTGAAGCATAACAACTTGGGACCCCTCGGTTATAGAATATTGTCAATACTAGTAAACTTTGGTGATATGGAAGCTATTTGAAGCATAACAACTTGGGACCCCTCGGTTATAGAATATTGTCAATACGAGTAAACTTTGGTGAGGTGGAAGCTATTTGAAGCATAACAACTTGGGCCACTTCGGTTATAGAATATTTTCAATACTAGTAAACTTTGGTGAGGTGGAAGCTATTTGAAGCATAACAACTTGGGCTCCCTCGGTTATAGAATATTTTCAATACGAGTAAACTTTGGTGAGGTGGAAGCTATTTGAAGCATAACAACTTGGGCCCCCTCAGTTATAGAACATTTTCAATACGTGTAAACTTTGGTGAGGTGGAAGCTATTTGAAGCATAACAACTTGGGCCCCCTCAGTTATAGAACATTTTCAATACGTGTAAACTTTGGTGAGGTGGAAGCTATTTGAAGCATAACCATTCGGACCCCTCGGTTATAGAACATTTTCAATACGAGTAAACTTTGGTGAGGTGGAAGCTATTTGAAGCATAACAAATTGGGCCCCCTCGGTTATAGAACATTTTCAATACTAGTAAACTTTGGTGAGGTGGAAGCTATTTGAAGCATAACAACTTGGGCTCCCTCGGTAATAGAACATTTTCAATACTAGTAAACGTTGGTGAGGTGGAAGCTATTTGAAGCATAACAACTTGGGCCCCCTCAGTTATAGAACATTTTCAATACGAGTAAACTTTGGTGTGGTGGAAGCTATTTGAAGCATAACAACTTGGGCCCCCTCGGTTATAGAACATTTTCAATACGAGTAAACTTTGGTGTGGTGGAAGCTATTTGAAGCATAACCATTCGGACCCCTCGGTTATAGAACATTTTCAATACTAGTAAACTTTGGTGAGGTGGAAGCTATTTGAAGCATAACAACTTGGGCCCCCTCGGTTATAGAATATTTTCAATATGAGTAAACTTTGGTGATGTGGAAGCTATTTGAAGCATAACAACTTGGGCCCCCTCGGTTATAGAATATTTTCAATACCATACGAGTAAACTTTGGCGAGGTGGAAGCTATTTGAAGCATAACCATTCGGACCCCTCGGTTATAGAATATTTTCAATACGAGTAAACTTTGGTGAGGTGAAAGCTATTTGAAGCATAACCATTCGGCCCCCTCGGTAATAGAACATTTTCAATACGAGTAAACTTTGGTGAGGTGAAAGCTATTTGAAGCATAACCATTCGGCCCCCTCGGGTATAGAACATTTTCAATACGAGTAAACTTTGGTGAGGTGAAAGCTATTTGAAGCATAACAACTTGGGCTCCCTCGGTTATAGAATATTTTCAATACGAGTAAACGTTGGTGAGGTGGAAGCTATTTGAAGCATAACCATTCGGACCCCTCGGTTATAGAACATTTTCAATACTAGTAAACTTTGGTGAGGTGGAAGCTATTTGAAGCATAACAACTTGGGCCCCCTCGGTTATAGAATATTTTCAATATGAGTAAACTTTGGTGATGTGGAAGCTATTTGAAGCATAACAACTTGGGACCCCTCGGTTATAGAATATTTTCAATACCATACGAGTAAACTTTGGTGAGGTGGAAGCTATTTGAAGCATAACAACTTGGGCCCCCTCAGTTACAGAACATTTTCAATACCATACGAGTAAGATTTCTGGCAACTGACTTTGTGGGAAGTATTCGGCTATTGGCTGTTGAGAGGGCGATGAAGTCCTTCATGGCTGCCATGTTGTTACCGTCCCCGTACTGGTATAACGCGCGCAGGTAACGCAGAGACGTACGATCATCGTAAACATCAGATGCCTACAATACAAAACAGCAGAAAGTTCAGACGACGTTTATTTATCGTTGCTACCGGTTGCCCATATGAGCCACGCCTCCTGAAGATATTTGTAATTTTAGATTTTTGGAGGATAGTGCAATGATACATACAGTCAGAGCCCAATTCCAGAGACTCCTCTGGTTCTTTCACGTGCACGGTGTAAAGCATCGACATGAGATCTCGGTTTAATGTTAATATTTGTCATTTTAGTACGACATGGCGGGGATCGAACCCGCGACTCTAGGATAATGATGTAAAACACACACAACGGTCCGGAGACAAAAACTAAAATTACCTCTATGGCGTTGGTGATCTTTTTGATCATATGTTTGACATGCGATGTCAGGTTTGATATTTCCTTCAGGCAAAACACAGTTATTTCCCTTTTGTCAGATGGTATAACCTGCGACAAAGTGTATCTTCTTGGCTTAGGTCGACTGAAAACAGATTTACATGTAACCATCAATTATTTAGCAAAATATTTTGCACAGTACGGTACAGCACATAAGTGCACACATAGTGTACAGTACAGCACACATAGTGTATGGTACAGCACATATAGTGTATGGTACAGCACATATAGTGTACGGTACAGCACATATAGTGTATGGTACAGTACATATAGTGTATGGTATAGCACATAAGTGCACACATAGTGTACGGTACAGCACATATAGTGTATGGTACAGCACATAAGTGCACACATAGTGTACGGTACAGCACATATAGTGTAC
Source organism: Archivesica marissinica (assembly GCA_014843695.1). NCBI lineage: Eukaryota > Metazoa > Mollusca > Bivalvia > Venerida > Vesicomyidae > Archivesica > Archivesica marissinica. Next base: position 45,026,741 of record CM026396.1, read on the forward strand.
GGTACAGCACAATAAATAAACGTAAAACACACACAAATATCTGATGTTTTTTTTAACATTCTAGGTTGCAGTATAAATAACCCTGTTACATACAAATAAATGGCAGCATTTGATTTTGAGTGACCAAACCCACGAGTTTTCATCTCTAAATCCGACCAATAGTCCGTCTTTGCCTTTATACGCTCCCGCAGAAAGATCTTGAACATGTCCGTCTTGAACACCTAGAAACAATAAATAACATTCATCAATCTAGTTTATCCAACCTTCATTCAAAAGAAGGATGAACAACGGCCTGTCTAGGATGAACAACGGCCTGTCTAGGATGAACAACGGCCTGTCTAGGATGAACAACGGCCTGTCTAGGATGAACAACGGCCTGTCTAGTATGAACAACGGCCTGTCTAGGATGAACAACGGCCTGTCTAGGATGAACAACGGCCTGTCTAGGATGAACAACGGCCTGTCTAGGATGAACAACGGCCTGTCTAGGATGAACAACGGCCTGTCTAGGATGAACAACGGCCTGTCTAGGATGAACAACGGCCTGTCTAGGATGAACAACGGCCTGTCTAGGATGAACAACGGCCTGTCTAGGATGAACAACGGCCTGTCTAGGATGAACAACGGCCTGTCTAGGATGAACAACGGCCTGTCTAGGATGAACAACGGCCTGTCTAGGATGAACAACGGCCTGTCTAGGATGAACAACGGCCTGTCTAGGATGAACAACGGCCTGTCTAGGATGAACAACGGCCTGTCTAGGATGAACAACGGCCTGTCTAGGATGAACAACGGCCTGTCTAGGATGAACAACGGCCTGTCTAGGATGAACAACGGCCTGTCTAGGATGAACAACGGCCTGTCTAGGATGAACAACGGCCTGTCTAGGATGAACAACGGCCTGTCTAGGATGAACAACGGCCTGTCTAGGATGAACAACGGCCTGTCTAGGATGAACAACGGCCTGTCTAGGATGAACAACGGCCGTCTAGGATGAACAAGTGTCTAGGATGAACAACGGCCTGTCTAGGATGAACAACGGCCTGTCTAGGATGAACAACGGCCTGTCTAGGATGAACAACGGCCTGTCTAGGATGAACAACGGCCTCTAGGATGAACAACGGCCTGTCTAGGATGAACAACGGCCTGTCTAGGATGAACAACGGCCTGTCTAGGATGAACAACGGCCTGTCTAGGATGAACAACGGCCTGTCTAGGATGAACAACGGCCTGTCTAGGATGAACAACGGCCTGTCTAGGATGAACAACGGCCTGTCTAGGATGAACAACGGCCTGTCTAGGATGAACAACGGCCTGTCTAGGATGAACAACGGCCTGTCTAGGATGAACAACGGCCTGTCTAGGATGAACAACGGCCTGTCTAGGATGAACAACGGCCTGTCTAGGATGAACAACGGCCTGTCTAGGATGAACAACGGCCTGTCTAGGATGAACAACGGCCTGTCTAGGATGAACAACGGCCTGTCTAGGATGAACAACGGCCTGTCTAGGATGAACAAGTAGTATGGCCTGTCTAGGATGAACAATGGCCTGTCTAGGATGAACAAGTAGTATGGCCTGTCTAGTAGTATTTCATTGTGCCTTATTAGTCAGTGCCTAATAAACCATTTGTGACGTCATATCGCTGCGTGTATGACATCGTATGTTATTATTATTATTATATTTCGGGCTATATCGCCGACGGGCAGTTTACCTAACAACACCTTTCCTGGGCAGGCTCCAGCGGTTAACCAGTACTTGGGTGCACCAACCTCCGTAAGAAACTGCCAACTTTTTCATATAAATGAGACACGGCCTGAGCGGGGCGCGAACCCGTCATCAGTGATGATAGGTTACAGTGGTATACAAGTCAGCGACCTTAACCACTCGACCACGGAGGCAGACAACACCGTATGTACACAGATGGTATTGATAAACTACATGTCATGAATATTTGGTAATCTTTCTTCTCGGAAATTTCTTATTTATCAGGTAGGATAAATAGAAGTCATGGTAGCGCAGTGGTAGAACAGTGGTAGAGCGTTCGTTTCAGGTGAAGAAAGGCCCGGAGTTCGAGTCCAGCTGTAGCCGTTACGATTGTACCCTTAGGCAAGGCATTTAAATTCCACATTGCCTCTTCTGTCCTCATCGTGGCGATGGATTCCATCAGGAATGAGGTCTCGAGAGTGATTAATATAAGCCATATGAACTTGTTTTGCAATCGCGCTATAATAAATTTGTATAAACTAAATATAATATTAAGTTACTGTCTTATAAATTTAAAATTATTAGGCTCGTCTCCAAAAACATACAAGGCTTGGCAGAGTCCCGCCTTTTATATTCAACTCGCAAAATAAATTAAAATGAATAAACCAGTAACCTAATATTCTATATGCTGATGAAACTAGCCACGTAACAACAGGGAGAAGATTTCTCCCAATAAACTCAGGGATAGTATTTCTCCCAATAAACTCAGGGAGAGTATTTCTCCCAATAAACTCAGGGGGAGTATTTCTCCCAATAAACTCAGGGGGAGTATTTCTCCCAATAAACTCAGGGGGAGTATTTCTCCCAATAAACTCGGTGGGAGTATTTCTCCCAATAAACTCGGGAGTATTTCTCCTAATAAACTCGGTGGGAGTATTTCTCCCAATAAACTCAGGGGGAGTATTTCTCCCAATAAATTCAGGGAGAGTATTTCTCCCAATAAACTCAGGGAGAGGATTTCTCCCAATAAACTTGGTGGGAGTATTTCTCCCAATAAACTCGGTGCGAGTATTTCTCCCAATAAACTCAGGGGGAGTATTTCTTCCAATAAACTCAGGGAGAGTATTTCTTCCAATAAACTCAGGGAGAGGATTTCTCCCAATAAACTCGGGGAGAGTATTTCTCCCAATAAACTCAGGATAAACTCAGGGAGAGTATTTCTCCCAATAAACCCGGGAGTATTTCTCCTAATAAACTCAGTGGGAGTATTTCTCCCAATAAACTCAGGGAGACGATTTCTCCCAATAAACTCTGGGAGAGTATTTCTCCCAATAAACTCAGAGAGAGTATTTCTCCCAATAAACTCGGGGAGAATATTTCTCCCAATAAACTTGGGGAGAATATTTCTCCCAATAAACTCAAAGTATTTCTCCCAATAAACTCAGGGGGAGGATTTCTCCCAATAAACTCGGGGAGAGTATTTCTCCCAATAAACTCAGGGAGAGTATTTCTCCCAATAAACTCGGGGAGAGTATTTCTCCCAATAAACTCAGAGAGAGTATTTCTCCCAATAAACTCAGGGGGAGTATTTCTCCTAATAAACTCAGGGAGAGTATTTCTCCCAATAAACTCAGGGAGAACATTTCTCCCAATAAACTCAGGGAGAGTATTTCTCCCAATAAACTCAGGGAGAGTATTTCTCCCAATAAACTCAGGGGGAGAATATATTTCTCCCAATAAACTCAGGGAGAGTATTTCTCCCAATAAACTCAGGGAGAACATTTCTCCCAATAAACTCCGGGAGAGTATTTCTCCCAATAAACTCAGGGAGAGTATTTCTCCCAATAAACCCCGTGAGAGTATTTCTCCCAATAAACTCGGGGAGAGTATTTCTCCCAATAAACTCCGGGGGAGTATTTCTCCCAATAAACTCAGGGGGAGCATTTCTCCCAATAAACTCAGGGGAAGTATTTCTCCCAATCACCCTCTAGCACCACCGTTGATTTAGTTAATACAATAACCATGACAACAATAAAGTTTTACTTTCTCGTAGAAATCTCTATCGGAAGCATGTTCGTCCAGGAACTTTATCTTATCAAAATGTTTGATCTCCGGTCGAAGCTTGTACACAACATCCCTGAAACACGTTGTAGTAAAAACACTTATTATACATGTACAGTCTACAACCATTAGGTCGAATTCTGTCGGACCGAACAAAATACTTAGACATAATCGAAGTTTGACTTTAACGAAATTCGATATAAACGGAGCCAGTCTTATGTACAATGTTAGTGTCTGAAACGCGCCTTTGATCCGACTTCGAGATAACCGGAAAATTTGACATAACTGATTTTGACATAGCGGATGTAGACTGTACATGACTCAACAATGTTCATATATATTTGTAAGATTGCTAAGATTGGTACGTGCTAAACGTGGATAAGACTGGATTTATTTCCTGTAAAACGTGGATAAGACTGGATTTATTTCCTGTAAAACGTGGATAAGACTGGATTTATTTCCTGTAAAACGTGGGTAAGACTGGATTTATTTCCTGTAAAACGTGGATAAGACTGGATTTATTTCCTGTAAAACATGGGTAAGACTGGATTTATTTCCTGTAAAACGTGAGTTCAACTGGATTTATTTCCTGTAAAACGTGAGCTCGACTGGATTTATTTCCTGTAAAACGTGGCTAAGACTAGACTGTATGAAAACGAGTTTTGTAAGTGTAAAATAAAGGCTATAAACAGTTGAAATAATTGTAACAGTCTGACAATATTATTACTGTATTTTTCTAATTTGTAACAATGGGAGGTCATTCATTCCGATACAATTCTAATGAAATTGAAATTCCACGACATATTTGACAGTTATTTTCGTCGCTAGCATGCAAAGCATTATGCACGGTAGAATCCCATAATTTATACTCCTACCTAAACAAGTTTACCATCAGTTCGAGGCATGTATTAGATATGAAGGAATTTTGGGCCCAGATTCTCTGTGTTCGCTTCTCACGTTGTTGTTCAATGTTGTAACAAAATGGTCTGAAATGAAAAGGAAAACAAATCAGGAAATGTCCGATAGTCGGTTGTGGATTAAGCTTAACACATTCAACCCCAAGTAACTGACATGGACTGGTGCATGATATTTAACCCATTCAACCCCAAGTAACTGACATGGACTGGTGCATGATATTTAACACATTCAACCCCACGTAACTGACATGGACTGGTGCATGATATTTATCCCATTCAACCCCACGTAACTGACATGGACTGGTGCATGATATATAACCCATTCAACCCCACGTAACTGACATTGACTGGTGCACGATATTTAACCCATTCAACCCCACGTAACTGACATGGACTGGTGCATGATATATAACCCATTCAACCCCACGTAACTGACATTGACTGGTGCACGATATTTAACACATTCAACCCCACGTAACTGACATGGACTGGTGCACGATATTTAACACATTCAACCCCAAGTAACTGACATGGACTGGTGCATGATATTTAACCCATTCAACCCCAAGTAACTGACATGGACTGGTGCATGATATTTAACCCATTCAACCCCAAGTAACTGACATGGACTGGTGCATGATATTTTTAGACCAATAAATGAATAAGAAACCTTTGGACCAGTTCATTTATCAAAATGGGTAATTTTATCTAAAAATAGTAAAAACTATTACTGGCAAAAAGTGCAGATCCTAATGAGATGGCTCTATTGTTCCAGCAACATAGCAGCTAACCATAGACAACTAGACAATATATCTATTGTTCCAGCAACATAGCAGCTAACCCTAGACAACTAGACAATATATCTATTGTTCCAGCAACATAGCAGCTAACCATAGACAACTAGACAATATATCTATTGTTCCAGCAACATAGCAGCTAACCCTAGACAACTAGACAATATATCTATTGTTCCAGCAACATAGCAGCTAACCCTAGACAACTAGACAATATATATATTGTTCCAGCAACATAGCAGCTAACCATAGACAACTAGACAATAGATATGTTGTCCCAGCAACATAGCAGCTAACCCTAGACAACTAGACAATATATCTATTGTTCCAGCAACATAGCAGCTAACCCTAGACAACTAGACAACATATCTATTGTTCCAGCAACATAGCAGCTAACCCTAGACAACTAGACAATATATCTATTGTTCCAGCAACATAGCAGCTAACCCTAGACAACTAGACAATATATATATTGTTCCAGCAACATAGCAGCTAACCATAGACAACTAGACAATAGATATGTTGTCCCAGCAACATAGCAGCTAACCCTAGACAACTAGACAATATATCTATTGTTCCAGCAACATAGCAGCTAACCCTAGACAACTAGACAACATATCTATTGTTCCAGCAACATAGCAGCTAACCCTAGACAACTAGACAATATATCTATTGTTCCAGCAACATAGCAGCTAACCCTAGACAACTAGACAATATATATATTGTTCCAGCAACATAGCAGCTAACCTAGACAACTAGACAATATATCTATTGTTCCAGCAACATAGCAGCTAACCATAGACAACTAGACAATATATATATTGTTCCAGCAACATAGCAGCTAACCCTAGACAATATATCTATTGTTCCAGCAACATAGCAGCTAACCCTAGACAACTAGACAATATATATATTGTTCCAGCAACATAGCAGCTAACCATAGACAACTAGACAATATATCTATTGTTCCAGCAACATAGCAGCTAACCATAGACAACTAGACAATATATATATTGTTCCAGCAACATAGCAGCTAACCCTAGACAACTAGACAATATATCTATTGTTCCAGCAACATAGCAGCTAACCCTAGACAACTAGACAATATATCTATTGTTCCAGCAACATAGCAGCTAACCCTAGACAACTAGACAATATATCTATTGTTCCAGCAACATAGCAGCTAACCCTAGACAACTAGACAATATATATATTGTTCCAGCAACATAGCAGCTAACCCTAGACAACTAGACAATATATATATTGTTCCAGCAACATAGCAGCTAACCCTAGACAACTAGACAATATATCTATTGTTCCAGCAACATAGCAGCTAACCCTAGACAACTAGACAATATATCTATTGTTCCAGCAACATAGCAGATAACCCTAGACAACTAGACAATATATCTATTGTTCCAGCAACATAGCAGCTAACCCTAGACAACTAGACAATATATATATTGTTCCAGCAACATAGCAGCTAACCCTAGACAACTAGACAATATATCTATTGTTCCAGCAACATAGCAGCTAACCATAGACAACTAGACAATATATCTATTGTTCCAGCAACATAGCAGCTAACCATAGACAACTAAACAATATATCTATTGTTCCAGCAACATAGCAGCTAACCCTAGACAACTAGACAATAGATCTATTGTTCCAGCAACATAGCAGCTAACCCTAGACAATAGATATATTGTTCCAGCAACATAGCAGCTAACCCTAGACAACTAGACAATAGATATGTTGTCCCAGCAACCTAGCAGCTAACCCTAGACCACTAGACAATATATATATTGTTCCAGCAACATAGCAGCTAACCCTAGACAATATATATATTGTTCCAGCCACATGGCGGCTAATCCTAGACAACTAGACAATATATCTATTGTTCCAGCCACATAGCGGCTAACCCTAGACAACTAGACAATATATTTATTGTTCCAGCCACATAAGTACCCATTAGTGTTTGTGGCCAAACGGACCACGCCAAAACAACATCCATCACCGATATAGCATGGGAAAATAAAATCCTTTGTACTGTCGAGTTTCCACGAGATCAAACTGCAATTTCAAACGCGACCATTTGTTCTTGAATATTGCTGCCATCTCGGAGGGTATGTCAGGTACGAGTGACTTGTGGGACACGCCGTTCTTCGCTGATTGTGTATCCTCGTGTTCTGGTTCGGGAATCTGTACGGTACCGTCATCGATATCCACCAGGATAAGACCATCGACCTGAAATATACATCAGTGACCTTGTATAAGATTAGATGTTAGTGGTTGTGCTATTTATAACGTGTATGTATATAAACTAAACCGTAAGTCGATATCGGTCATAAGTTAAATGGGTTAAATTTTGACTCGGAAGTTTATTTTAAGCTGGATCCTTTCATAAGTCAAAGGTACATATTGCTGCTTTATGATATTTGTTAGCTCGATTGCGAAACAAGTTATTACAACTTATATTGATCACTCTCGAGACCTCATTCCTGATGGAATCCATCGCAACGAGGGAGAGAGAGAAGAGCCAACGTGGAATTACTGGATGAAATAGCTGATGAAATATACATTACTGACCATGTATAAGATTAGATGTTTAGTGGTTGTAGTAGTTATAACTGATATGTTAATAAATAACCGACTTCTAGCTTATCTCAATCCCTTTACTCATTTCCTAAATGAACATACCAGCACACTCCTAGATAGCCTAGAGCTGCTGATGCTTAGAGCTGTTGATGGCAGTATTGTCTAGATATAATGTAATCACTACCAATTACACTTTGTTATGCCTAGAGCTATTGATGGCAGTATTGTCTAGATATAAAATAATAATTACCCATTCCACTTCTTTGTTTAGAGCTGTTGATGGCAGTATTGTCTAGATATAAAATAATAATTACCCATTCCACTTCTTTATGCTTAGAGCTGTTGTTGGCAGTATTGTCTAGATATAAAATAATAATTACCCATTCCACTTCTATATGCTTAGAGCTGTTGATGGCAGTATTGTCTAGATATAAAATAATAATTACCCAATTCCACTTCTATATGTTAGAGCTGTTGATGGCAGTATTGTCTAGATATCAAATAATAATTACCCATTCCACTGCTTCTTTATGCTTAGAGCTGTTGATGGCAGTATTGTCTAGATATAAAATAATAATTACCCATTCCACTTCTATATGTTAGAGCTGTTGATGGCAGTATTGTCTAGATATAAAATAATAATTACCCATTCCACTTCTATATGTTTAGAGCTGTTGATGGCAGTATTGTCTAGATATGATGAAATCATTATCCATTCCACTACTTTATGCTTAGAACTGTTGATGGCAGTATTGTCTAGATATAAAGTAATAATTACCCATTCCACTTCTTTATGCTTAGAGCTGTTGATGGCAGTATTGTCTAGATATAAAGTAATAATTACCCATTCCACTTCTTTATGTTTAGAGCTGTTGATGGCAGTATTGTCTACATATAAAGTAATACTTACCTATTCCACTTCTTTATGTTTAGAGCTGTTGATGGCAGTATTGTCTAGATATAAAGTAATAATTACCCATTCCACTTCTTTATGTTTAGAGCTGTTGATGGCAGTATTGTCTAGATATAAAATAATAATTACCCATTCCACTTCTATATGTTTAGAGCTGTTGATGGCAGTATTGTCTAGATATGATGAAATCATTATCCATTCCACTTCTTTATGCTTAGAACTGTTGATGGCAGTATTGTCTAGATATAAAGTAATAATTACCCATTCCACTTCTTTATGTTTAGAGCTGTTGATGGCAGTATTGTCTAGATATAAAGTAATAATTACCCATTCCACGTCTTTATGCTTAGAGCTGTTGATGGCAGTATTGTCTAGATATAAAGTAATAATTACCCATTCCACTTCTTTATGTTTAGAGCTGTTGATGGCAGTATTGTCTAGATATAAAGTAATAATTACCTATTCCACTTCTTCTTTATGTTTAGAGCTGTTGATGGCAGTATTGTCTAGATATAAAGTAATAATTACCCATTCCACTTCTATATGTTTAGAGCTGTTGGCAGTATTGTCTAGATATAAAATAATAATTACCCATTCCACTTCTTCTTTATGTTTAGAGCTGTTGATGGCAGTATTGTCTAGATATAAAATAATAATTACCCATTCCACTTCTTTATGTTTAGAGCTGTTGATGGCAGTATTGTCTAGATATAAAATAATAATTACCCATTCCACTTCTTCTTTATGTTTAGAGCTGTTGATGGCAGTATTGTCTAGATATAAAATAATAATTACCCATCCCACTTCTTCTTTATGTTTAGAGCTGTTGATGGCAGTATTGTCTAGATATAAAGTAATAATTACCCATTCCACTTCTTTATGTTTAGAGCTGTTGATGGCAGTATTGTCTAGATATAAAATAATAATTACCCATTCCACTTCTTCTTTATGTTTAGAGCTGTTGATGGCAGTATTGTCTAGATATAAAGTAATAATTACCCATTCCACTTCTTTATGTTTAAAGCTGTTGATGGCAGTATTGTCTAGATATAAAGTAATAATTACCCATTCCACTTCTTTATGTTTAGAGCTGTTGATGGCAGTATTGTCTAGATATAAAGTAATAATTACCCATTCCACTTCTTTATGTTTAGAGCTGTTGATGGCAGTATTGTCTAGATATAAAGTAATAATTACCCATTCCACTTCTTTATGTTTAGAGCTGTTGATGGCAGTATTGTCTAGATATAAAATAATAATTACCCATTCCACTTCTTCTTTATGCCTAGAATGTACTCCATACATAAATGTGCCCACGGACTCCACGTAGCCTAGAGCTGATGATGGCAGTATCGTTGAGTATGTAAACCGCCATTTAAACGGCAGGATAAGATTCATCACAGACTGTAATATTTGAAATACGTAAAAAGACCTTTCTTTCATACAGTAAAAGCATTTAGTTATTAATTCAGCCATCTGACCGTTATTATTCGTTCCTAATTGATTAAAAGCTGCACCCAGAGTCAATGCATGGGCGTAACATATTCACGTCTAGTCCGACCAGGTCAATGCATGAGCGTAACGTATTCACGTCTAGTCCGACAAGGTCAATGCATGGGCGTAACATATTCACGTCTAGTCCGACTAGGTCAATGCATGGGCGTAACATATTCACGTCTAGTCCAACTAGATCAATGCATGGGCGTAACATATTCACGTCTAGTCCAACTAGGTCAATGCATGGGCGTAACATATTCACGTCTAGTCCGACTAGGTCAATGCATGGGCGTAACATATTCACGTCTAGTCCGACTAGGTCAATGCATGGGCGTAACGTATTCACGTCTAGTCCGACTAGGTCAATGCATGGGCGTAACGTATTCACGTCTAGTCCGACCAGGTCAATGCATGGGCATAACGTATTCACGTCTAGTCCGACTAGGTCAATGCATGGGCGTAACATATTCACGTCTAGTCCGACTAGGTCAATGCATGGGAGTAACGTATTCACGTCTAGTCCAACCAGGTCAATGCACGGGCGTAACGTATTCACGTCTAGGTCAATGCATGGGCGTAACGTATTCACGTCTAGTACGACCAGGTCAATGCATGGGCGTAACGTATTCACGTCTAGTACGACCAGGTCAATGCATGGGCGTAATGTAGTTACGTCTAGTCTGACCAGGTCAATGCATGAGTCACAATAATTTCATTAAGTTTCATCAAGTATCATTTTCGTGTATTTTTATGTAGAGGAACAATTTCTATTCTTTATAACATGTAGTTGATTATTTCTACCTGTTGACAAGTATTTACTTCCGTAAATTATATTATCTGTTAAAGCAGCACTATATCGTAATAAAGGATGTTTATTTAAAGCAGCACTATATCGTAATAAAGGATGTTTATTTAAAGCAGCACTATATCGTAATAAAGGATGTTTATTTAAAACAGCACTATATCGTAATAAAGGATGTTTATTTAAAGCAGCACTATATCGTAATAAGGATGTATTTGGTAAAATATAAATACTAATGTGTGTGTGTGTACAAAAATCGAAATAGTCGCTCAGAAACGATAAAATTCAAATAACCGTCGTATACGCGAATTTGTTTATCAACAAATGAAATGTAAACAAGCACAGTGCGCATGCGTGAAACAACAGCGGATATGCCATGTTTGTTTTCATCATTGCCGAAGGAAGACCATCATTGCCGAAGGAGGACGATGCATTCCGAATGTAAATCAGGTTCCGGTTGTAAACAAGTGCCGACTCGGAAAGTCCTACTTTCGGTTTCGAGTTAGTTTTATCGCAAAAAAACACTGTTTACTAATTGAACGTAAGTATACAAATTATAATGTAAGAATGTGTAGCAGCATTGCTACTCATACGTAAAATTTGAATTTTTCAAATATCTTTTATATTTATTAGTGTGGCGTCCATGGTCCAATGGTAGAGCGTCGGATTTGGAATCGAAAGGTCCAGGTTCGATACTCAGTCAGTCCACGTATGTAGTGTCATTGAGCAAGGCACCTCACACACATTGCTTAGTACTGGTTAACCGCTATGGTCGGCTAAGCATGCCCAGGAAAACATGTCTAGGTCCCCGCAAGGGGTTTGACATTATTGGTACATACATACATACATACATTTATTTCATATGATATAGGGCTGCTTTAAAGTACGAATCAGTTGTTATTGTCAAAGATTTAACTTTGAAAAAAAATATGGACGCCCCAATATCAAAGCCTTCTCTACGCCCCTGCATTGTTTTATCCGAGAAAACACAAAATCAAAGTACAGTTACCTATTGTTCTCAGTACCAAACAATTCATCAGGAACATGCATCAACAGGAACATGGCCCGTATGAATTGGGTGTTTTAAAACTGTATCAGCTGTCTAAATAATGCAACAAAATTCCAAAATATTGACTTACTCAAACACAGTAAACGTACCTCCATTATTATAGTAAGAAGAGCATAATTTGATGAGAGGAATACTATTCTCTCCTCCATCAGCACACAGGAGAGTAGTTTCAGGAACTCTTCAGCATTGAAGCACAGGAAAATGAGATGGAGGGGTATATCTATCACAGGTTTCTCAGGATGTGTCGGCGGCATCAATGTCACTGGCAAATTGTGCAAATTGAATTTCTGAAACAAGAAACAAAAGTTTTTATCTATGGTTGCTAGGATACAGATTATTGTCAAAATAATTAGCTATATGACTATGCAACTCTTAAAGTCTAGATTTTCTTTTTTATTCTTCAAATGGAAATATAAAACCATAATTAACCCTTTGCCTGCTGAGTAAATAAAATCACATTTGTGTAACGCCGCGTCTGATCAGGACCTATGTTGTTTGCTATTCAGTCAAGTGTTTTAGCTCCACTATCCAAATAGCAAACACCTTCTGTGCCGTCTGATCTGGCTCTATGCTGTTTGCAAAGGTGATTTTATCTGCCGCTAGCGTGCAAAGCGTTAAAATGCAAATACATGTATATTCTAATGTTACGTAGCCAAGAGGTTAACACTTTCTCCGATCTCAAACTATCGCAAGCTTTCTAAAAACGAATGTAAGTTGATTATGTTGGATGTGTCTGTCGACAGTGATGGTAGCTTTGTCCGCGAATTGCAATGAGCCGAATACAAGTAGTCCGTGTTGCTCAGTTAGTTTCTAAGCATTTTGATGGGTGGTGATTCCAATCAGCAACGGCTCGTACACAAACTATTTCATATATGACCAAATGTAGAGTGGTGGAACCTATGCTCGGCGTATTCCTATGCTCGGCGTATTTGTCCATTTACACCGTATTTAAAATATATAAATTTATATAGTTCTAGGCTAATTTCGCTGACAGAGTTGAAGCATGGTTCAATAGCATTCCGTTGCGTGTAGTGGTAGGCTGATGCAACTGCCACGTGACTGGTCCAGCAGACGAATATAAACAAGCATATCAATTCCAATCAGCAACGCCTCGTACACAAAACTATTTCAGATATGAACAAATGTACGGTACATGGGGCTGTGACTCTGAACCTTTTGACCTTCTGACCCTGAAGCTATTATCATTTATGTTATGTTATATTTCGGGTTTTACGCCTGCATCAGCACCATTTTGGGCTATATCGCCGGCGGGCAGTTTACCTAACAACACTTTCCTGGGCAGGCTCCAGCGGTTAACCAGTACTTGGGTGCACCAACCTCCGTAAGAAACTGCCAACTTTTTCATATAAATGAGATGCGGTCTGAGCGGGGCTCGAACCCTACACTATTATCACAGTTCATACCACAGCTAATTTTCCTGCATGAGGGACAGGTATGTGGGTGATAATGCTGGATATTTCCATAGGTTATTGTGATCCATGTAACAGGGTGTGACTGAGCCATAAGCTATTAACAGTTCATACCACAGCTAAATTTCCTGCAGGTGGGACAGGTGTGTGGGTGATAATGTTGGCATATTTCTTCAGAAACACAACCATCTCCTCAGGGTCATCCTCTATATTAGACAACATACTGAAACAAAAAAGGTAAGAACATTTTAGTATTATTTCCGATTGTCATAAAATTATTTGTTTAAAACTTTTTTAATTTTACAACGATTGCGAAGCAAGTTCTAACAACTTATATTAATCACTCTCGTTGGCGCGGATGGAAGCGTATATGTGGTCATTCATGTGGGAGGAAACCGGCCCGGAGAAAACCCATCTGTGGTACACCTCGATGGTATATGACTCATACAAGATCATACCTCGATGGTACAGGTTTCATACAAGACCATACCTCGATGGTATATGACTCATACAAGATCATACCTCGATGGTATATGACTCATACAAGATCATACCTCGATGGTACAGGTTTCATACAAGACCATACCTCGATGGTATATGACTCATACAAGATCATACCTCGATGGTATATGACTCACACAAGATCATACCTCGATGGTATATGACTCATACAAGATCATACCTCGATGGTATATGACTCATACAAGATCATACCTCGATGGTACAGGTTTCACACAAGACCATAGCTCGATGGTACAGGTTTCACACAAGACCATAGCTCGATGGTACAGGTTTAATACAAGATCATACCTCAATGGTACAGGTTTCACACAAGACCATACCTCGATGGTACAGGTTTCACACAAGATCATAGCTCGATAGTACAGGTTTAATACAAGATCATACCTCGATGGTACAGGTTTCACACAAGACCATACCTCGATGGTACAGGTTTCACACAAGATCAAACCTCGATGGTACAGGTTTTACACAAGACCATACCTCGATGGTACAGGTTTCATACAAGATCATACCTCGATGGTACAGGTTTCACACAAGATCATACCTCGATGGTACAGGTTTTACACAAGATCATACCTCGATGGTACAGGTTTTACACAAGACCATACCTAGATGGTACAGGTTTCACACAAGATCATACCTCGATGGTACAGGTTTTACACAAGATCATACCTCGATGGTACAGGTTTTACACAAGACCATACCTAGATGGTACAGGTTTCATACAAGACCATACCTAGATGGTACAGGTTTCATACAAGACCATACCTCGATGGTATATGACTCATACAAGACCATACCTAGATGGTACAGGTTTCACACAAGACCATACCTAGATGGTACAGGTTTCATACAAGACCATACCTAGATGGTACAGGTTTCATACAAGACCATACCTCGATGGTATATGACTCATACAAGACCATACCTAGATGGTACAGGTTTCACACAAGATCATACCCCGATGGTATATGACTCACACAAGACCATACCTCGATGGTACAGGTTTCATACAAGACCATACCTAGATGGTACAGGTTTCATACAAGACCATACCTCGATGGTACAGGTTTCACACAAGACCATAGCTCGATGGTACAGGTCTCATACAAGATCATACCTCGATGGTACAGGCTTCACACAAGACCATACCTCGATGGTACAGGTTTCATACAAGACCATACCTCGCTGGTACAGGTTTCACATACCTCGACAAACATGCCTTCATGGTGGTGTAGTAAGGAAACTTTGATATGATGACACAGCACTGCGGAACATAGCACCTGAGACTACCATCGTCCACGTTCTTGTGTTCAGTGAAATCTATGCTTATATACACATTGTCCTGATCATCCTGAAATCAACATCCAATAACACAACATCCAATAACCCAATAACACAACACCCCAATAACCCAACACCCAATAACCCAACACCCAATAACACAACACCCCAATAACACAACACCCAATAACCCAACACACAATAACCCAACACCCCAATAACACAAAATCCAATAACACAACACCCCAATAACACAACACCCAATAACCCAACACCCAATAACACAACACACAATAACACAACACCCAATAACCAACACCCAATAACCCACACCCAATAACCAAATAACACAACATCCAATAACACAACATCCAATAACACAACACCCAATATCCCAATAACACAACACCCAATAACCAAATAACACAACACCCAATAACCCAACACCCCAACACCCAATAACCCAACACACAATACCCAACACCCCAACAACCCAACACACAATAACCCAACAACCAATAACCCAACACCCAATAACACAACACCCAATAACCCAACAACCAATAACCCAACATCCAATAACCCAACACCCAATAACACAACAACCAATAACCCAACACCCCAATAACACAACACCCAATAACCCAATAACACAACACCCAATAACCAAATAACACAACACCCAATAACCCAACAACCCAATAACACAACACACAATACCCAAAACACAACACACAATAACCCAACACCCAATAACCCAACACACAATACCCAAAACACAAACACAATAACACAACACCCAATAACCCAAAACACAACACACAATACCCAATAACACAACACACAATAACACAACACCCCAATACCCAAAACACACAACCCAATAACCCAATACCCAAAACACACAATACCCAAAACACAACACACAATACCCAAAACACAATACCCAATAACACAACACCCAATAACACAACACCCAATAACACAATACCCAATAACACAACATCCAATAACACAACACACAATAACACACCACCCAATAACACAACACACAATCACACAACACCCAATAACACAACACACAATCACACAACACCCAATAACACAACACACAATCACACAACACCCAATAACACAACACACAATCACACAACACCCAATAACACAACACCCAATAACACAACACACAATAACACACCACCCAATAACACAACACACAATCACACAACACCCAATAACACAACACACAATAACACAACACCCAATAACCCAACACCCAATAACCCAACACCCAATAACACAACACCCAATAACCCAACACACAATACCAAAACACCCAATAACCCAACACACAATAACACAACACCCAATAACACAACACCCAATAACACAACACGCACTACCCAATAACACAACACCCAATAACACAACACGCACTACCCAATAACACAATACCCAATAACACAACACCCAATAACACAACACCCAATAACACAGCATCCAATAACACAACACCCAATAACACAGCATCCAATAACACAACACCCAATAACCCAACAACCCAATAACACAACACGCACTACCCAATAACACAACACCCAATAACACAACACCCAATAACCCAACACACAATAACACAACACCCAATAACACAACACCCAATAACACAACACGCACTACCCAATAACACAACACCCAATAACACAACACGCACTACCCAATAACCCAACACACAATAACCCAACACACAATAACACAACACCCAATAACACAACACCCAATAACACAACACGCACTACCCAATAACACAACACCCAATAACACAACACGCAATAACACAACACCCAATAACACAACACCCAATAACACAGCATCCAATAACACAACACCCAATAACACAACACCCAATAACACAACACCCAATAACACAACACCCAATAACACAACACCCAATAACACAACACGCAATAACACAACGCGCAATAACACAACACCCAATAACACAGCATCCAATAACACAACACCCAATAACCCAACACCCTATAACCCAACACCCTATAACCCAATACCAAACAACATAGATCCACATCAGCTGCAGCGCGACACTGCGTGCTGATCAGGATCTATGTTGTTTGCTACATAGCCAAGTGTCTTAGCAAGATCATCTGAATAGCAAACATCATAGAGCCTGATCAGACGGCACATTCCATGGCGGCTGATATGGCTCTATGTTCTTTGCAAATACTGTTTGAACGGTATCCAGAATCAAACGGGTTAAAGAAAATCTGTCAAGCAATACTAAAATGAGACATTGGTCAGTTACTGCCCCTGAATACTCCCTAATAGTATGTAGGTACTCTTTAAGTTGTTTCCTTTGTTTTTATCGTTGTTTCCTTTGCACACCATGCTATCAATTTCCATCCACTTTCTCATATTATATTTATTATGATACTATATCTGGACAAATATCCTACAGTATATTCAATGGGTAAAAGATCTGTACATTTTTTTTATCAATTAATTAACATGATTTGGATAAAATCACATGTATCATAACGCAACATCTGGTTATGGAACAACTGTAAAAACAAAGGATTCCAACTGAACGAACTGCTATACATTTAGAGATAAATCTGACTTTATCTGCCAAGGGAGGTAATAGAAAATCTAGCGAGGTCTCCTTATTGGAAAGAGATACCATAACAGAGATAGGAGATCCAGCATGTGAAGGTTTAATGATATCTACTCTTTCAAGAATGAAAACAATCCATGAACATGCAACACAATGAAACAACGCTTGTACGTTTCCCTTAGTCAGAAATAGTAGCCAATGACCTTGTAGGTCTGTGAGTTACAAGTGACAGCAGGTCTGTGAGTTACATGTGACAGCAGGTCTGTGAGTTACATGTGAAAGCAGGTCTGTGAGTTACATGTGACAGCAGGTCTGTGAGTTACATGTGACAGCAGGTCTGGGTGTTACATGTAACAGCTGGTCTGTGAGTTACATGTGACAGCAGGTCTGTGAGTTACATGTGACAGCAGGTCTGTGAGTTACATGTGACAGCAGGTCTGTGAGTTACATGTGACAGCAGGTCTTGGTGTTACATGCAACAGCAGGTCTGGGAGTTACATGTGACAGCAGGTCTCAGTCTTACATGTGACAGCAGGTCTGGGAGTTACATGTGACAGCAGGTCTGGGTGTTGCATGTGACAGCAGGTCTGTGAGTTACATGTGACAGCAGGTCTGGGTGTTACATGTGACAGCAGGTCTGGGTGTTACATGCAACAGCAGGTCTATGAGTTACATGTGACAGCCGGTCTGGGTGTTACATGCGACAGCAGGTCTGGGTGTTACATGCAACAGCAGCACTGGTGTGGGAGTTACATGCGACAGCAGCACTGGTGTGGGAGTTACATGCGACAGCAGCACTGGTGTGGGAGTTACATGCGACAGCAGCACTGGTGTGGGAGTTACATGCGACAGCAGCACTGATGTGGGAGTTACATGTGACAGCAGCACTGGTGTGGGTGTTACATGCGACAGCAGTACTGGTGTGGGAGTTACATGTGACAGCAGCACTGGTGTGGGAGTTACATGTGACAGCAGTACTGGTGTGGGTGTTACATGCGACAGCAGTACTGGTGTGGGAGTTACATGCAACAGCAGCACTGGTGTGGGAGTTACATGTGACAGCAGTACTGGTGTGGGAGTTACATGCAACAGCAGCACTGGTGTGGGAGTTACATGCAACAGCAGCACTGGTGTGGGAGTTACATTTGACAGCAGTACTGGTGTGGGAGTTACATGCAACAGCAGCACTGGTGTGGGAGTTACATGTGACAGCAGCACTGGTATGGGAGTTACATGTGACAGCAGTACTGGTGTGGGAGTTACATGTGACAGCAGCACTGGTGTGGGAGTTACATGCAACAGCAGGTCAGGGTGTTACATGCGACAGCAGGTCTGGGTGCTACATGCGACAGCAGGTCTGGGTGTTACATGCGACAGCAGGTCTGGGTGTTACATGCGACAGCAGCACTGGTGTGGGTGTTACATGTGACAGCAGGCCTGGGTGTTACATGTGACAGCAGGCCTGGGTGTTACATGTGACAGCAGGCCTGGGTGTTACATGTGACAGCAGGCCTGGGTGTTACATGTGACAGCAGGTCTGGGTGTTACATGTGACAGCAGGTCTGGGTGTTACATGTGACAGCAGGTCTGGGTGTTATGTGCGATACTCCATGTTATCATTAATATCATAAAATTATATTAAATTTTACACCATGTTAATGTGCATTTAAGAAATATGGATAGCCCTTCATTTTCTACGACACATTTAATTATGAACAGATGTTCCACAATACATAATAATACATGTGCGTTCATGATTCACTCAGTAGATGCCTATAGGAATGTGTATATAAGGACATTTGAGCTCTATGTTTGACCTTGACCTTGATGCTGCATTTGACCTTGACCTCGAGGCTACATGTTAAGCACTATATGTCAGCATGAATATAATTTATGTTCAAGTTATCTTCAAATTCATCCGTGAAGCTAGGAATCAGACACAAGAATATGCATATACACTTTCTGTGTCAAGGTGACCTTGTGGAATGTGGAAGTCGTGATAGCGCAATGGATGCACAGTGGATGTGCGTTCGCTTCAGGTGCGAAAGGTCCAGAGTTCGAGCCCCACTGGAGCCATTACGATTGTGCCCTTAGGCAAGGCATTTAAATTCCACGTTGCCTCTTCTCTCTCCCTCGTGGCGATGGATTCCATCAGGAATGAGGTCTCGATAGTGATTTATATAAGTTGAAATAACTTGTTTCGCAATCGAGCTAAAATAAATTTGTATAAACTAAGGTGACCTTCACCTTTGTTTCTACAGGTCTGGGCGTTATACGAGACATGTCATCATATTATTTCTATCAAGTTGTTTCGAAATGTTTCCACGAAGAATTTATAGATCGGACACAACAAGCAAGATTATAATAATATTTATGGTCACATGATGGGCCCGACGTTATTAATCTACCGGTAGTCTTCAAACTCAAACTCTAGTGATTTGATTGGGTGATATTTACTTTCAGCTAAACCAATCAGAACAGTGAGACTGAGTTTGAGATTGGAGAAATGTTTTATAACCTTCATGTGCGCTAGCTTGACCTCCGAGTGTGACCTTGACCCGTGAAGCTGCACGACACATTGTTTTGTTATACTGTCTAGCTTGACCTCCCGAGTGTGACCTTGACCCGTGAAGCTGCACGACACATTGTTTTGCTATACTGTCTAGCTTGACCTCCCGAGTGTGACCTTGACCCGTGAAGCTGCACGACACATTGTTTTGCTATACTGTCTAGCTTGACCTCCCGAGTGTGACCTTGACCCGTGAAGCTGCACGACACATTGTTTTGTTATACTGTCTAGCTTGACCTCCCGAGTGTGACCGTGACCCGTGAAGCTGCACGACACATTGTTTTGCTATACTGTCTAGCTTGACCTCCCGAGTGTGACCTTGACCCATGAAGCTGCACGACACATTGTTTTGTTATACTGT
>CM026396.1:45048896-45168808 GCA_014843695.1 Archivesica marissinica
TATATACAATATATACTACAATATATACAATATATACAATATATACAATATATACTACAATATATACATTATATATACAATATATACAATATATACCAATATATACAATATATACAATATGTATACAATATATACAATATATACCAATATATACCAATATATACAATATATACAATATGTATACAATATATACAATATATACAATATATACCAATATATACAATATATACTATACAATATATACAATACCTTGGTTTATGATCCCATCTGATAGATTGTTTACTAGGGTCAGACAGAAGATTGAACCTGCGATCCCTGGATTCGCAGTACCAACGTGTCCACTGGATCACTGACCTGTGTATAAACTACAATTTTATTTCCTTTCCCAAACTTAAACCCCCATAATGCGTTTACTTAGAATGTGCTGTGCACCTAGATATTGCAAGGCGTGGATGATTAGAAATTTGTGATTATTGTCTTATATTTTCATTTTTCAATAATAAATTATTACGGTAAATAGTAAAATTTGGAAAATATAGTATTATTTTTCCAACTGAAGAAGAAAAAACCGGATAAAGATACAAATATTATGGCCCACCTTTTAAAGTCTCTTATGGCTTTAGTTCAAATGGACAATTAAATCTTTTGATTCATATGCAAATTTATCCACGTGTTCATTCTACCAAACCACCATGTACAGCGTCTTTGCTGATTATGGAAAATAAATAGCCACAGAGGGAGGTCAAATTTGTTTATGCGAGAAAGCTGTCCAGCTGGCTGGCAAATAGTCAGTGGTTCTACCTGGGTACCCGTCTGTGTCTGAAATACTGCTTGAATGGGCACCCGGGGTCTTCCTCCAACAATGATAGCTGGAGAGTCGCCATATGACCTAAGCTGTTGGTGCGACTTTAACCCATTCAACACCAAGTAACTGACATGGACTGGTGCCTGTATTAACCCATTCAACACCAAGTAACTGACATGGACTGGTGCCTGTATTAACCCATTCAACACCAAGTAACTGACATGGACTGGTGCCTGTATTAACCCATTCAACACCAAGTAACTGACATGGACTGGTGCCTGTATTAACCCATTCAACACCAAGTAACTGACATGGACTGGTGCCTGTATTAACCCATTCAACACCAAGTAACTGACATGGACTGGTGCCTGTATTAACCCATTCAACACCAAGTAACTGACATGGACTGGTGCCTGTATTAACCCATTCAACACCAAGTAACTGACATGGACTGGTGCCTGTATTAACCCATTCAACACCAAGTAACTGACATGGACTGGTGCATGTATTAACCCATTCAACACCAAGTAACTGACATGGACTGGTGCATGTATTAACCCATTCAACACCAAGTAACTGACATGGACTGGTGCATGATATTAACCCATTCAATCCCAAGTAACTGACATGGACTGGTGCATGATATTAACCCATTCAATCCCAAGTAACTGACATGGACTGGTGCATGATATTAATCCATTCAACACCAAGTAACTGACCTTGACTGGTGCCTGTATTAACCCATTCAACACCAAGTAACTGACATGGACTGGTGCCTGTATTAACCCATTCAACACCAAGTAACTGACATGGACTGGTGCCTGTATTAACCCATTCAACACCAAGTAACTGACATGGACTGGTGCATGATATTAACCCATTCAATCCCAAGTAACTGACATGGACTCGTGCATGACCAATAAATGAATAAGAAAATTACATTTGGACCAGTTCATTTATCAAAATGGGTAATTTTTGTCTAAAAATAGTAATATTACTGGCAAAAAGTGCAGATCCAGATGAGATGGCTCATCTGGATCTACACTTTTTGTAAGCCTATTGAGAGGCCTGTGGTGTTGAAAGGGTTAAACCCCAAAAACAAGCAAACAAATAGTGTATTCTGTATTATAATTTCAGGGACATTCTGGCAGGTGTGGAATCTCCCATTGTCTTCTCGCATAATGATCTACAAGAAGGTATGTCGTTTTCCTTAGCTCCCCCCCCCCCCCCCCGTAGAAGTGCCTCTTTGCACTATTACCAATACCACATACAATGTAGTAGCCAAGCCAACATTCATACTCAAGCACAGAAACTCATGTAGTAAGTAATATCGAGGGAGGTAGGGTAGATATGTTCACCACTTATGTGCTGAATGATGTCTGCATGGTTGAATGTAAGTATGGAGATATAGCCTAAATCTATATGTGGGAAAAGATTAACTCGTCTTTCTTAGCTGCCTTCCGCTTGGTTATCTGTCTGCCTATCTGTAATGAGAGATATTATTGGGTTTTCGTTTACCTCCCTTGACAGATAATGCCTATCTGTAATGAGAGATATTATTGGGTTTTCGTTTACCTCCCTTGACAGATAAAGTCTGATTTATCCCGAAATATGTATTGGTCCTTTTAGTTGAAAGCCTGTGGTTTTATTGGTGTTCCCAAACCAGATGTTGCAGTATGATAAATGTGATTTTATCAAAACCATGTTAATTAATTTCTCATCAATTTCTACAGTAAAGTATCCAATGGATATGCTGTAGGATATCTGTCGAGATTTAGTAATTTAATAATTACAAGATAAGAAAACTAATGAAAACAGATAGCATGTTGTGCAAAGTAAACAACGATAAAACAGAGGAAGCCAATTAAGAGGACCAATCTACTTTCATGAGTATTCAGGGGCAGTAACTGACTAATGTCTCTCATTTGCCAACAATTTGTTTAAATCAACCATGTTCAAACATTATTGACTTGCATCATGGGAGGATATTGCCAGGTCATATCGTTATCTCCACATTCTGCTCAGATAATTCTATACTCTTCATGCTGGGTACAATAAAGACTATAAATAGTTTATACAAATTTATTTTAGCTTGATTGCGAAACAAGTTCTTTCAACTTATATTAATCACTCTCGAGACCTCATTCCTGATGGAATCCATCGCCATGAAGGATATATATAAATAGTTTAAATAATTGTAGCAGTCGACAATTCATTTTGCGTTTCATATTTGTAACTGAAATCTCTGGAAATATGTCATGGAATTTCATTAGAATTGTGTCGTTATATAACACAATTGTAATGAAATTCCATGACATATTTCATTGTTATTTTCAGCATTGAAAGAGTTAGCGTGTGTTTTACGTTTATTTATCATCGTTACCGGTTGCCCATATGAGCGATGCCTCCTGAAGAGTTTAGTCATTTTAGATTTTTGGAGGATAGTGCAATGATACAGAGAGATACACACTCCAGAGTCTCCCCTGGTTCGTTTACGTGCACAGTGTAAAGCACCGACACGAGACCTCGGTTTAAAGACTTAATTTTATTAGGGTCAGACAGGGGATCGAATCTGTGATCCCTGGATTACCAGTTCAACCTGTTACCACTGGACTATGAGATCAGTCTGTAAGAGTTATCATCGCCCCTTGATATTTACTAGTATAGATAACTCAATTGAGCTTTGACAGTTTCTTTATTCTCGAATTAGTTTTACGGGGATCGGGTGTTGCGTGGTGGGGTGTTGCGGTAGGGTGTTGCAGGGTGGGGTATTGCGGGGTGAGGTGCGGGTGGGGGAAGAAGGGATTAATCACTGTCAGTGATATTTTGTAATATTTTTGATTACTGGTGCGATGATTCTCTAGGACATGTGATGCTAGTGTTGGCTGTACAAAGGTAGACTCGGGGGTAATTTGTTGCGAATTCTTACTCATTTTTATCCTAGTTCATGAGTAATTCGTTGCACATGCTTTAGTTTTATCCTCGGTATGTGAGTAATTGATAATGCATCCTTGAGTAGTAAATTTGTACTTTGTTTTATCCTCAGTATGTGAGTAATTGATAATGCATCCTTGAGTAGTAAATTTGTACTTTGTTTTATCCTCAGTATGTGAGTAATAGATAATGCATCCTTGAGTAGTAAATTTGTACTTTGTTTTATCCTCAGTATGTGAGTAATAGATAATGCATCCTTGAGTAGTAAATTTGTACTTTGTTTTATCCCTAGTGTTGAGCGTATCGTTTTGTACAAATATAAACATGCTATATATTATATTTACATGGCTAATTCTATGTTAGAATGTTTGGGAGAAGTGAGATAGCGCACGATCGCTTCCTTAAATGGTGTTATTTAATCAATTTCAACAAAATATTATTAAATGCACAGTATGACCATTAAATACAACATTTGAATAGCATGAGTGCTTTATAACAGGCCAGTTTATCTTATTGGACAAAATTATGAATGAAAATTGGTAAAAACAAAAAAAGGGGAGAAGTGGGGGCCTCATGGAGTGCTAATGAGGGATCCTGACTTCGCCCCGATGTATTAAAGTATTAGAAAATCAGTTTCTTGCGGTATTGTTTTAAATGTAATTAATTTTCTCTTCTTTAGGAAATATTCTCTACAATGAAAACAATACAGATGTGGAAAAACGAATGACTGTGATAGACTGGGAATACTGTAGCTACAACTATAGGTACGTCAAGTACGGTGGTTTAGTAACCTAACTATAGGTATGTCAAGTACGGTGGTTTAGTAACCTAACTATAGGTATGTCAAGTACAGTGGTTTAGTAACCTAACTATAGGTACGTCAAGTACGGTGGTTTAGTAACCTAACTATAGGTACGTCAAGTACAGTGGTTTAGTAACCTAACTATAGGTACGTCAAGTATGGTGGTTTAGTAACCTAACTATAGGTACGTCAAGTATGGTGGTTTAGTAACCTAACTATAGGTACGTCAAGTATGGTGGTTTAGTAACCTAACTATAGGTATGTCAAGTATGGTGGTTTAGTAACCTAACTATAGGTACGTCAAGTACGTTGGTTTAGTAACCTAACTATAGGTACGTCAAGTACGGTGGTTTAGTAACCTAACTATAGGTAAGTCACGTACGGTGGTTTAGTAACCTAACTATAGGTATGTCAGGTACAGTGGTTTAGTAACCTAACTATAGGTACGTCAAGTACGGTGGTTTAGTAACCTAACTATAGGTACGTCAAGTACGGTGGTTTAGTAAACTGTAGCTATAACTATAGGTACGTCAAGTACGGTGGTTTAGTAAACTGTCGGTATAACTATAGGTACGTCAAGTATGGTGGTTTAGTAAACTGTAGCTATAACTATAGGTACGTCAAGTACGGTGGTTTAGTAAACTGTCGGTATAACTATATGTACGTCAAGTACGGTGGTTTAGTAAACTGTCGGTATAACTATAGGTACGTCAAGTACTGTGGTTTAGTAAACTGTCGGTATAACTATAGGTACGTCAAGTACGGTGGTTTAGTAAACTGTCGGTATAACTATAGGTACGTCAAGTATGGTGGTTTAGTAAACTGTCGGTATAACTATAGGTACGTCAAGTACGGTGGTTTAGTAAACTTAACTATAGGTACGTCAAGTATGGTGGTTTAGTAACCTAACTATAGGTACGTCAAGTATGGTGGTTTAGTAACCTAACTATAGGTACGTCAAGTATGGTGGTTTAGTAACCTAACTATAGGTACGTCAAGTATGGTGGTTTAGTAACCTAACTATAGGTACGTCAAGTATGGTGGTTTAGTAACCTAACTATAGGTACGTCAAGTATGGTGGTTTAGTAACCTAACTATAGGTATGTCAAGTACAGTGGTTTAGTAACCTAACTATAGGTACGTCAAGTACGGTGGTTTAGTAACCTAACTATAGGTACGTCAAGTACGGTGGTTTAGTAACCTAACTATAGGTACGTCAAGTACGGTGGTTTAGTAAACTGTCGGTATAACTATAGGTACGTCAAGTACGGTGGTTTAGTAATCTGTCGGTATAACTATAGGTACGTCAAGTATGGTGGTTTAGTAACCTAACTATAGGTACGTCAAGTACGGTGGTTTAGTAAACTGTAGCTATAACTATAGGTACGTCAAGTACAGTGGTTTAGTAAACTGTAGCTATAACTATAGGTACGTCAAGTACGGTGGTTTAGTAAACTGTCGGTATAACTATAGGTACGTCAAGTACGGTGGTTTAGTAAACTGTAGCTATAACTATAGGTACGTCAAGTACGGTGGTTTAGTAAACTGTCGGTATAACTATAGGTACGTCAAGTACGGTGGTTTAGTAAACTAGCTATATCTATAGGTACGTCAAGTACGGTGGTTTAGTAAACTGTCGGTATAACTATAGGTACGTCAAGTATGGTGGTTTAGTAACCTAACTATAGGTACGTCAAGTATGGTGGTTTAGTAACCTAACTATAGGTACGTCAAGTATGGTGGTTTAGTAACCTAACTATAGGTACGTCAAGTATGGTGGTTTAGTAACCTAACTATAGGTATGTCAAGTACAGTGGTTTAGTAACCTAACTATAGGTACGTCAAGTACGGTGGTTTAGTAACTTAACTATAGGTACGTCAAGTACAGTGGTTTAGTAACCTAACTATAGGTACGTCAAGTACGGTGGTTTAGTAACCTAACTATAGGTACGTCAAGTATGGTGGTTTAGTAACCTAACTATAGGTATGTCAAGTACAGTGGTTTAGTAACCTAACTATAGGTACGTCAAGTACGGTGGTTTAGTAACCTAACTATAGGTACGTCAAGTACAGTGGTTTAGTAACCTAACTATAGGTACGTCAAGTATGGTGGTTTAGTAACCTAACTATAGGTACGTCAAGTATGGTGGTTTAGTAACCTAACTATAGGTATGTCAAGTACGGTGGTTTAGTAACCTAACTATAGGTACGTCAAGTACGGTGGTTTAGTAACCTAACTATAGGTACGTCAAGTATGGTGGTTTAGTAAACTGTCGGTATAACTATAGGTACGTCAAGTACGGTGGTTTAGTAAACTGTCGGTATAACTATAGGTACGTCAAGTATGGTGGTTTAGTAACCTAACTATAGGTACGTCAAGTATGGTGGTTTAGTAACCTAACTATAGGTACGTCAAGTATGGTGGTTTAGTAGCCTATCTATAGGTACGTCAAGTACAGTGGTTTAGTAACCTAACTATAGGTACGTCAAGTACGGTGGTTTAGTAAACTAACTATAGGTACGTCAAGTATGGTGGTTTAGTAGCCTATCTATAGGTACGTCAAGTACAGTGGTTTAGTAACCTAACTATAGGTACGTCAAGTACGGTGGTTTAGTAAACTAACTATAGGTACGTCAAGTATGGTGGTTTAGTAACCTAACTATAGGTACGTCAAGTATGGTGGTTTAGTAACCTATCTATAGGTACGTCAAGTACAGTGGTTTAGTAACCTAACTATAGGTACGTCAAGTATGGTGGTTTAGTAACCTAACTATAGGTACGTCAAGTATGGTGGTTTAGTAGCCTATCTATAGGTACGTCAAGTACAGTGGTTTAGTAACCTAACTATAGGTACGTCAAGTACGGTGGTTTAGTAAACTGTCGGTATAACTATAGGTATGTCAAGTACGGTGGTTTAGTAAACTTATAACTATAGGTACGTCAAGTACGGTGGTTTAGTAAACTGTCGGTATAACTATAGGTACGTCAAGTACAGTGGTTTAGTAAACTGTCAGTATAACTATAGGTACGTCAAGTACGGTGGTTTAGTAAACTGTCAGTATAACTATAGGTACGTCAAGTACGGTGGTTTAGTAACCTAACTATAGGTACGTCAAGTACAGTGGTTTAGTAACCTAACTATAGGTACGTCAAGTACGGTGGTTTAGTAAACTGTCGGTATAACTATAGGTACGTCAAGTACGGTGGTTTAGTAAACTAGCTATATCTATAGGTACGTCAAGTACGGTGGTTTAGTAAACTGTCGGTATAACTATAGGTACGTCAAGTATGGTGGTTTAGTAACCTAACTATAGGTACGTCAAGTATGGTGGTTTAGTAACCTACGGTATAACTATAGGTACGTCAAGTATGGTGGTTTAGTAACCTAACTATAGGTACGTCAAGTATGGTGGTTTAGTAACCTAACTATAGGTACGTCAAGTATGGTGGTTTAGTAACCTAACTATAGGTATGTCAAGTACAGTGGTTTAGTAACCTAACTATAGGTACGTCAAGTACGGTGGTTTAGTAACTTAACTATAGGTACGTCAAGTACAGTGGTTTAGTAACCTAACTATAGGTACGTCAAGTACGGTGGTTTAGTAACCTAACTATAGGTACGTCAAGTATGGTGGTTTAGTAACCTAACTATAGGTATGTCAAGTACAGTGGTTTAGTAACCTAACTATAGGTACGTCAAGTACGGTGGTTTAGTAACCTAACTATAGGTACGTCAAGTACAGTGGTTTAGTAACCTAACTATAGGTACGTCAAGTATGGTGGTTTAGTAACCTAACTATAGGTACGTCAAGTATGGTGGTTTAGTAACCTAACTATAGGTATGTCAAGTACGGTGGTTTAGTAACCTAACTATAGGTACGTCAAGTACGGTGGTTTAGTAACCTAACTATAGGTACGTCAAGTATGGTGGTTTAGTAAACTGTCGGTATAACTATAGGTACGTCAAGTACGGTGGTTTAGTAAACTGTCGGTATAACTATAGGTACGTCAAGTACGGTGGTTTAGTAAACTGTCGGTTAACTATAGGTACGTCAAGTATGGTGGTTTAGTAACCTAACTATAGGTACGTCAAGTATGGTGGTTTAGTAGCCTATCTATAGGTACGTCAAGTACAGTGGTTTAGTAACCTAACTATAGGTACGTCAATTATGGTGGTTTAGTAACCTAACTATAGGTACGTCAAGTATGGTGGTTTAGTAGCCTATCTATAGGTACGTCAAGTACAGTGGTTTAGTAACCTAACTATAGGTACGTCAAGTACGGTGGTTTAGTAAACTAACTATAGGTACGTCAAGTATGGTGGTTTAGTAGCCTATCTATAGGTACGTCAAGTACAGTGGTTTAGTAACCTAACTATAGGTACGTCAAGTACGGTGGTTTAGTAAACTAACTATAGGTACGTCAAGTATGGTGGTTTAGTAACCTAACTATAGGTACGTCAAGTATGGTGGTTTAGTAACCTATCTATAGGTACGTCAAGTACAGTGGTTTAGTAACCTAACTATAGGTACGTCAAGTATGGTGGTTTAGTAACCTAACTATAGGTACGTCAAGTATGGTGGTTTAGTAACCTATCTATAGGTACGTCAAGTACAGTGGTTTAGTAACCTAACTATAGGTACGTCAAGTACGGTGGTTTAGTAAACTGTCGGTATAACTATAGGTATGTCAAGTACGGTGGTTTAGTAAACTGTAGCTATAACTATAGGTACGTCAAGTACGGTGGTTTAGTAAACTGTCGGTATAACTATAGGTACGTCAAGTACGGTGGTTTAGTAAACTGTCAGTATAACTATAGGTACGTCAAGTACGGTGGTTTAGTAAACTACTATAGGTACGTCAAGTACGGTGGTTTAGTAACTAACTATAGGTAGTATAACTATAGGTACGTCAAGTACGGTGGTTTAGTAAACTGTCGGTATAACTATAGGTACGTCAAGTACGGTGGTTTAGTAAACTAGCTATATCTATAGGTACGTCAAGTACGGTGGTTTAGTAAACTGTCGGTATAACTATAGGTACGTCAAGTATGGTGGTTTAGTAACCTAACTATAGGTACGTCAAGTATGGTGGTTTAGTAACCTAACTATAGGTACGTCAAGTATGGTGGTTTAGTAACCTAACTATAGGTACGTCAAGTATGGTGGTTTAGTAACCTAACTATAGGTATGTCAAGTACAGTGGTTTAGTAACCTAACTATAGGTACGTCAAGTACGGTGGTTTAGTAATTAACTATAGGTACGTCAAGTACAGTGGTTTAGTAACCTAACTATAGGTACGTCAAGTACGGTGGTTTAGTAACCTAACTATAGGTACGTCAAGTATGGTGGTTTAGTAACCTAACTATAGGTATGTCAAGTACAGTGGTTTAGTAACCTAACTATAGGTACGTCAAGTACGGTGGTTTAGTAACCTAACTATAGGTACGTCAAGTACAGTGGTTTAGTAACCTAACTATAGGTACGTCAAGTATGGTGGTTTAGTAACCTAACTATAGGTACGTCAAGTATGGTGGTTTAGTAACCTAACTATAGGTACGTCAAGTACGGTGGTTTAGTAACCTAACTATAGGTACGTCAAGTACGGTGGTTTAGTAACCTAACTATAGGTACGTCAAGTACGGTGGTTTAGTAAACTGTCGGTATAACTATAGGTACGTCAAGTATGGTGGTTTAGTAACCTAACTATAGGTACGTCAAGTATGGTGGTTTAGTAACCTTTAAACTATAGGTACGTCAAGTATGGTGGTTTAGTAACCTAACTATAGGTACGTCAAGTATGGTGGTTTAGTAGCCTATCTATAGGTACGTCAAGTACAGTGGTTTAGTAACCTAACTATAGGTACGTCAAGTACGGTGGTTTAGTAACCTAACTATAGGTACGTCAAGTATGGTGGTTTAGTAGCCTATCTATAGGTACGTCAAGTACAGTGGTTTAGTAACCTAACTATAGGTACGTCAAGTACGGTGGTTTAGTAACTAACTATAGGTACGTCAAGTATGGTGGTTTAGTAACCTAACTATAGGTACGTCAAGTACGGTGGTTTAGTAACCTAACTATAGGTACGTCAAGTACGGTGGTTTAGTAACCTAACTATAGGTACGTCAAGTATGGTGGTTTAGTAACCTAACTATAGGTACGTCAAGTATGGTGGTTTAGTAGCCTATCTATAGGTACGTCAAGTACAGTGGTTTAGTAACCTAACTATAGGTACGTCAAGTACGGTGGTTTAGTAAACTGTCGTATAACTATAGGTATGTCAAGTACGGTGGTTTAGTAAACTGTAGTATAACTATAGGTACGTCAAGTACGGTGGTTTAGTAAACTGTCGGTATAACTATAGGTACGTCAAGTACGGTGGTTTAGTAAACTGTCGGTATAACTATAGGTACGTCAAGTACGGTGGTTTAGTAAACTAGCTATATCTATAGGTACGTCAAGTACGGTGGTTTAGTAAACTGTCGTATAACTATAGGTACGTCAAGTATGGTGGTTTAGTAACCTAACTATAGGTACGTCAAGTATGGTGGTTTAGTAACCTAACTATAGGTACGTCAAGTACGGTGGTTTAGTAACCTAACTATAGGTACGTCAAGTACGGTGGTTTAGTAACCTAACTATAGGTACGTCAAGTACGGTGGTTTAGTAAACTAACTATAGGTACGTCAAGTACGGTGGTTTAGTAACCTAACTATAGGTACGTCAAGTACGGTGGTTTAGTAACTAACTATAGGTACGTCAAGTACGGTGGTTTAGTAACCTAACTATAGGTACGTCAAGTACGGTGGTTTAGTAACCTAACTATAGGTACGTCAAGTATGGTGGTTTAGTAACCTAACTATAGGTACGTCAAGTATGGTGGTTTAGTAACCTAACTATAGGTACGTCAAGTACAGTGGTTTAGTAACCTAACTATAGGTACGTCAAGTACGGTGGTTTAGTAACCTAACTATAGGTACGTCAAGTACGGTGGTTTAGTAACCTAACTATAGGTACGTCAAGTATGGTGGTTTAGTAACCTAACTATAGGTACGTCAAGTACGGTGGTTTAGTAACCTAACTATAGGTACGTCAAGTACGGTGGTTTAGTAACCTAACTATAGGTACGTCAAGTACGGTGGTTTAGTAAACTGTCGGTATAACTATAGGTACGTCAAGTACGGTGGTTTAGTAAACTGTCGGTATAACTATAGGTACGTCAAGTATGGTGGTTTAGTAACCTAACTATAGGTACGTCAAGTATGGTGGTTTAGTAACCTAACTATAGGTACGTCAAGTATGGTGGTTTAGTAGCCTATCTATAGGTACGTCAAGTACAGTGGTTTAGTAACCTAACTATAGGTACGTCAAGTACGGTGGTTTAGTAAACTAACTATAGGTACGTCAAGTATGGTGGTTTAGTAGCCTATCTATAGGTACGTCAAGTACAGTGGTTTAGTAACCTAACTATAGGTACGTCAAGTACGGTGGTTTAGTAAACTAACTATAGGTACGTCAAGTATGGTGGTTTAGTAACCTAACTATAGGTACGTCAAGTATGGTGGTTTAGTAACCTATCTATAGGTACGTCAAGTACAGTGGTTTAGTAACCTAACTATAGGTACGTCAAGTATGGTGGTTTAGTAACCTAACTATAGGTACGTCAAGTATGGTGGTTTAGTAACCTAACTATAGGTACGTCAAGTATGGTGGTTTAGTAACCTAACTATAGGTATGTCAAGTACAGTGGTTTAGTAACCTAACTATAGGTACGTCAAGTACGGTGGTTTAGTAACCTAACTATAGGTACGTCAAGTACGGTGGTTTAGTAACCTAACTATAGGTATGTCAAGTACGGTGGTTTAGTAACCTAACTATAGGTACGTCAAGTACGGTGGTTTAGTAACCTAACTATAGGTACGTCAAGTACGGTGGTTTAGTAACCTAACTATAGGTACGTCAAGTACGGTGGTTTAGTAAACTGTCGGTATAACTATAGGTACGTCAAGTACGGTGGTTTAGTAAACTGTCGGTATAACTATAGGTACGTCAAGTATGGTGGTTTAGTAACCTAACTATAGGTACGTCAAGTATGGTGGTTTAGTAACCTAACTATAGGTACGTCAAGTATGGTGGTTTAGTAACCTAACTATAGGTACGTCAAGTACGGTGGTTTAGTAACCTAACTATAGGTACGTCAAGTATGGTGGTTTAGTAACCTAACTATAGGTACGTCAAGTATGGTGGTTTAGTAACCTAACTATAGGTACGTCAAGTATGGTGGTTTAGTAACCTAACTATAGGTACGTCAAGTATGGTGGTTTAGTAACCTAACTATAGGTACGTCAAGTACGGTGGTTTAGTAACCTAACTATAGGTACGTCAAGTATGGTGGTTTAGTAACCTAACTATAGGTACGTCAAGTATGGTGGTTTAGTAACCTAACTATAGGTACGTCAAGTATGGTGGTTTAGTAACCTAACTATAGGTACGTCAAGTACAGTGGTTTAGTAACCTAACTATAGGTACGTCAAGTACGGTGGTTTAGTAACCTAACTATAGGTACGTCAAGTACGGTGGTTTAGTAACCTAACTATAGGTACGTCAAGTACGGTGGTTTAGTAAACTAACTATAGGTACGTCAAGTACGGTGGTTTAGTAACCTAACTATAGGTACGTCAGTATGGTGGTTTAGTAACCTAACTATAGGTACGTCAAGTACGGTGGTTTAGTAAACTGTCGGTATAACTATATGTACGTCAAGTACGGTGGTTTAGTAAACTGTCAGTATAACTATAGGTACGTCAAGTACGGTGGTTTAGTAAACTGTCGGTATAACTATATGTATGTGAAAACTATCCAGCTTTCTTGCCCGTCCCCTGAAATACTGCTCGAAATAGCACTCAGTGATCTTCCTCCACCAATAATAGCTGGAGAGTCGCCATATGACCTCAGCTGTTGGTGCGACTTTAAACCCCTAAAATAACAAACAAATATTCCTTGATGTAAAATATCATATTTTAATCGTGCACTCTGATGATTGATATGTTACCTGTAGCTGGTTATATTCAGATGTAACGGTACCATCAGCACTTTATAATGTCAATCTATTGTGCAATTGCACCATGCCCTAACCGTGTGATATCTGTATTTTGGAAATCCTCCCTCCAAAGTATATCTAAAGTATAGAACATATATATTATGTACTACATTGGCGAGAATTTAGTCCTCTAAAAGTCACTGAGTGCAAATCCATAAATGTTATATACATGTAATGACCGCCTCCGTGGTCGAGTGGTTAAGGTCGCTGACTTGTATACCACTGTAACCTATCATCACTGATGGTCACGGGTTCGAGCCCCGCTCAGGCCGTGTCTCATTTATATGAAAAAGTTGGCAGTTTCTTACGGAGGTTGGTGCACCCAAGTACTTGTTAACCGCTGGAGCCTGCCCAGGAAAGGTGTTGTTAGGTAAACTGCCCGCCGGCGATATAGCCCAAAATGGTGCTGATGCAGGCGTAAAACCCGAAATATAATAATAATAATATATACATGTACAGTGAACGATAATATCAATCAATTAAATTCATAGCTCATCAATGTATCAATTAACCCATTCAACACCAAGTAACTGACATGGACTGGTCCATGATATTGTTAGACCAATAAATGAATAAATAAATAGAAAATTACATTTGGACCAGTTCATTTATCAAAATGGGTAATTTTGTCTAAAAATAGTAATATTACTGGCAAAAAATGCAGATCCTGATGAGACGGCTCATCATGAGCCGGCTCATCTGGATCTACACTTTTTGTAAGCCTATTTAGAGGTCTGTGGTGTTGAAAGGGTTAAGGACATCAATGTATATGTACCTGGTAGTAGCCACACACATGACTATATTGCAGTATATCAATTTCAGTTAGATTAATTTCATCATGTATTTTATAAATTGAAATTTTGTTAAGGTTGTAAAACAACAAATAAATTGCCTATTAACCCTTTCAACCCCACAGGCCTCTAAATAGGCTTATGAAAAGTGTAGATCCAGATGTGCCGGCTCGTAACGAGCCGTCTCATCAGGATCTGCACTTTTTTGCCAGTAATAATTATTACTATTTTTAGATAAAATTACCCATTTTGATAAATGAACTGGTCCAAATGTAATTTTCTTATTAATTTATTGGTCTAAAAATAGCATGCACCAATCCATGTCAGTTACTTGGGGTTGAATGGGTTAAATACATAGTATAAAGTAAAAACATACAGTGTTCATTTATATTTCCAATCTTTCATTTCTTCTGATACCACATCTACTGTAAAGAGGTATTCAAATCAAACTGAAAAGCAGCGCTAATATCCAATAGGTAAGGCTTCCCATAGCCAGTGCTCGCCTGTGAATAATGTCACTGTGTTTACACACTGTATTTCACTGCCACATAATACAGTATACCAACCTTCAGTTTTTTTATTTTATTTTAGTTTACGTTTATTTATCGTCGCTACCGGTTGCCCATATGAGCGACGCCTCCTGAAGAGATTAGTTATTTTAGATTTTGGAGGATAGTGCATGATACAGACAGAGACCCATTCCAGAATCTCCTCTGGTTCTTTTACGTGCACGGTGAAAGCACCGACACGAGACCTCGGTTTAACGTCCCATCTGAAAGACTGTTAATTTTATTAGGGTCAGACGGGGGATCGAACCTGCGATCCCTGGATTACCAGTCCAGCGTGTTACCACTGGACTACATATCCGTCTGTAACCTTCAGTTTGCAATGGTTTGAATTCTTATACCACATCTTTCCTACACATCAACTAGTCTGAAGTCTTCTCAAGTTGCATAATTTCTCAAAAAACACAAAATCTATACACTGCCTGTCATGAAAATGCATTTTTAACAAAAAGAACAATGAACTATATTAATTATTGGAACTACATTCGACCGTGGACCGCGGATGCACGTCTGCCTATTTATGTATATACAACCTTAATGTTTGATTGTCCTTATTCTGGCATCTTGGACTGTATTCATTTAACAGTCTTCACTGCTTGTCATACATACTGTGTACGATCAGTGTGATAAATAGGTCAGCTCAGTAACAACCGACTTATGCCCCATTAATTTATATTATATTATTGCAAATCAATAGTACACATGTCATAGACATAAAGATACAATACATAGCATGACAATACAAATGGTTTGGGCCACAAGTTTTAACAACATTAGACAACGGTCCGCACCAGTTATAGGTCGGTTACAGCGCGAAAATTGATATATTATACCAATATTTGACCATAGCCTCCAAGTGTGACCTTGACCTTTGAGGTAAGGTCATGGGTCTTAGACCAGACACGGCATTTTTCATTAATTTGAGCAAAGTGCTGATTTCTGACAGTTGTGCTAGCAGTATTTATAAATTGCTTGAAAACTAATTTTTGTTATTTCAGAGGATATGATTTTGGGAATCATTTCCTGGAATGGTGCTATAACTACGCTGTTTCAGAGTCGCCATACTTCAGTTACACGGAGTCCTATTACCCAACAAGGAAACAACAGGTATCATATCTCTCCATTGTACATGTATGCCATTCACTGCTGTTGGTTTGACTCTCCCCCTCTCCAAAGTGGAGAATTCTTTCCAAACTGCTTTGTCCGATTAGCGCAGTGGTTAGCGCGCTCGCTTCTCACAAATGCAACCTGGGTTTGATCCTCGGACCGGGAAG
This sequence comes from Archivesica marissinica, assembly GCA_014843695.1. Lineage (NCBI taxonomy): Eukaryota > Metazoa > Mollusca > Bivalvia > Venerida > Vesicomyidae > Archivesica > Archivesica marissinica. The sequence continues at coordinate 45,065,171 of CM026396.1, forward strand.
TATGTGAGATGGTATGGTGGTCGCCAGATCGGACAGGTGGGTTTTCTCCGGGTACTCCGGTTTCCTCCCACACGAATGACCACATATACACTTTCATCCGCGCCAAGGAGAGTGATAAATATAAGTTGTTAAAACTTGCTTCGCAATCATTGTAAAATAAATAAAGTTTAATATCTCTCCATTGCTATCGTACACATTTTAACTGTTATTTTGTTGTACCATATTCAAAATGGCTGTGTCTCTGTGCAGATTCAGTGGCGGAAGGAGACCACAGCTGCCCATTAGGATATTCATCAAGCATTTTATGTTTAAACTTTAACGATTGCGAAGCAAGTTTTAACAACTTATATTAATCACTCTCGTTGGTGCGGATCAAAGCGTAAATGTGGTCATTCATGTGGGAGGAAACCGGAGTACCCAGAGAACACCTGTCCGATCTGGCGACCACCATACCATCTCACATACTTTTCGTTCCGAGGAGAACCCGGGTTGCATTTGTGAGAAGCGAGCGCGCTAACCACTGCGCTAATCGGATAAAGCAGTTTGGAAAGAACTCTCCACTTTGGAGAGGGGGAGAGTCAAACCAACAGCAGTGAATGGCATACACTTGTCTTAAGAAGCCAACCAAGGGATTCACAGAAAGTTGCTGCTTAGAACAGGTGGTTGCTTAATAGAGGGCAAATGTATAATAATAATAAAACAGCATATTAGGAATCTGGAAACTGGCTGCTTATTACAAGTTGGCTGCTAAATGTAGGTGATCACTAACACAGGTTTGACATTATACCCTGTGATTCCCTTGGCTAGCTGCTTAACACAGGTTCGACTGTAGTGTCAATGTGGATAGAATAATAGATAGAGTAGAATTGTTGTGCGTAAATAACGTGTAAATCTGCCAAGTCGTGCTCTAATCACTACTTCAGTTTTGAGAAGGCGGGCAGAGGGAGGAGATGCAGGAGGTTATGACTAAAGTTTTTAGAAGGCAGATAGAGGGAGGAAAGACAGAAGAATAGACACTGACAAAGCCACAACATTAATATGTCGGTTCCTAAGACCTGGCCTGGAAGTTATAAAATTGTCTCATGGGTTCGAGCCCCGCTCAGGCTGTGTCCATTTATTTGAAAAAGTTGGCAGTTTCTTACGGAGTTTGGTGCACCAAGTACTGGTTAACCGCTGGAGTCTGCCCAGGAAAGGTGTTGTTATGTACACTGCCTGCCGGCGATATATCCCAAAATGGTGCTGATGAATGCATAAAACCCGAACAAACAAACCTGAACCAATCAGAAGCTTGAGACTGCATTTGAGATTGGAGAAACGTTTTACAATCTCGGGGCCCCCATTACTTCAGTTTGTCTCATATTCAATATTGATCTAATCTAACCGTGTATTTGTACTTTCAGTACGAGTTTTTCAGATCGTATTTACAAGCGTCCGGCTGTGATATAGAAGAGGAAGAGCTGGGCAGGATGTATGTGGAAGCCAACACGTTCGCCCTTGCCTCCCACTTCCTATGGGGCCTCTGGTCCATCTTGCAGAATGATATGTCCAATATACAGTTTGGATTCTTGGTAAGAACCCTTCCCAGATTTTACGAAGTTGTTGTCAGTTTGGGATGAATTTGAAGTGGTAGCGAATTTTTCTCGTGACTGCCTATTGGCATATTCATGTATACACATACCGGTACATGAATTGTGTGGCCATGTTTAAAGTTGTTTGTGCATATTCATGTATACACATACCGGTACCTGAATTGTGTGGCCATGTTTAAAGTTGTTTGTGCATATTCATGTATACATGTACTGGTACATGAATTGTGTGGCCATGTTTAATGTTGTTTGTGCATATTCATGTATACATGTATCGGTACATGAATTATGTGGCCATGTTTAAAGTTGTTTGTGCATATTCATGTATACACATATCGGTACATGAATTGTGTGGCCATGTTTAAAGTTGTTTGTGCATATTCATGTATACATGTACCGGTACATGAATTGTGTGGCCATGTTTAAAGTTGTTTGTGCATATTCATGTATACACATACCGGTACATGAATTGTGTGGCCATGTTTAAAGTTGTTTGTGCATATTCATGTATACACATACCTGTACATGAATTGTGTGGCCATGTTTAAAGTTGTTTGTGCATATTCATGTATACACATACCGGTACATGAATTGTGTGGCCATGTTTAATGTTGTTTGTGCATATTCATGTATACATGTATCGGTACATGAATTATGTGGCCATGTTTAAAGTTGTTTGTGCATATTCATGTATACACATATCGGTACATGAATTATGTGGCCATGTTTAAAGTTGTTTGTGCATATTCATGTATACACATACCGGTACATGAATTGTGTGGCCATGTTTAAAGTTGTTTGTGCATATTCATGTATACACATACCGGTACATGAATTGTGTGGCCATGTTTAAAGTTGTTTGTGCATATTCATGTATACATGTACCGGTACATGAATTGTGTGGCCATGTTTAAAGTTGTTTGTGCATATTCATGTATACACATACCGGTACATGAATTGTGTGGCCATGTTTAAAGTTGTTTGTGCATATTCATGTATACACATACCTGTACATGAATTGTGTGGCCATGTTTAAAGTTGTTTGTTGTGGGGGTTTAAAGTCGCACAAACAGCATCCATCATATGGTGACTCTCCGGCTGTTATTGGTGGAGGAAGACCCTGTGTGCTCCTCCGAACAGTATTTCAGTCAAATGCCAGGCCCCTGGGTAGAACCACCAACCTTTTGTGCAAGGCGGTTGGATTGTTTCCTAACATGATAAAATTTGACACACCAATATGGGATCGACATACCAGTCTGATTCAAACCTACAGCGGTGGGTGGGGGGGGGGCGCAAATTATTTAAATTGAATGACTTTAACCACTCTGGCCACAGATGCGTCTCTTGTATAATTAATCTGAAGTAATATTATATCGAGAGAATCTGACCCGGTGCGTCAGGCTATGTCTGATTTGTGAATAGAGAACACTATTACTTCTGGCTGTCCGATTAGCGCAGTGGTTAGCTCACTCGCTTCTCACCAATGCAACCCGGGTTCGATCCTCGGAGCGGGAAGTATGTGAGTTGGTACGGTGGTCGCCAGTTCGGAACGGTGGGTTTTCTCCGGGGTCTTCGGTTTCCTCCCACACAAATGACCACATTTACGCTTTCATCTGCGCCAACGAGAGTGATTAGTTGTTAAAACTTGCTTCGCAATCGTTGTAAAATAAATAAAGTTTAAACTTACTTAACCATACTGTGTGAATCGGTGTATAAAAACATCGGAATATGATGGGACACCATTAGATTTGTCAGTCTTATGTTGTTACATGCTGCGCGCAGACACAATTTTTATTGAGGTCAGTTTATTGATTTACAGTCAAACCTACCTTAAGCAGCCAGCCAAGGGAATCACAGAAAGTGGCTGCTTAGCACAGGTGGCTGCTTAATAGAGGTCAAACATATAATAAAACAACACATTGGAAATCTAGAAACTGGCTGCTTAATACAGGTTGGCTGCTTAATAGAGGTGACCACTAACACTGGTTTGACTGTGTTTTATAATGCAACCTTTCTGTTTTTCAGGAATATGGAGAGTCTAGGTTCAGTGGATATTTTACTATGAAACGTAAATTGCCGTTCATTAATATATGAACATACAGTAATGATAGTCTCTGGTGATTTGCTATGGTCATCTGCTGTGACTATGACCATCTACTTTGGTGATTTAACAACACCCTGAATGGACCGCACCAACTGTATGGACCGCACCAACTGTATGGACTGCACCAACTGCATGGACCGCACCAACTGCATGGACCGCACCAACTGTATGGACTGCACCAACTGTATGGACCGCACCAACTGTGTGGACTGCACCAACTGTATGGACTGCACCAACTGTATGGACTGCACCAACTGTATGGACCGCACCAACTGTATGGACTGCACCAACTGCATGGACCGCACCAAATATGAATTTTCAGTTACTCGTATATCTTCAAATGTTTTCAGGCAATAATCAAATATTTTTAGATAATACTATTTGGTGTGCATATACAGAGTACAAAGTACTGAACACTGGCATGTTATATATTGAATTAAAACAATTTTAACCGTGCTAGCACCCAGGCAGGAAGGTGTTGATATTGCCCCTTAAGAAGAAATATAGATCTCATAATGGAGAGAAGTGTGGGAACAGTGAAGCTGTCTTTAACAGGCTATTTTCACACAGTGGGATTTGTGACAGCGCAGTAGTAGCGCGTTCGCTACAAATTTATTTTAGCTCTATTGCGAAACAAGTTCTTACAACTTATATTAATCACTCTCGAGACCTCATTCCTGGTGGAATCCATCGCCACCAGGGAGAGAGAAGAGGTAACGTAGAATTTAAATGCCATGTCTAAGGGCACAATCATAACCGCTTCAGCGGGGCTCGAACTCCGGACCTTTCGCACCTGAAGGGAATGCGCTACTACTGCGCTATCACGACTGCCACATTTTGTAATTATTTGAAGCATAATATATTGATGCCAGATATTTTAATATTTACAAGATAACTTTGATCAAGTTTTGTACAATGAACAGCAACATATATTATGTTATTAGCCTATATTATGACTTGTGGAAGATGGCTGTACCACGTCATTAGTTACTAGGTTACTAGTCAAACATGTATCCTTGGACCGGGAGGTGTGCATGACAGTACTGTAGTCACCATCAGGGTTCATTCTAGGTCAGAATTTTTGGGAGAAGTGAGAAAGCGCGTGATCTCTTCCTTAAATCGTGTTCTTTAATATACTTCTGCAAAATAGGGTTAAAATGCACAACATTTGAATAGAAGGAGTGCTTTATAATGGGCCAGTGTATCTTACTAGACACAATTTTGTTTGAAAATATTTTTGGGAGGAGTGGGGCCCCCAAAGGTGAAGTCAGGGTCCCTAGGGCAACAATTTCGCCCACATCGCCCTCTAGAATGATCCCTGCACCATATTGGGCATGTTGGTTTTCTCCATTTACAGTCTACATCCGTTATGTCAAAGTCGATTATATCGAATTCTCCGGTTATCTCGAAGTCCGATCAAAGTTTCAGACACTATCATTTTACATATAACTGACTCCGTTTATATTGATTTTCGTTAAGTCATATTCGACATAGCGGATGTAGACTGTACTCCGATTTTCTCCAAGTACTCTGATTTTCTCTTATTTGAATGAATAATCACATATATGTTGTTTATGTGTTCTATATACAAACAACAAACATAGGGAGATGATGGCTGTTATGTGGAGATGCTGGGAGATAGCTGTTACAGGGAGATGACTGGCATTGAGAGATACATTTTATAGTGAGATGACTGGTGTTGAGAGATAGCTGTTACAGGGAGATGGCTGGTGTTGAGAAATGGTTGTTTACAGGGAGATGGCTGGTGTTGAGAGATAGCTGTTACAGGGAGATGGCTGGTGTTGAGAGATAGCTGTTACAGGGAGATGGCTGGTGTTGAGAGATAGCTGTTACAGGGAGATGGCTGGTGTTGAGAGATAGCTGTTACAGGGAGATGGCTGGTGTTGAGAAATGGTTGTTTACAGGGAGATGGCTGGTGTTGAAAGATGGCTGTTTACAGGGAAATGGCTGGTGTTGAGAAATGGCTGTTTACAGGGAGATGGCTGGTGTTGAGAAATGGCTGTTTACAGGGAGCGGCATTGTATTGAGAAATGGCTGTTATAGGGAGATGGGTGATATTGGGAGATGGCTGTTACAGGGAGATGGGTGGTGTTGAGAAATGACTGTTACAGGGAGATGGCTGGTGTTGAGAAATGACTGTTACAGGGAGATGGCTGGTGTTGAGAAATGACTGTTACAGGGAGATGGCTGGTGTTGAGAAATGGCTGTTACAGGGAGATGGCTGGTGTTGAGAAATGACTGTTACAGGGAGATGGCTGGTGTTGAGAAATGGCTGTTCCAGGGAGATGGCTGGTGTTGAGAAATGACTGTTACAGGGAGATGGCTGGTGTTGAGAAATGGCTGTTACAGGGAGATGGCTGGTGTTGAGAAATGGCTGTTTACAGGGAGATGGCTGGTGTTGAGAAATGGCTGTTACAGGGAGATGGCTGGTGTTGAGAAATGGCTGTTTACAGGGAGATGGCTGGTGTTGAGAAATGACTGTTTACAGGGAGATGGCTGGTGTTGAGAAATGGCTGTTACAGGGAGATGGCTGGTGTTGAGAAATGGCTGTTTACAGGGAGATGGCTGGTGTTGAGAAATGACTGTTACAGGGAGATGGCTGGTATTGGGAGATGGCTGGTGTTGAGAAATGGCTGTTACAGGGAGATGGCTGTTACAGGGAGATGGCTGGTGTTGAGAAATGGCTGTTACAGGGAGATGGCTGGTATTGGGAGATGGCTGGTGTTGAGAAATGGCTGTTACAGGGAGATGGCTGGTGTTGAGAAATGACTGTTACAGGGAGATGGCTGGTGTTGAGAAATGGCTGTTACAGGGAGATGGCTGGTGTTGAGAAATGACTGTTACAGGGAGATGGCTGGTGTTGAGAAATGGCTGTTCCAGGGAGATGGCTGGTGTTGAGAAATGACTGTTACAGGGAGATGGCTGGTGTTGAGAAATGGCTGTTACAGGGAGATGGCTGGTGTTGAGAAATGGCTGTTCACAGGGAGATGGCTGGTGTTGAGAAATGGCTGTTACAGGGAGATGGCTGGTGTTGAGAAATGGCTGTTTACAGGGAGATGGCTGGTGTTGAGAAATGACTGTTTACAGGGAGATGGCTGGTGTTGAGAAATGGCTGTTACAGGGAGATGGCTGGTGTTGAGAAATGGCTGTTTACAGGGAGATGGCTGGTGTTGAGAAATGACTGTTACAGGGAGATGGCTGGTATTGGGAGATGGCTGGTGTTGAGAAATGGCTGTTACAGGGAGATGGCTGGTGTTGAGAAATGGATGTTACAGGGAGATGGCTGGTGTTGAGAAATGGCTGTTACAGGGAGATGGCTGTTACAGGGAGATGGCTGGTGTTGAGAAATGGCTGTTACAGGGAGATGGCTGGTATTGGGAGATGGCTGGTGTTGAGAAATGGCTGTTACAGGGAGATGGCTGGTGTTGAGAAATGACTGTTACAGGGAGATGGCTGGTGTTGAGAAATGGCTGTTACAGGGAGATGGCTGGTGTTGAGAAATGGCTGTTACAGGGAGATGGCTGGTGTTGAGAAATGGCTGTTACAGGGAGATGGCTGGTGTTGAGAAATGGCTGTTACAGGGAGATGGCTGGTGTTGAGAAATGGCTGTTACAGGGAGATGGCTGGTGTTGAGAAATGGCTGTTACAGGGAGATGGCTGGTGTTGAGAAATGGCTGTTACAGGGAGATGGCTGGTGTTGAGAAATGGCTGTTCCAGGGAGATGGGTGGTATTGGGAGATGGGTGTTGAGAAATGGCTGTTTTACATATGAAACTATTTTTACCACAATATAGTGTTCATTGTCAACAGTGTTCACACAGTCGTGTATATACCGAGTACAGGTACATACAGTATTGTTTGTAGGCCAATCAAATAAGCTCCTAGTCTCACAGGTACATACAGTATTGTTTGTAGGCCAATCAAATAAGCTCCTAGTCTCACAGGTACATACAGTATTGTTTGTAGGCCAATCAAATAAGCTCCTAGTCTCACAGGTACATACAGTATTGTTTGTAGGCCAATCAAATAAGCTCCTAGTCTCACAGGTACATACAGTATTGTTTGTAGGCCAATCAAATAAGCTCCTAGTCTCACAGGTACATACAGTATTGTTTGTAGGCCAATCAAATAAGCTCCTAGTCTCACAGGTACATACAGTATTGTTTGTAGGCCAATCAAATAAGCTCCTAGTCTCACAGGTACATACAGTATTGTTTGTAGGCCAATCAAATAAGCTCCTAGTCTCACAGGTACATACAGTATTGTTTGTAGGCCAATCAAATAAGCTCCTAGTCTCACAGCTGGCCATCACTGAACTTAATCTTTGCCTAAACTGAAGAAACTTCAAATGCAGAAGAGGATATTAAAAGTGTGTGCTTATTACTGTAAGATTGGAAGTTATTTCATTGAGTGATTATCAAGATTTGTATTTATACGAGCAGAATAACATTACATGTATTTCGATGGTCACGAGATGAAATGAAATCCTATCTTACACCAATACACATAATTCCTCTTTTTTCTTTTATGGATTCCGAAGAATTTTTGGTACGGTAATATATTTTTTATTCAGTTTTATGCTACTACCGGGAACCGCATATCACTACAACACACAACCACTTGTGTTAGTGTGAACGTTCGCAATAAAAAAAATAGTTTTCGAGTTAGTTCCTGTCTGCTGTAAATATTGAAAAATGACGAGATAAAACAAATTCATTAGAACATACTCACACGCACAAGACACAAATATATTTATTTTGCCCTATGGTCATATAAGTAAGTAATATTTACAGTAGTTTTTTATTTTGCCCTATTGTCATATAGTAAGTAATATTTACAGTAGTTTTTTATTTTGCCCTATTGTCATATAAGTAAGTAATATTTACAGTAGTTTTTTTATTTTGCCCTATGGTCATATAGTAAGTAATATTTACAGTAGTTTTTTTATTTTGCCCTATTGTCATATAGTCTCCCTAATAACTCAGAATATGTGACTCTTGTAGGCATTTTCTGTTAATGCTCGACAGCCATGCCTAAACTAATATATAGAACAGAAAAACATTTCTCAGGGGGGCTGTCGCATTCTCAGGGTCATAGTAAGCATGGAATGAGGTCAAAGGTCAAATGAGTGCATTTTCACTGTGCGGTAACATTTAGATGCCATATTATACATATGAACCAACTAAAATTGGCGTATTTCCTGGCAGTTGTGTCTGAACTGGATTGAAATGAACCATGAAAGATAAAAGTATGTGTTCCCTATAAATTGTTCCACTTTAGGCAGAGGTGGGGGCACAAGGAGGGGGTTGAACAGTATAAATATTCTTTGTGCATAAAAAAAAAATACACAGTTTAAAACGTTTAATTTTATCATTGTAGTGTTTATAAATGTTGAAGAGCTATATCTTTCTTAATGTTGCACATAATGTAACTTTCTAAACAATTATAAGTACACAACAAATGCAAAGTCCCAATGTAATTGTAACTATAGACAAAACTAATACACATATCCAGAAGAAAACTGCAATGTTAATATTGTGTAAAACTGACAAAGACTGTAAATTGTGAGACCATATTCAATCTTAATACAAGCTAACTCATAGCATATAGTTACGGTCTACAAACGATCGATGATATATTAAAGGGAAGTAATTCTAGCAGTGTCTGACTCTAATGGGAATAAAGCGAATGTAATTGCAATGAAACATATAATATAGTCACATCTCATCACACATGAAACTGTACCACTAGTGAACATATATTATCTAAAGCGTCTTTATATTATCATTATCAGATTATCATCACACATGGAAACATGTATACACTTAGATATAGTCACAATTGCAAGCTAAGTGTCCTCTAGACCAGTCGGGTTTGAACAGCCTGTTGCATCACACGCACATTCGAACATACATAGTTGTCCAGACCGATAGCATTTGCATCTGGCGGTCCTGCATTTCGTCTTACAACCACACGTAACTAGCTGTAGACATGCCGTTGGAACCGATGGCAATCGCATCCACACTGGCGACAGACTATTGGTATCTGCCTTCCATCCACCTGATTGTGCTGGGTCTTCAACATTGAAGGTCGGGTCGCTCGCCTGTATCCAAATCTTCGCTTGCAAGTTGGATCTCGCGAAATGGAGCTGTAATGCGTCTTTAGTTGGAGGCAATAGTTCTAATGATTTTCTGGCTTTCATAAACAATCAATATCGACAAACATCTATGTCTGGATCATGTGCAATATCGGAACATCCATAGAGGCCACATAAATACTTTTCTACGTCTGCAATGTTGCCATCTCTTCCGACTGGTTCCAGTAACTCAGGACATGCCACAAACCTCTTCCAACACGTTTTCTTGCTGATGCCGTGGAAGGAAGAAGTTGTATCACATCCAGTGATGGCGTGAAAACCAAGTATGTTTTGTCTGATGTTGCCACCCAATGTTAGCGAGATTTGATGGACTGGAAAACATCTTCTCTGTTTAGATGTCCCAGATACCATCCATGTTTCTACAGCCAATTCTCCAAGATGGTAAATTAACAGTAACAACACATCAGTGTCTCGGCAATTCACAACAATTCTCTTATAGCCGCGGTCGATGGCATCTTTTGCATGGATTATCATGCGCGTGTCGGCCTCTTCATGACTGACAGACAGGTGTTTTGCATCAAAATTGTTAGATTTTGCATTTTCCGGATCAGGAAATCCACCGCCAGCAACAATTGTGCATCCCTCTGGAAGTGTGCGCGCCCTTTTCAGTATCTCGTTTGACAGAAACTCGGCGAAGTCGGCTTTGTTTTCATCCAAGGAAATAAACTGTTCCCATACCTGAGGCAGAGGTACTTCTGGGTTCTCGATAATCTTACGAATCGGTCGTCGTTTGCTAGTTCTTTTTGCCCTTGTTGGAGCTTTGATGGACATTGTTCCAAAGTATCGATCAAATGTAACATCGACTCTTGTGGTTCTTCCTACTTCGAAGTTCTTGTACACAGCCCGGACGAAAACACCGGCGTAATCGCCAAAGTTTTGACAACCCTGAGGCTTTCCTAGAGTCTGAATCATAGCATGACCATCAATGATGACACATGTTAGTAAGTCTAGTCGGGGTATTGTTCCAGGATTGGCTATGTTGAGATCTGATGTCAGTATGTTAAGCATTTGTGACTTTGCGGTACTGTTCATCACTCCGTTTGAACTGACCAGAGACATTGGGACTGGTGACAGTTCATGTTTCATGATATCGGCAATTTGTACAGATCTTCCTGAATTGGCAGCATTGAACAGTCGCTGGAGAAGTTTTCGGTCGGCTTTGATTAGTTTGGTTGCGCATTGCTTTTCCGGTCCTGTTGTCTTGTATAGGTGGGCAAAAGTTTTAGACCTGTTCTTCTTCATCGGATTGAAGAAATCGACTGCTTTATCTTCAAGTCTCTTCTTTGTGAACTCGTTTACTAAGGTTTTTCCTCTGTTTTCGCAAGACAGCAAGTCCTTTGTAATTTCATCACCTGCAACATCCTTAGTCGCTATTGATACCAATTTGGATTCAGGCTGTCGATGTTCGCTGCTCTCAACTGGAGTCACAGTATGCTTTTGGTAGAAAGATATTCCAAATACATCAAGGGATCCAAATAGCTGCATCAGTTCCTTGATCTTTGCTTCTTCTGACTTGATTCTAGCTGTCTGTGAGTCGTTTCTGTTATATGTTATCTCCTCCTCGTCGTCTAGGAGACCAAATAACAACTTGGTTTGTTGTGATATCTCCGTTCTAACAGACCAGGTCACACACAATCGGTCCCGTGCTTGGTCATTCCTTGTCAGTCCAATTATCCCACCAGATGCCTTGCAAATTTTGTTTATCCACTCTGTGGCCTGATCTGCAGGTACTTCGTTAAAGAAGTTGTTGCTGCGCATAACAACAAAGTTGCCGGCCATAAATTCCTCGTACACTTCTGGTGCTGTGGATTGTAATGACTTCATTTCACTCAAGTACACTGGACCCCATCTTGCATAATTGGTGTGGTCATACACTGCGAGCCATGGCAGCATTGCACTAAATGCTTGTATGTGGAGAGGCCAGTCACCAGTTCTTTGGGCTCTAATGAAACTCAGCAGGATTTCTACCATTCTCAAGTATGTTTGCCAGTAAGCAAAGTTGTTAATATGCGACATTTCCTTGTCATAATCGTCAAGTAGTTCAGTTACTCTCAGTTCTGTGATTGTCTCCGTCAAGTTAGTGACTGTCTTGTAGATGTCCTGTCTGTCTGCCTTTGCTTCGAAAGCTTCTGACACATCTTGTAGTGCGGGTTCTAAGTCACGCAGGTCTGCTTCGTTTTTATTTTGAAGCCAGGTTTGGAACATACGCCATTTTAAGCGCCATAGGGCCTCATAAGTCAATAAATGACCTCTGACGGCCCTGTAGTAGGCTTTGCCACCCAACACGGTAGACGCTGTATTGGGTGCAAATATTCCCGTTTCCACCCAAACATCCTCAAGACCTGCGCATTCCATATGCTGTCCTATTGCTCTGAGGTAGTTGAAGCATACGTGGAGTCCTCCCATGCAGAATATTACATTCTTGTAATCTGTCTGGTTCGCCCAAACAAGTTCTTTGGCTTTACTGTATAGGGGCTGATCAGCTGTGATAACAGTGTGATTTTGGCCAAGCAGTTTGCTGATTGCCTGGAATTTGTTAATGACAGTAGTTATGGTATCATATTCATCAGCTGGTGCTTGAAGAATTGGCAACATACCAGCCTTAGTAACTGGATGTTTAACAATACACGATGACTCATTAAAGGCACCCCACAGTGGTATCCTCTGTTCTGTTCCCTCTGGATTTCTGACCAATACCCACGAGAGATTAATGGCAGATGACTGTCTCACTAATGTATCATCAGCGAGCCATGATTCCATATCAAGCTTACAATTGTCTGGTAATTGTGGTACAGGCCTTTTGCTGGATGTGAATTTTGCTTTGTCTATTTCATGAAACACGTTCATCGTTTCTTTGTCCAATGTCATGCTGTCGTTTATAGGTTGTTCCTGACCGGCAGCTTCTTCTAGGTACATTCTTCTTTGCCATACCATCATTTGTGTACAGTGGAATGTGTTCTTTCCATCAATTGTCGATTCTAGGACATCGATGTTATCACAGGAGAAGTGCATGAACGTACCAGCTTTTATGTTGTCAGGAACATATACATATCCGTTGCTCTTGTACCTGTCTAAAATGCTGTTGGCTATGGCATTGTCAAAAGCCCGAACTGTCCAAATGGGAATACAATGATTTGCAGCATGGAACATATTCACTAAATTCTCAGATCGCGTAGCTTGGTGTAATGTTAATGCCAGGCCGATGTGCTTTGGAGTTAACTTTTTACCATTAGATATTCCGTATACAATGTCCTGTGCAATACTGAAAACTTTGCATTTAGTGTTAGTGTCCTCTGATACTTCACCACTCTCTTCCAAGACTTGAGTTCCTCCGAAAAGTAGCATTAGGAACAGATAAAGACTATCCGGAATTATTTTCTCCACATGTGTTTGGTCGATATTACGCCAATTTAATTCATGTCCAGGCGTTTCTTCCAAATCAGACCTCGGGCGTATCGCAACATGCACCATCTCTTGCAAAAGGTTTCCATCAGAACGATTGGTCTGGTTCCCTTCTTCTCCTGACGATTCTTCCGATGATTCCGAACCAGAACTAGCAAATAACTCCGGTCTTTCACCACCTTTACTCAGTGAATGTGATATTACATATTCGGACTGGTTTCCAGGATACATCAAAAGCGACGCCTTAACATCCATTGGTCGAACAAAATTTGCTTTGCTACCTAGCGCTTGTTCAATATCAGTATAAAATGACTTTTTCCTGGATAAGTACTTCTGTGGTATTTCTGTTTCGAGTTCCTTTGCAAGTTCAGTATAATTATTCCACACTACTCCCATATCATATACATGTCCTCGGGATAATCCAGTTTCCAACTTTGTACACAACTGTGAAATAACAATGTATTTATTATCGCGATCTGACATAGATATCTTGCGAGCTTTCCTCTCAAACTGCACCAGGCATTTCAAGTGGTATTTGCCTTCAGCTGCAATCAAGTCATTCACATCAGATAAACGCAGACACATCACGGGATCATTTTGTGCTAACGATAATATGTCTCTTGACTTTTCTAGAGTTTCAACGTTATGGATGCTTTTTGAATCTGCTTGTTGACAAAACATACATTTCGCCCAGTCCACAGAATTGCTTGAACGTCGAGCAGGTTTAGTACCTGAAGGAAGAGGCTCTTGCTGAGAATGTAACTTTTGTTCAGCCTCTACTGTGTACCTCTTTTCAATTCTTCGCAAATTACTTGATGATGTGAAAGATCCATGACAGTTTTTGTGCCACTTTAAGTTGGTGGACCATTCGTTAACATTTATTTGCTCCAGTCGGTCCAGCATGTTTACATTAGAAATGTCTCTCCATTTTCTCCTCGAGTGTATACAGTCTACCACTTTCGTTTTAGCATCCGTTGATGCAGTCCGTAATGGTTCTTTTGTTCTATCCTGGCAAAATATACAAAGGTCATAATTCGTTGTTCGTGACGAAGATTTCCTCTTCAAAACTGCTACCGGTTTTACATCCATATTTCCAGTTCAGGTATTATATTTTATCTGAAAATACACAACAGATTATGATGAATATATTGTCCACATATATCTTACATAAGAAGTATTTGTGAAGCATGAATGCTTAACATTTAATATACTGTGGAATATGATTCCCTAACATTAGAAAATGGCAATTCTATATAAAAGGGAGGTAACTGCATGTATGGAACAAGCACGAACAGGTATCTTATTTATATGCATGTAACACATTATTCTCACTATGTCTACTTATTTTGTGTACATACTACATACCGATCATTCTAAACTTAACAATAAATATTCCATTTTAGTTTATAGTAACAATTATTATACAAAATAACTTATATTGGGTGTTATCAACATAAACATAAATCTTTGAACACATACATTTTTGTATTTGTTTATATAAAATGATTGATATAAAACATTTACCTCACTGCATCTCGCCATTGACATCACATCATTTGTGTGTAACTATATAAACAATATACTGAAACTGATAGCTGATACAAGTTCGCGGGAAAATGAGAAATTATATGTAGGGGAGTTAACTTTTCCATTCACAGGTGACCGTATAATCCGGTGACAAATATATATATATGTATTAGTACTGGAGATGTGTTAATTGAATGCTATTTATTATATTATTAAGTCTTCGTAGTCTTTGTATATACGTTGAATGATATAAAACATCTGCATAATATATAATACAACTCATCAAATTATGATACAGGTCTGGTATATGATTAAATTACAAGGATGCTGCTCTCGATCACAACTGATCATTATGACATGTATAATTATGAAACACGGGTTTCATGTATAACATATAAACTCAACGTTTATCTTCATGTTATAATAATTTATGTATAATATAATGTATATACATGCATAGAATCTAAAGATATGGTTAACACATTTTAAATTAATGTTAGACTATGTATAGTATAAGTTTTTTCACAAAATGCACTCATTTGACCTTTGACCTCTGAGAGTGCAACACCCTCCTTCTCTGAGACTGTCTTCAATATATCCTATAAATTACTTCAGACATGGCTTTTGAGATTTTAACCGATAACCTCGTTGCAGCATAGAAGGAGTATGGCTTCTAAAAGAGAATGGGTAAACATGAAAAACCTACAGAAATTTCATCCAGACTCCTTACAAATAAATGAGGAAAAGTACGAGGTATGAGGCTTTGTAGGTGGCCTTTTATGATATTTGTTCAGATTATATATATTTCGAAGTTGTACACTTTCTAACGACGGACTAATAACGAAACAGACACACGTTTGTACCACAGTTACACAAACATCATAGAGAAAATGAATGTCTTTAAAGTACAATGGCGGCCATCTTGGATTTGGCGGCCATATTGGAACTCTTGACGGGCAGGATCAATTCTTATATTTTAGATAATTATATTGTCTACTATATATGCTATGTTTCAAAGCTTTAAATCGTTGTACAAATCCCCTGTACGTTACTGCAAGTCATGTCATTTTCATTTACAAAATGTACTTAGTTGACCTTTGACCTAATTAAAGCCTTAATATGACCCTTAGAATGCAACAGCATCATATTTCGTTATTTGCCCAATATATTGTTTTAGTGATGGAAGTCGAGCATTAACAAGAAATGCCTACAAAACCATTTTCCAGCAACCTTTTCTGAGTTATTAGGGAGACTAATATAAGTAAGTAATATTTACAGTAGTTTTTTTATTTTGCCCTATTGTCATATAGTAAGTAATATTTACAGTAGTTTTTTTATTTTGCCCTATGGTCATATAATAATTTATAATTACTGTAAACATTACTTACTATATAACCATAGGGCAAAAAAACAATGCGTGTCTTGTGCCTGTGAACATACTATTTTATAATGAACTGTTTATGATCGTCAGAAAATATGAAAACTACAGATGTACATGGAGCTATGGAAGAATGCGAATCACAGACAGTTGTAGAAGAAATTCTACCTTTCATTGTTTCAAAACAGGGGAAATATAGAATTGAGAAAACTGAATTATTCATTGGAAAACATAAAAGAAAAGCAGATATTTTATAACAAACTTTATACAGATTAAGTAAAAGTTAAATTCACATGGCAATGCTGCAGTATTATGGTATATATTTTACGGTGTATATTTTACGGTATGTATTTTACGGTATGTATTTTACGGTATGTATATTACGGTATGTATTTTATGGTATGTATTTTACGGTATGTATTTTATGGTATGTATTTTACGGTATGTATATTACGGTATGTATTTTACGGTATGTATTTTATGGTATGTATTTTACGGTATGTATATTATGGTATGTATTTTACGGTATATATTAACTCTTTCAACCCCAAATAACTGACATGGACTGGTGCGTGATATTTTCAGACCAATAAATTAATAAGAAAATTACCTTTGGATCAGTTCATTTATCAAAATGGTTAATTTTATCTAAAAATAGTAATAATTATTACTGGCAAAAAAGTGCAGATCCTGATGAGACGGCTCGTTACGAGCCGGCTCATCTGGATCTACACTTTTCATAAGCCTATTTAGAGGCCTGTGGGGTTGAAAGGGTTAAGGTACCGTCCATGCTTGCCTATAAGACTGATTTTTTACCACCTGATTATGGCCTCAGTGACTTCCCGTCTTATAAGTGAGTGCTAAACCTTTTTTTTATAAAAATGTGTTAAATGACGTTTTAGAAAAGAAAGCACTCCGACACTGAACATTTCTTCAACTTGCACTGGCCAAACATGCAATTTATACTTGTGTCTGGTGTCCATTTTATCAACCCATCCTATTTGCGAGTGCATGTCAACTTCCACAAATTTCAGGACCAAACTAGGCGAGGGTCGTCTTATAGGCGAGTATGGACGGTATATATTTCATGATATATACATTGTATATAAAATATGAAGTTTAAAGTTTTACTGTTTGTTTCTTTTAAAAAATTGATGCTTTAATTACAACGATAATGTACCACAAATATGATAATGTACCACAAATATGATAATGTACCACAAATATTTTTTAAAATGGATATCGACATTGTGTGTAATACCACAACCATTGTTAAATGTTCATGCATGTAAATCATGTTGTTATTTCGTACAACATGTATGTCATAGGGATATAATATCCGATATACTCTTCATTTACTGCGGGGTTATTCTCCATTATACATGTATGTCAGGGATATAATATATTAACCCCACCGTTCATATATACTCTTCATTTACTGCGGGGTTATTCTCCATTATACATGTATGTCATAGGTATATAATATATTAACCCCACCGTTCATATATACTCTTCATTTACTGCGGGGTTATTCTCCATTATACATGTATGTCAGGTATATTATATATTAACCCCACCGTTCCGATATACTCTTCATTTACTGCGGGGTTATTCTCCATTATACATGTATGTCAGGGATATAATATATTAACCCCACCGTTCATATATACTCTTCATTTACTGCGGGGTTATTCTCCATTATACATGTATGTCAAGGTATATAATATATTAACCCCACCGTTCATATATACTCTTCATTTACTGCGGGGTTATTCTCCATTATACATGTATGTCATAGGTATATAATATATTAACCCCACCGTTCATATATACTCTTCATTTACTGCGGGGTTATTCTCCATTATACATGTATGTCAGGGATATAATATATTAACCCCACCGTTCATATATACTCTAAATTTACTGCGGGGTTATTCTCCATTATACATGTATGTCATAGGTATATTATATATTAACCCCACCGTTCATATATACTCTTCATTTACTGCGGGGTGATTATAGATGTATGTTTACCTGTTTGCACGCTAGTAGTGTGTCATAATGACATTGTAACAACAGAATTCTACCGAAATGACATATTTCCAAAGTTTTCAATTTCAAATAAGAAAAACACAGTAAACCTTTAACCTGCCATTCATGACTAACGTCGCTTTTGCAAACAGGATAGAGCCAGATCAGACGACACAGAACGTGCCGTCATATCAGGCTCTATGCTGCTTGCTATTCGGATAGTGGAGCTAAATCACTTGTCTGAATAGCAAACAACATAGATCATGATCAGATGGGGATCTATGTTCTTTGCACATTCTGTCCAATTTATTCGGCAATTTAAAGGTTAATGAATTGCCATTGTTACCGCTAGTGTGTAAGGAGGTAATGTATCGATATCTGCTGTCATATTGATTCTAATGTATAGTGTCTTTTATACGTTAAGTTTTCTCAGTAGATATGGCTGTCCGATGAGTGCTGTGGTTAGCGCGCTTGCTTCTCACCAATGCAACCCGGGTTCGATCCTCGGGCCGGGAAGTATGTGAAATTGAACGGTGGTCGCCAGATCGGACAGGTGGGGTTTCTCCGGTTTCCTCCCACACGAATGACCACATTTTACGCTTTCATCCGCGCCAACGAGAGTGATTAATATAAGTTGTCAAAACTTGCTTGGCAATCGTTGGAAAATAAATAAAGTCTAAGTAGATATGTACATACATTGTATGCATTTCTTATTATGCATTTTTTTACCTTTTTAAAATGCTGGATACAATTATTTTCATTATATATATAATTATATTTTCGAGGCCAGTTTTAAGAGGATATATTTGTTTGTTCCAGAGCATTATTGAATTATATTTCACCAAATGAACATTAAAAGCATTATTATCATGAGTGGCGCTAGGTTCAAGTGTTTTTTTTTTGGGGAAAAAATCGATGCCCATAATTGACGTCACTGACAGTTTGAGTCGGAACAGACCATAAATGACGTGTTAGCATTGACAACAAGTTACCATGCAGCGGCTAGGTGCCACATGTGCAAAGCAGTGAGAAATACAATGTGTTATTCCACTGCCTTCAACCAGAGGAATAACACATTTTATTTCACTGATAAATATAGGAACTTACTCTTGTGGTGATTTCATACCATATTTTATGAAACTCGTTTTGGAATTTTGCTATTTAACCCATTCAACCCCAAGTAACTGACATGGACTGGTGCGTGATATTTTCAGACCAATAAATTAATAAGAAAATTACCTTTGGACCAGTTCATTTATCAAAATGGGTAATTTTATCTAAAAATAGTAATAATTATTACTGGCAAAAAAGTGCAGATCCTGATGAGACGGCTCGTCACGAGTCGGCTCATCTGGATCTACACTTTTCATAAGCCTATTTAGAGGCCTGTGGGGTTGAAAGGGTTAAGCGAGCCTTTTGGCGAACTTACTACCAAAATGAGTTGCAAAATAAATATGGTATGAAATCACCACAAGTGTCCTTTTTATCACCTTTCAACAGTAACCATAAATTTGAAAAAGAAACTTTACTGTTTGCCTGTATACTTTGAGCTGCCTGTATACTTGGAGCTGCCTGTATACTTTGAGCCTTATTACATCTCGAGGAAGTTGGTATGGTGTATTCATACGCTGTAGTAAATACTCCCCGATAATCAAACAAACAACTCCACAACACAATACTTTTAATCATTATACAGTGTGTCCTGCTAGTGCATATTTAGCATTTTATTGATTTTCAAAGGCAGAGTTGCAAACTATATGTCAAATGTGTTGAAAGCAAGCTGTCATGCCTCGACCAATCAGAATGCTTCCAGGTGTGTTGATATAAGAAAATATGTAATGGCTGTATGAAACTGAATACAGTCAAACCTGTGTTAGTGGTCACCTCCATTAAGCAGCCAACCTGTATTAAGCAGCCAGTTTCAAGATTCCCTATATGTTGTTTTACTATACATTTGACCTTACCTGCGATAAGCAACCACTTTCTCTGACTCCCTTGGCTGGCTGCTTAAGACAGGTTTTGAGTGTACAAGCAAATGTATTGTGAGCACGGGAAAGCATAAAATAAAATGAAAAAATCGCCCATGAATCATTATTACCTGTCGCTAGATGTTGACAGTTCTAGAGAACATCATTACCTGTTGCTAGATGTTGACAGTTCTAGAGAACATCATTACCTGTTGAATGTTCTAGAGAACAGCATTACCTGTTGCTAGTTCTAGAGAACATCATTACCTGTCACTAGATGTTGACAGTTCTAGAGAACATCATTACCTGTCGCCAGATGTTGACAGTTCTAGAGAACATCATTACCTGTTGTTAGATGTTGACAGTTCTAGAGAACATCATATCCTGTCGCTAGATGTTGACAGTTCTAGAGAACATCATTTCCTGTCGCTTGATGTTGACAGTTCTAGAGAACATCATTTCCTGTCGCTAGATGTTGACAGTTCTAGAGAACATCATTACCTGTCGCTAGATGTTGACAGTTCTAGAGAACATCATTTCCTGTCGCTAGATGTTGACAGTTCTAGAGAACATCATTACATGTTGTTAGATGTTGAATGTTCTAGAGAACATCATTACCTGTTGCTAGATGTTGACAGTTCTAGAGAACATCATTACCTGTTGCTAGATGTTGACAGTTCTAGAGAACATCATTACCTGTTGTTAGATGTTGAATGTTCTAGAGAACATCATTACCTGTTGCTAGATGTTGACAGTTCTAGAGAACATCATTACATGTCACTAGATGTTGACAGTTCTAGAGAACATCATTACCTGTCGCTAGATGTTGACAGTTCTAGAGAACATCATTTCCTGTCGCTAGATGTTGACAGTTCTAGAGAACATCATTACCTGTTGCTAGATGTTGACAGTTCTAGAGAACATCATTACCTGTTGTTAGATGTTCTAGAGAACATCATTACCTGTTGCTAGTTCTAGAGAACATCATTACCTGTCGCTAGATGTTGACAGTTCTAGAGAACATCATTTCATGTCACTAGATGTTGACAGTTCTAGAGAACATCATTACCTGTCACTAGATGTTGACAGTTCTAGAGAACATCATTACCTGTCGCTAGATGTTGACCGTTCTAGAGAACATCATTACCTGTTGCTAGATGTTGACAGTTATAGAGAACATCATTACCTGTCGCTAGATGTTGACAGTTCTAGAGAACACATCTCCTTCTCTGAACCTTTGTATTATACCTATTAACCTTTAATCTGTCGACCATCGGACATGATGATAGGTTACAGTGGTATACAAATCAGCAACCGTAGCCACTCGACCACGGAGGCGAACTTTGTACAGGCCCATAATATTGCATAATCAACCAATCAGAACTCAACCAATCAGAACAATAGGATAGTAATTTGTGTGGCGTCCGTGGTCCAGTGGTAGAGCATCGGATTTGGAATCGAACGGTCCCGGGTTCGATACTCGAACAGGCCACGTATGTAGTGTCATTGAGCAAGGCACCTCACACACATTGCTTAGTACTGGTTAATCGCTTAGGTCGGCTAAGCCTGCCCAGGAAAACATGTCTAGGTCCCCGAGAGGGGTTTGACATTAACGGAACATACATACATACATACATACAATCACATGTCCACCGGATGGTCATGTTTCCTACCAAGTTTCATGCAAATGGGGTTATTGCAGAATGGCACGAAAATAAATACAACACCATTTTACAATATTTAATTTAATGTTGATAGATATAAAAAATATTATAAACGATACATACAATTGGATAATTGTACAAAAATGAACACATTCATAATAATAAAAATTACTCCTTTTGAAGATAATTTTTATACACAGAAAATATAAATGGCGTCTATCTGATCAACTCTTAAAATGCTAAAATACGCTCCGTCTGATCAGGCTCTATGCTGTTTGCTATTCAGATAGTGAAGCTGAGAAACTATATAAGCTCTGCTTCCGTTTTAATCCTTTCCTATTCTTTGATTTTGTGTACATGTATTGTTTTGTGAATGTATATAGTGGTATAAATATGTTTAAATCAAACACCTGGCTGAATTGCAAACGGCACAGATAGATAGATATATGTTGTTTGCACATTCCTTCCAATTTTTTCAGCATTTTAAGGTCAATACAGCAAGTAATATGGCAGAACCATCTATATTCCAGTGGAATAGGTCATCGTGTAGAAACGGCTACAGTCTCATCCAAAATAATGGTGTCGTATTATTTTTGGAGATATTTGATTTTACAGTCAAACCTGTGTTAGTGGTCACCTCTATTAAGCAACCAGTTTCCAGATTCCCAATATGTTGTTTTACCATACATTTGACATCTATTAAACAGCCACCTGTGCTAAGCAGCCACTTTCTGTGATTCCCTTGGCTGGCTGCCACTTTCTGTGATTCCCTTGGCTGGCTGCTTAATGCAGGTTTGACTGTACATGTAGAAGTAGTTCGTGTTCTTTCTAAAATTAAGAGTGCATCTAGTAGAATAGGTCATTATGAATTCACTGCTACAGTCTCATCCAAAATAATGGTGTCGTATGACTGTATAGTCAAACCTGTCTTAAGCAGCCAGCCAAGGGAATCACAGAATATGGCTGCTTAGCACAGGTGGCTGCTTAGCACAGGTGGCTGCTTAGCACAGGTGGCTGCTTAGCACAGGTGGCTGCTTAGCACAGGTGGCTGCTTAGCACACTTATCTCCCTTGTGCAGTTTAAGTGGTGAGACTTATCTCCCTTGTGTAGTTTTAAGTGGTGAGACTTATCTCCCTTGTGTAGTTTTAAGTGGCTGCTATTTATTTTAATGTAGATTTGTGTTTTATTGTTCAACATGTTTTTTTGTTTTATCTCAAATTGATACAAAATTCTCTATTGACTAATTATATGGAAACTCTGTATCCAATATTCGATCCCATGGCCTACCTCGAGATACAAACATTGTTAGAGGAAAACATGTCGATCCCATGGCCTACCTCGAGATACAAACATTGTTAGAGGAAAACATGTCGATCCCATGGCCTACCTGGAGATACAAACATTGTTAGAGGAAACATGTCGATCCCATGGCCTACCTGGAGATACAAACATTGTTAGAGGAAAACATGTCGATCCCATGGCCTACCTCGAGATACAAACATTGTTAGAGGAAAACATGTCGATCCCATGGCCTACCTGGAGATACAAACATTGTTAGAGGAAAACATGTCGATCCCATGGCCTACCTCGAGATACAAACATTGTTAGAGGAAAACAGGTAATGGTTGTGCATCCTGATGAAAGGCCATGGAGTCAGTAATTTTCTCTAGAGTTGTATTATAATTAGTACATAGTAAACTTGAAAGCGGTCGTATTCAAAAATGGACAAGTGGCGACTGACTGACTGAATTTATTTAAAGTACCACCGCATTTGGGCGACTGAGTTTTCTAAGATTAAAATACACATCATCTAAAAGTGATGGTTTTGCCTATTGTAGTTTTTTTATAACTAATGTTTAGAGTAAGTGGGATCGAGACAATAGCAATTTATTTATAACTGCCTAAGTAGGCAACATCTGGACATATTTACGTTCGTTATAAAAGGTTTGATAGCCAGGAAATCTCACAATCTATACAAGTATATCACGTGACAAACCTAAAGTAATTTGCTCATTTTGCCATCCACCTTTTGCATACAAACATCTTTTCATTCCATCTTACAGCAGCCGACAGTGTATTGATTAGCACAGTACGTCGATAATACGTCAATAAGTGCTATACACCTCCTCAATGGCCTTTTCTAATATTACATGCAGTTATACAGGTAAATACAGCCACAAAGTAAACACATCTTACATAATCGTGATGTATAGTATAGCATACTCGTCCATACTTTTTGCCAGTAATATTACTATTTTTAGACAAAAATTACCCATTTTGATAAATGAACTGGTCCAAATGTAATTTTCTTATTAATTTATTGGTCTAAAAATATCATGCACCAGTCCATGTCAGTTACGTGGTGTTGAATGGGTTATGTCAATTGGCTATTTTAGAGCACTTTTTAGAAGTAAATAATGTTGATTTATAGTGGAGTATATACGAAACACTCATTGGTGGTAGAGCTACTGATTTCCTGCAAACCAGCTGAATAGCTTCCTGCCATGTGAATAGCTTCCTGCCATGTCACCCCCAGAGTGTGTGTTTTACGTTTATTTATCGTCGCTACCGGTTGCCCATATGAGCGACGCCTCCTGAAGAGATTAGTCATTTTGGAGGACAGTGCATGATACAGACAAAGACCCAGTCCAGAGTCTCCTCTGGTTCTTTTACGTGCAGTGTAAAGCACCGACACGAGACCTCGGTTTAACGTCCCATCTGAAAGACTGTTAATTTTATTAGGGTCAGACGGGGGGATCGAACCTGCGGTCCCTGGATTACCAGTCCAGCGTGTTACCACTGGACTACAGATTTGTCTGTAAAACCTACAGTGGTGAGGGGCAAGTGATTTGCGGTCAATGACAGTAATCAATCGACCACTAAACACCTTATAAATAAAAGGTTTAAACAGCATATGACACATGTTGAGACTGTATACTACAGTCATGCTTCAAGCTTTCGATTAAATCCATTTTCATTCTGTATACAATAGATATGTACTGTGCATTATGAATGAATAAATATGTTTAAACAATTATTTATATGTTATATATCGGGTTTTACGCCTGCATCAGCACCAGTTTTGGGCTATTTCGCCGGCGGGCAGTTTACCTAAAACACCTTTCCTGGGCAGGCACCAGTGGTTAACCAGTACTTGGGTGCACCAACCTCCGTAAGAAACTGCCAACTTTTTCATATAAATGAAACACGGTCTGAGCATGGCTCGAACCCGTGACCATCAGAGATGATAGGTTACAGTGGTATACAAGTCAGCGACCTTAACCACTCGACCACGGAGGCGGACTGTTTAAACAAACCTTCTGAATGTAAAACTAGATAATATTTGTCACTTGGTTGTATGATAAGATTTCTAACCAGACTTTTGGCTCCGATTTGGGTGTGTGAGATAAATCTGTCTAACCGGGTAGACAAGGGGACTACTTTATGCTAATTAGATATCACGAACAAGTCCAGTAGTTTCCATTTATATCCGCATCCAAATTCATATCATTTCATTGGATAACGGTAAAATCTGAACACTCTTCACTTGTCAGATATCAACAGGAGTCCTCATCACTCGTCAGATATCAACAGGAGTACTCCTCACTCGTCAGATATCAACAGGAGTACTCTTCACTTGTCAGATATCAACAGGAGTACTCTTCACTTGTCAGATATCAACAGGAGTACTCTTCACTTGTCAGATATCAACAGGAGTACTCTTCACTTGTCAGATATCAACAGGAGTACTCCTCACTTGTCAGATATCAACAGGAGTACCCTTCACTTGTCAGATATCAACAGTACTCCTCACTTGTCAGATATCGACAGGAGTACTCCTCACTTGTCAGATATCAACAGGAGTACTCTTCACTTGTCAGATATCAACAGGAGTACTCTTCACTTGTCAGATATCAACAAGAGTACTCCTCACTTGGCAGATATCAACAGGAGTACTCTTCACTTGTCAGATATCAACAGGAGTACTCTTCACTTGTCAGATATCAACAGGAGTACTCCTCACTTGTCAGATATCAACAGGAGTACTCTTCACTTGTCAGATATCAACAGGAGTACTCTTCACTTGTCAGATATCAATAGGAGTACTCTTCATTTGTCAGATATCAACAGGAATGTAGTAAGGCACTGGGATACAGAGCATGAAACTGAACCAATACCTTGTTGTACAATAGTATGAAGTAGAGAAATGCGAGACAATCAGAAATGTCCAGTATTTTCTTAATACCGTAAAAACTGAAAAAATAATCGTAAGAATTCTATTTCTGAAATTCTAGTACTGAAAATAGAGGATATTTGTGTTTATTAGTGTACGATAGGATTTTATTTCATTGAGTAATCACCAATATTTGTATTCAATGAGTGGCGTGGAGATACAGTCAAACCTGTCTTAAGCAGCCAGCCAAGGGAATCACAGAAAATGGCTGCTTAGTACAGGTGGCTGCTTAATAGAGGTCAATGTATACTAAAATAAAATATCTGGAAACTGGCTGCTTAATGCAGGTTGGCTGCTTAATAGAGGTGACCACTAACACAGGTTTGACTGTATAAATTTCGGTGATCACCAACATTTGTATTCCATGAGTGGTGTAGATATATATTTCAGTGATCACCAACATTTGTAGTCCATGAGTGGCGTAGAGTTATATATCTCGGTGATCACCAATATTTGTATTCCATGAGTGGCGTAGAGTTATATATCTCGGTGATCACCAATATTTGTATTCCATGAGTGGTGTAGTTATATATCTCGGTGATCACCAATATTTGTATTCCATGAGTGGTGTAGAGATATATATATTTCGGTGATCACCAATATTTGTATTCCATGAGTGGCGTAGAGATATATATATTTCGGTGATCACCAATATTTGTATTCCATGAGTGGCGTAGAGTTATATATCTCGGTGATCACCAACATTTGTATTCCATGAGTGGCGTAGATATATATTTCGGTGATCACTAAATGAAATCACATCCTATCTTTCACTAATAAACATAAATCTTCTTTTTCTTTTATGATTTCCAATGATGTTGGCTAATATAATATTTGTTATCAAATTTAATTCATTTTAACTGCCCCTGTCGGGAGCCCCATATCTCTTCAGTACACAACAACCTATGTTAGTGTGAACGTCCGTAATAAGAAATAGTTCCGGTATAATTTTGAAGTTAGTTTTTGTTTGCTGTCAAAATTAAAAACTACAGACTAAACAAATTTATTAGAATATATTACTTTATTATTAACTGTTCCTGATTGTCAGAAAATAGCTAAAATAAAAAAGTACATCCAATCGCGGAGGAATACGAAACTCAAATAGTGGCAGAAAAATTGCCATCTTTCACTGCTTGAAAACAGTGGACAATGAAGTTTTCTTTCTTTCACTGAGAAAACTCTTCATCATTCATTGGAAAGCATAAAAGAAAAAGGTCAGTCTTAAAATTCAAGTGCTGTGGTTCCTGGCGCATACAGACTAGCCTGTGTGCAACAAGATCATCCACGGAATATCTGACTATATAGTACAATCAATTTCCTTCATAAGTTGTTCCCTGTCTTTTAAAGCTTTTATAACAGCATCCCGCTCTTTCTTTGTCGGTGTTTTCTTCTTCTGTTTTGTTAACTGCACCTTTCGGTAGGCATCCATCACCTTGATTTTAGAAGTTTAGATACTGTTAACACATTTAATATTAACGGCAGAAGTTCAGATATATCATTTTTGTTTTCTTCAAATCGTACCGGTTTTATTTCAATGTCAAGGACACTATTCGCGTATTCGGAATACTAAAAATAGTTCTCTTCCCAAAATACAAGTAACATGTATTCTCAAAATCTGTCAACATGAAAATATTTCGTGGTGGCAAGACAGGCTGGGTGTTTGTCCATTTTTTTTAGCAATTTTGGGAATGAAAGTTGTTAGCAACATCAACAACAATATTTTGTTTTCGAAGCAATTGTATAACTGGATATAGGGAACAGTTGGATATAAGGAACAGATGGATATAAGGAACAGATGGATATAAGGAACAGTTGGATATAAGGAACAGTTAGATATAAGGAACAGATGGATATAAGGAACAGTTGGATATAAGGAACAGATGGATATAAGGAACAGCTGGATATAGGGAACAGTTGGATATAAGGAACAGATGGATATAAGGAACAGTTGGATATAAGGAACAGCTGGATATAGGGAACAGTTGGATATAAGGAACAGATGGATATAAGGAACAGTTGGATATAAGGAACAGCTGGATATAGGGAACAGATGGATATAGGGAACAGTGGATATAGGGAACAGATGGATATAGGGAACAGTTGGATATAAGGAACAGATGGATATAAGGAACAGTTGGATATAAGGAACAGCTGGATATAGGGAACAGCTGGATATAGGGAACAGTTGGATATAGGGAACAGCTGGATATAGGGAACAGTTGGATATAGGGAACAGCTGGATATAGGGAACAGCTGGATATAAGGAACAGATGGATATAAGGAACAGTTGGATATAAGGAACAGTTGGATATAGGGAACAGCTGGATATAGGGAACAGATGGATATAAGGAACAGTTGGATATAAGGAACAGCTGGATATAAGGAACAGCTGGATATAAGGAACAGCTGGATATAAGGAACAGCTGGATATAAGGAACAGCTGGATATAAGGAACAGCTGGATATAAGGAACAGCTGGATATAAGGAACAGATGGATATAAGGAACAGCTGGATATAAGGAACAGTTGGATATAAGGAACAGTTGGATATAAGGAACAGCTGGATATAAGGAACAGCTGGATATAAGGAACAGTTGGATATAAGGAACAGATGGATATAAGGAACAGCTGGATATAAGGAACAGCTGGATATAAGGAACAGCTGGATATAGGAACAGTGGATATAGACAGCTGGATATAGGGAACATGATATAGGAACACTGGATTAGGAACAGTATGGATAAGGAACAGTGGATATAAGGAACAGTGGATATAAGGAACAGCTGGATATAAGGAACAGCTGGATATAAGAACAGGGAAAAAACAGGGATATAAGAACACTGGATATAAGAACACTGGATATAAGAACAGCAAAAACCTGATATAAGGAACAGCTGGATATAAACATGGATATAAGAACAGTGGATTAAGGAACAGTGGATTAGGAACAGTTGGATATAAGGAACAGTTGGATATAAGGAACAGCTGGATATAAGGAACAGCTGGATATAAGGAACAGATGGATATAAGGAACAGCTGGATATAAGGAACAGCAGATGGATATAAGGAACAGCTGGATATAAGGAACAGCTGGATATAAGGAACAGCTGGATATAAGGAACAGCTGGATATAAGGAACAGCTGGATATAAGGAACAGCTGGATATAAGGAACAGCTGGATATAAGGAACAGTTGGATATAAGGAACAGATGGATATAAGGAACAGTTGGATATAGGGAACAGCTGGATATAAGGAACAGATGGATATAAGGAACAGATGGATATAAGGAACAGCTGGATATAAGGAACAGATGGATATAAGGAACAGATGGATATAAGGAACAGCTGGATATAAGGAACAGATGGATATAAGGAACAGTTGGATATAAGGAACAGCTGGATATAAGGAACAGCTGGATATAAGGAACAGCTGGATATAAGGAACAGTTGGATATAGGGAGAACAGAAAAGAAATAATAATTTCTTTATATAGTTTACACTACCATTATCCTGCTCAACAAATATTTTCGGATTACAACCAGGAGATCAGTTTGTTGCGGTGGAGACAACTTCACCCTCATATTCTGGGTAATAAACAGCACAAAAATCTCATATCCTCGTAAGTGACCGACAACGATGGCAAGTAAGATGCATAGATAGCACAAACTCTGGATAGCTGTCCGATTAGCGCAGTGGTTAGCACTCTTGCTTCTCACCAATGCAACCCGGTTTCGATCCTCGGATCGGAAGAATGTGAGATGGTACGGTGGTCGCCAGATCGGATAGGTGGGTTTTCTCTGGGTACTCCGGTTTCCTCCCACATGAATGACCACATTTACGCTTTCATCCACGCCAACGAGAGTGATTAATATAAGTTGTTAAAACTTGCTTCACTATCGTAAAATAAATAAAGTTTAAACTAAACTCTGGATATTTCTTCCCAATATCTACCAATTATCCATAGATGCTTAATGCTTTACCTCTGAATCTGATACCACCAGCTTCTTCTTCAGTTCTTGTTTTGCCATTTCATCCATAGCAAGCTTGTATAGTTTCTTCGTGGCCATACTATTGTGCTGACATACCACTTTTAACTCAGCCTGTTTCGCTCGCAGTTCTCTCAGTATCTCATCACTCTCGTCATCTTCATCGTCTTCCTCAAAGTCCAGAATCCCTGAAATGATAAATTATTCAAAGTCCAGAATCCCTGAAATGATAAATTATTCAAAGTCCAGAATTCCTGAAATGATTAATTATTCAGAATCCAGGGCCCCGTTTTATCAACGGTCGTAAGTCAGTCTTAGTTAAGATTATTGCTTAAGACCGAGTTACGCCGTCGTAACGTCTAAGTTAAGACCACGGTCAGTTTTATCAACAAAGTCGCAGCTAAGATATCGTAAATAAAGTCTTAACTTTACGACTGGTTCGATGCAGTCGCAACTTCGGAAAAAGTCTTAAAAATGGCGACCGAATCAGCAGAATCCGTGCATCAGAGACGTGATGCAAGACTATTCAGGGCCGGTAGAGACATTGGAGACGTGTGACACCAATATCCTGTCCCGATATCGCAGGACGAGGCTATGGATTGTCTTGCTTGACGATATGGTGGGGGAATGACTTGGACAAGGGGACCAACCACTCTCATTCGATACCCGGTTTGACCTAGGTATAGTGAAATTGATATAGTTCTATATCTTGCATGCATTATTAAGGTGCATATCAGTGTTATTTGCGTACACATTTCTGTACAGTAGGCCTTTATTTCTATTTTAAGATTACAAGGGACGCTACTTCCATAAGAATCTATCGCTATTTATATCGATACTACACACAAGTCATGACTTATTATGTTTTTGGAACTGAATGACGATACGTATTCTGTTTCTGCAACGCATTAACTAAGTACATTGATACAGTGTGCAGGTAGGGAATTAAATGCTTGTGTTTATAAAGTCGTCTGTTTCTTTTTAAATGCTCGTGTATTGCTACAGTATTCGTACACATAATTAAACGTCCCCATGTAATTATCCCAATGCAAATGTTTTTCTGGACAGGCTTAGCCGACCTAAGCGGTTAACCAGTACTAAACTATGTCTGTGAGGTGACTTGACACTACATACGTGGACTGACCGAGTATCGAACATGGGTCTGATGGGACAGTTTGATTCCAAATCCGACACCATGCCACGGACGCCCGGAGGAAATCGTCCTGTTCAATCTGTCACCGTACCATATCACATACTGTCCATCGAACCAGGGTTGAATTGGTGAGAAGCGAGTGCCTAACTACTGTGCAAATTGGACAGCCAAAAGAAGTGTAATCCATATTACAAGTTGTCATGATTGATCTTAATGCGACGATAGACACGATGAGTCGGGATGACCATAATTATATATAGATACACTGTCCAGTATGAAATCAATCGGAATATATCGAACTCTGTGTTTACATGTATATTGGGTTACAAACTACTACCACAACCAATGACCACAAAGTTGCATTGTAATATAATTATATTGTGTTGAAAACACTGACTGGTTTATGTATCAATAATAGTTGAAACGTTTTGTTCATTTCAGATGCTTATTGATTTAGATACCTATCAAAGGGTGATATATTGTCCAAAGTTGCAGATTTTCATGGCATCAACAGGTAGGTGAACTCTTGTCGACATGATCATTAATTGCTAAGTTTATTCGATTAGCTGTCTGATTAGCGTAGTGATTAGCACGCTCGCTTCTAGTCAATGCATTCCGGGTTCCTTACACTGACTGAGAAGTGTGTGAGATGGTACGGTGGTCCCCAACTCGGACATGTGAGTTTTCTCCGGTTATGTCCCACACGAATGACTACATAATTATACGCTTTCAGCGAGAGTGCTTAATATTATAATCTTCTCTCGAAAATGTTGTAAAGTAAATAATATTTATACAGTTGATTATTCTAACATTAACAATGAAGAACGATGTAAAAACACAAAAGTTAACCATAGTTTTTTCAAAAACAGAATTAGGCCGAACTCCAAATATATTTAGTTTCGTCACAGCAACCCAGATTTATGGAATAGTTTCCATCTTATTAATGTACATACACTGTACTAATCACTTATACATTGTTCTTAAAAAAATTAATATCTGTCAGGTCCACCCTCACAAATGCTTAATATTAATGATGCATGTCCAAATTTTGTTCACAATCATTCCAGTGTTCAAATTTAACAGATAGAAATGTAGAACTTTGATGTTAATAGAGTTTTTATATGTTATTTCTTGCAGATTCCCTGATGATATGGCTTTAATTGATGTACAGCAGGATTTTTATCGGAAGTGCCATATTATACAGAATACAGTTGGCTCAGTTGATGGTCTATTGATCTATGATTGTGTAGCATCTCGCTTTTTTCCCTATCCTTTAATCTTGGACAGGTACCCCTTCCGACTAGCTCTTGTACTTATATGTTCTGAGGGGGGTGAATTCGCTACAGAATAATAATTTGGAGCCAACACATCTGTAGAGTTGCAACAAACAGAGTTCACACTGTTACAATTGTGTGATAGCATGGCCAAGAAAATCAAGAGTGGACAACACTATTTCAACAGATCAGTTCATGCCTCTGTCAACACCACTTGATTTAAGGACACTAATCTTAGCTGTCATATTTACAGTTTAGAAATCTTGAAAACTGATGAAAACTGAGCAACTATCCAGTGATACAAATGCATACTGTTTGGTACTTTTCTTTTATAGACTATTAAGATTTCATTTTGACAAGCGGCACAGTTTTAAAAATTATGAAAGAAATTTCCGGTCTTAATTTTTATGATTTAAGGTTTCCACAAATAAAGCAAACAATAGATATATATATATGTATGCCAAACAAGCAACATTAGATGTGCATGAAAACACCCTGGTAATTATATGGTATTGAAGCCTGTGTACAAACAAGATTGTCTATCATACTGTGTTCACTACAGATCTTCAATCTATACCTTGTGCAACAAATCTTCTTTTACTATGAAATCAGAAATGTTGATGCAACAAAACACGAAAATAGATTCACAGTAAATATAATTTGTTGTATCAGATTGCATAGGGTGTGACAGACAGACTTTGGTGTGAAAATGTAACTGCTTCAATATACTTCCCACTACACTGTAACAGAAGCTGTAACATTACACAAAGCAATCCGATACAATATATATGTTGATATACATAATACATGAATACCTGTGAGTGTTTTACATTTATTTATCATAGTTACCAGTTGCCCATTTTAGCGACACCTACTGAAGAGATTAGTTATATTAGATTTGGAGGATAGTGCAATGATGTCTCCTCTGGTTCTTTTATTTGCATTGTGTAAAGCACCGGCACAAGACCTCTGTTTAAATTCTCATTCTCATCTGAAAGACTATGATTTTAGTATGGTATAGCGGGGTCTCGAACGGGGTAAAAAGCCCATGTGATCTAGTTTTTTATTGTTTTTTCTTTCTTGTTCCTACGATATAATTATAAGAGGATATGTGTTTGTTTCAGTGTATGATCGAATAATATTTCACCAAATGAATATTGAAAGCATTATTGCCAAGTGTGAAGCTAGTCACGAGTGGTATTAATAGCTTTCTATGTTTTTGAGTAAAGTATTATTCGATCATTCACTTAACAAACAAATTTTCTTTTTATTTTGGCTGAAAAATGTTTTTATGATAGAAAATGATGCAACTGTGCCATGGGCTAAATCGTACTTAGACAACAATATGTGACGTAATAAATGACTGCTCGAGTCCTTAAACGTACGTGCTGCCAACATTTCAACAAACACATTCTTTGTACCACAAATTCAAAGCATTGTTACTTTTAGCTTCCTACTTAATCCTTTTCATTATGTATGTTGTTGTATGTTATATGTGTTTTATGGTTTGCAATAAATATTGTTTAAACCAATTCATCTTGGCAATTCTATGATAATTCTATTCCATATATGCGAGGATTAAAAACTGCATTACCCATATTATCAGTAATGTTACAAGTGTCAATATGTATCTCTATATATGTATTATAAAATTGTATTGGGGTATATTTGCAGTGACATTATAAATAATGAAATTTAGAATAGTTCCGTTGTTTTATTTCTACTTCCTAACATCCATGATTGTGCTGGTTATAATTAGTTTCAATATAACTTACCGACCAAGTTAACTTGACAACAATGTGGTAGTTAAAGCGACCATTTATCATCGTCTTTGATCTATTGTGTTTTTGAGCTTAATTATCGTCGCTACCGGTTGCCCATATGAGCGACGCCTCTTGAAGAGATTAGTCATTTTAGATTTTTGAGGATATTGCAGTGATAGAGACAGAGTATGTGGTCGATTGGTTAATGTTGTTGACTTCGAATCACTTGCCTCTCACAGCTGATGTTTAGACTCTCACCAGGGGTGTCGGATTATTTCGTGCAAGGAAATTATTCGGAATGTTTGTGGTTCTACCCAGGCAGGTGACCTTTCACACTTGACATACTGTATGGAGAGGCGCCCAGGATCTTCCTCCACCAATAATAGCTGGAAAGTCACCATATTACTTGAGCTGTTGGTGATACATTAAACCCTAAAAACAAACAGAGACCCATGCCAGAGTATTATCTGGGTTTTTTACGTGAACGGTGTTATTCACGGACTTAAAGACTGATGATCTAACCGTGGATCTACAGACCAATGTGTTCACCACTGAACTATTGACTCGTCAGTATTTGATCTATTAATCTCATCACACAGATATATACGACTAATGTATGACCAGTCTATGACAGCTTGTACATTTGTATGTTATATATGCTAGAATCGCCGTTATAAAAAGACATGCTGATACAAAAGTGTGTATTAATGAATGGAGTCTATTCAGTATTTACATCACTAGATATTGTGGTAACATGTAAATACCGTAGGCCCTATTCAATTGCCTCAACATTATTTACAGGCACAAATCTGGAACATACCCTTGAAAATGAAATAATATTTAACAACATAATCCTATTAGCAAAGAAGTTTTGGGGTGGGAGCACTGTTTTGCATTTACCCAAAAACGATGTATACGTTATTTAAAGTATAATAAAAAGTCTGAAATGTTTAACAATTCAATATATGAAAACAACGTATCAGATTTAAAATATTGTTGCACGATGGAAACATACCATTTATACTGAAATAGATTATACATTCACAGTAACAAGGAAGATTTAGTGGGGCCGTGTTTTCCTTTCCAATACCGGCGTGTTAAAAAATCTCTTCAACGGATTTGACCAACTACGTCATATTGGATTTAATATATATTGCATGTCTGGAGAGGCCTGCGCGTAAGGTTTCATTCGATATAAGAAATATTAACATATTCCAAGAAATAAAGAAGTTTATTAAGAATATGAATAATATATACAGGGGCGCTGTGTTTTAAACATGTCCGATGTTGACATTTGCGCGCGAAGTTTGCATATCGGACTGTGTCACTGTTTTTAAGGTCGTACGACGAAAGAAAATCTTAGCTGCAACCGAAGACTTACGACCGTGTTGATAAAACGGTCGTACGATTGTCGCAGGAAACGTCGCAAGTAGCGGTCTTAAGATAAGACCGACTTGCGACCGATGTTGTTGATAAAACGGGGCCCAGAATCCCTGAAATGATAAATTATTCAAAGTCCAGAATCCCTGAAATGATAAATTATTCAAAGTCCAGAATCCCTGAAATAATAAATTAATCAAAGTCCAGAATGCCGTAAATAATAAATTATTCAAAGTCCAGAATCCCTGAAACTATACTGACACCATAGAAAAACTGTGCACTTTTACATTGACTGTTAATTTTTCGTTACAAATTTTAGAATTATGGATTTTATTATCACGAGTGAAGAATATAATCCTTCACACATTGCACTAATTTACCCAATATTTTGCACATTTTTGATACCAAATTTGCCTATATTCTTTTCTAAAAGGATATCAATTTTACCTCTAAGGCAAGTGCACAGTTTCTTTTTGGTGTCAGTATACCTACAACAATACATTTACATCCACTTATAGACACGAAACTTCAGAACGTTTAGTTCAAATTTCTACATAAGGTGATCCTAACAAATACGTTTGAGCCGAAACCCGCATCATAGTAAAAGTGAAAGTTTCCTCGCAATCACCTTCCTAGTGCTACATGTGGTCGCAGTTTCATTTGCTTTTGGGTAGTAATAATGAACAATAATGACACAAAGCAGTTGTGTGTGAAAATGTCATTGTATTAAAAATGACCAAAAAGTAGAATATATATATATACAGTCCAAAGTTATTTTGTTTTAAAGACAAAAGCAAAGGTGAGTGCGAAAATACCGCCTGCACAGGCAATACCTTCCTCCCACTGGATAAATGACACATACTTTTATATTAACAAGATATAAGATAAATACAACAGTATATAAGGATGGTGGTGGGGAGGAGGCGGTCTTTCAAATATTATCTGCAGATTTTTTAAAGCTGCCCTGCATTTCTGCTTGTCTGCTGCGGCTATCACCTGATCACGTGGTACACGCAGCCGAGCTATCTGTGCACACAGGGACTTGCACGGCAAGTACCTTGCACAGGAGTTTGTCAGCTTAGACGTTAGATTGTCTGCAAGATTCAGCCCAAACTAGCCCATCTACGATAAGCCATATTTATTGATGAAACAACATATTTATAGTAAACTTGAATCTGTGTGCCTTCTGTTCTATGTACAGTTAAACCTGTCTTAAGCAGCCAGCCAAGGGAATCACAGAAAGTGGCTGCTTAGCACAGGTGGCTGATTAATAGAGGTCAAATGCATAATAAAACAACGTATTGGGAATCTTGAAACTGGCTGCTTAATGCATGTTGGCTGCTTAATAGAGGTGATCATTAACACAGGTTTGACTGTACATGTCAGGGGGTGACCACTAACACAGGTTTGACTGTACATGTCAGGAGGTGACCACTAACACAGGTTTCACTGTACATGTCAGGAGGTGACCACTAACACAGGTTTCACTGTACATGCCAGGAGGTGACCACTAACACGGGTTTGACTGTACATGCCAGGAGGTGACCACTAACACAGGTTTGACTGTATATGCCAGGAGGTGACCACTAACACAGGTTTGACTGTACATGCCAGGAGGTGACCACTAACACAGGTTTGACTGTACATGCCAGGAGGTGACCACTAAAACAGGTTTGACTGTACATGTCAGGAGGTGACCACTAACACAGGTTTGACTGTACATGCCAGGAGGTGACAACTAACACAGGTTTGACTGTACATGTCAGGAGGTGACCACTAACACAGGTTTGACTGTACATGCCGGGAGGTGACCACTAACACAGGTTTGACTGTACATGCCAGGAGGTGACCACTAACACAGGTTTGACTGTACATGTCAGGAGGTGACCACTAACACAGGTTTGATTGTACATGTCAGGAGGTGACCACTAACACAGGTTTGACTGTACATGTCAGGAGGTGACCACTAACACAGGTTTGACTGTACATGCCGGGAGGTGACCACTAACACAGGTTTGACTGTACATGCCAGGAGGTGACCACTAACACAGGTTTGACTGTACATGCCAGGAGGTGACCACTAACACAGGTTTGACTGTACATGCCAGGAGGTGACCACTAACACAGGTTTGACTGTATATGCCAGGAGGTGACCACTAACACAGGTTTGACTGTACATGCCAGGAGGTGACCACTAACACAGGTTTCACTGTACATGCCAGGAGGTGACCACTAACACAGGTTTGACTGTACATGTCAGGAGGTGACCACTAACACAGGTTTGACTGTACATGCCAGGAGGTGACCACTAACACAGGTTTGACTGTACATGCCAGGAGGTGACCACTAACACAGGTTTCACTGTACATGCCCAGGAGGTGACCACTAACACAGGTTTGACTGTACATGCCAGGAGGTGACCACTAACACAGGTTTGACTGTACATGTCAGGAGGTGACCACTAACACAGGTTTGACTGTACATGCCAGGAGGTGACCACTAACATAGGTTTGACTGTACATGCCAGGAGGTGACCACTAACACAGGTTTCACTGTACATGCCAGGAGGTGACCACTAACACAGGTTTGACTGTACATGTCAGGAGGTGACCACTAACACAGGTTTCACTGTACATGCCAGGAGGTGACCACTAACATAGGTTTGACTGTACATGTCAGGAGGTGACCACTAACACAGGTTTCACTGTACATGCCGGGAGGTGACCACCAACACAGGTTTGACTGTACATGTTAGGAGGTGACCACTAACACAGGTTTCACTGTACATGCCAGGAGGTGACCACTAACACAGGTTTCACTGTACATGCCAGGAGGTGACCACTAACACAGGTTTCACTGTACATGCCAGGAGGTGACCACTAACATAGGTTTGACTGTACATGCCGGGAGGTGACCACTAACACAGGTTTGACTGTACATGCCGGGAGGTGACCACTAACACAGGTTTCACTGTACATGTCAGGAGGTGACCACTAACATAGGTTTCACTGTACATGTCAGGAGGTGACCACTAACACAGGTTTGACTGTACATGCCAGGAGGTGACCACTAACACAGGTTTCACTGTACATGCCAGGAGGTGACCACTAACACAGGTTTGACTGTACATGCCGGGAGGTGACCACTAACACGGGTTTCACTGTACATTCCAGGAGGTGACCACTAACACAGGTTTCACTGTACATGTCAGGAGGTGACCACTAACACAGGTTTCACTGTACATGCCAGGAGGTGACCACTAACACAGGTTTGACTGTACATGCCGGGAGGTGACCACTAACACGGGTTTCACTGTACATTCCAGGTGACCACTAACACAGGTTTCACTGTACATGCCAGGAGGTGACCACTAACACGGGTTTGACTGTACATGCCGGGAGGTGACCACTAACACAGGTTTGACTGTACATGTCAGGAGGTGACCACTAACATAGGTTTGACTGTACATGTCAGGAGGTGACCACTAACACAGGTTTGACTGTACATGTCAGGAGGTGACCATTAACACAGGTTTGACTGTACATGCCAGGAGGTGACCACTAACACAGGTTTGACTGTACATGTCAGGAGGTGACCACTAACACAGGTTTGACTGTACATGTCAGGAGGTGACCACTAACACAGGTTTGACTGTACATGTCAGGAGGTGACCACTAACACAGGTTTCACTGTACATGCCAGGAGGTGACCACTAACACAGGTTTGACTGTACATGCCGGGAGGTGACCACTAACACAGGTTTCACTGTACATGCCAGGAGGTGACCACTAACACAGGTTTCACTGTACATACCAGGAGGTGACCACTAACACAGGTTTGACTGTACATGCCAGGAGGTGACCACTAACACAGGTTTGACTGTATACTGAAACCATAGCGCACTTGTTTTGGGAGTACTTACCAATCCAAACATTTTGGAAAGATTTACTATTTCAAACAACAAGGGTTAGATTTCTATATAAACTATGAACTTGTGTGTTGTTTATACACAGATGAAACCAGACATATTGATGCCAAAAACGTTATATCGATCCTAGCAAAGTATATGGATAAATAAATTTTGTACAGACCACATACGTTATGTCAAAGTCGGTTATGTCGAATTCTCCGCTCCGGTTATCTCGAAGTCGGATCAAAGTCCCATTTCAGACACTCATTTTACATATAACTTTAATTTCGTTAAGTCAAACTTCGGTTATGTCAAAGTATTTTGTTCGGTCCGACGGAATTCGACATAACGGATGTAGACTGTACTTGAGTCGAATAAATATCTAACAACATTTCGCCTTTTCTCGGAATTATATACCCCTAATATAACAGAAAAACACAAAATATGATTATAAATTAAACAGTTTTATTGCTTAACCCGTAACCACCACAGACCTCTAAATAGGCTTACAAAAAGTGTAGATCCAGATGAGCCGGCTCGTGACGAACCGTCTCATCAGGATCTGCACTTTTTGCCAGTAATATTATTATTTTTAGACAAAAATTACCTATTTTGATAAATGAACTGGTCCAAATGTAATTTCCTTATTAATTTATTGGTCTGAAAATATCATGGACCAGTCCATGTCAGTTACTTGGTGTTGAATGGGTTAAGCAAATTGGATAAATATGTATTATTTAAAATGTATGTTAAATGTATAATGTTTATGGAATATGCTTAAAGAACAAAATAAAGATATTCATTACACACATGACAATGACAACAAAATCAAAATTCTTTTAAATCCATGAAATAGAAAGAAATTCAAAATTTCAGAAATACTGAAATAGAATTTAAAAAAATATATCAAGGTTCAGAATCCCTGAAACGAGAACAAAAATCAAACATTCAGAACCCCTGAAATTGATAAAACAGTCAATTCAGGGGTTTCAATACAAATTCTGTGAGTGGGAAAATGATTCAAGTAACGGTTTATTTGAATATTTCTTCCACGGTAACAGGATTAACCCTTTCAACACTACATACCTCTAAACAGGCTTACAAAAAGGATAAATCCAGATGAGTCTCATCAGGATCTGCACTTTTTGCCAGTAATATTGCTATTTTTAGACTAAATTACCGATTTTGATAAATGAACTGGTCCAAATGTAATTTTCTTATTAATTTATTGGTCTAAAAATATCGTGCACCAGTCCATGTCAGTTACTTGGTGTTGAATGGGTTAATATGGCACTCACATCATAGTTGCTACAATACCGGGTATAAATTGAATATACAAGACCCACTGATAGTGTTGTGATTTTATGACCTTGGTATTTCACCGTGATTTTATGACCTTGGTATTTCACCGCAGTAGATGACTCATCATTGGAGAATGTGTCAGCAGGATGCTTGCTATATGGTTTATGGATATGCACTAGACTAGTTGGATAATGTAAACAATGTTCAATATGAGTCACCATAGCACAGCTGTAATAGAATATGTCTCGTAAAAGGTCATTCAACATTATTGTGTTGCTTGAAATGTGTTTTTAATCAATGCAGTGTTATTACACTTAATAACCCTTAGATTGCTGAATAAATTGGAAGGAATATGTAAACTACATAGATCCAGATCAGCCGCGGCATAATGCCGAATCTGATCAGGATCTATGTTGTTTGCTATTTTGCTCCACTATCCGAATAGGAAACATCACAGAGCCTGATCAGATGGCAAGTTCTTGTGCCATCTGATCTGGCTCTATGTTGTTTGCAAAAACAACTTTTGTTGTGGTAAGCATTTTAAAGGTTAAGAATTTCAAATTTTCACATCTAGATCAATTACATCAAGTGCGGAACTACATACAGACATAGTGTGTCAACCGGTTTCAAGTTAACACCTGCGTGTCAACTAGAATGGTCTGGGCCGCATATGGTGTCAACTAGAATCGAATCATGGTCAGGGCCGCATATGGTGTCGACTAGATTCGATTCAAGGTCTGGATAACACAGTTGATCACCCAATTCCAAGTGGTAGCCTGCAACGCTTGCAATGTTCTACAGTAGAATGACTGCATAAAGATCATACATGTTACTAAAGTTTATGTTTGTGACTTCACTACCTTGTTCTTCTAACTCCCTCTTGATCCTTTTCTCCAGATGTGCCGGGTTACCGAGATTCAACTGCTTGGCAAGCTCCTTTGGTGAAATAGCTGCCGATTCATTAAGCAACTCTGCAAGCATAATATTACAAATAATGTCAATTTACGGGCAAAATTAATCTTTGAAGATTTGATTCAACATTGTATATAGTTTTACTCAAGTCAAGGCATGGTTTTTATTAGAATTAACATGTACATGTCCATCGCCAACAAACATGATTGCTGAAACTAAACTTCCATATAAAACTCAAACTGGAAGCGAATTCCTCCCCCTCTTCTGGGGAGACATAATTAGAATCGAAATAAAGTTTAAACTTTATTTATTTTACAACGATTGCGAAGCAAGTTTTAATTAATCACTCTCGTTGGCGCAGATGAAAGCATAAATGTGGTTATTCGTGTGGGAGGAAACCGGAGTACCCGGTGAAAACCCACCTGTCCAATCTGGCGACCACCATACCATCTCACATACTTCCCGGTCCGAGGATAGAACCCGGGTTGCATTGGTGAGAAGCGAGCACGCTAACCACTGCGCTAATCGGACTAATAATTAACAGATTGATTGGTAAAACATATTTACCGTTCTCTGGGTAGACGTCGTCCATTTCATCATCAATAGGTGTCATGATATTCTCTTCGATCAGGGCAGAAACCAGTCTCTGTGTTAACGGTCCGAACGGTGACTCATCGTGTAACCTACAATTTGTAATACAGCAGACTACTATAAATTAATTGCTAGATGTTCATCTCCACCCAGCCATCATTGTGATGCTGCCCACTCAATTCATTGATTCAATTAAGTGGCTATGTGATTGTCTATAGGCTGGTCAGTGGTTTAGTTCATATGTTGGACTGTGAATCCAGGGAACTCAGGTTCGATCCCACTGGCACGTCTGACCCTAATAATATTAACGGTCCTTAAATAGGACTATAAACGTGTGGCGTCCGTGGTCCAATGGTAGAGCGTCGGATTTGGAATCGAACGGTCCGGGTTCGATACTCAGTCAGGCCATGTATGTAGTGTCATTGAGCATCATCACACACATTGCTTAGTACTGGTTAACCGCTATGGTCGGCTAAGCATGCCCAGGAAAACATGTCTAGGTCCCCGCAAGGGGTTTGACATTAATGGAACATACATACATACATAAACCGAGGACTCATGTATCGGTGCTATACACTGGGTACTAAATACACCAGGGATGCTCCTGGAATCGGAGCATCTTCTGTATCTTTGCACTATCCTCCAAAACATAACATTTCTAATGTACTCTGGAGGCATTGCCCCGAATAACCAGGGGGGGGAAATAAATCTATATAAAAGAAGATTTTATTTTAATAATTAATATTTTATTGCAACTTTATAATATAAGAGAATACACATGTAGAGACAAGCATATGACAGACGGATCTGTAGTCCAGTGGTAACACGCTGGACTGGTAATCCAGGGATCGCAGGTTCGATCCCCCGTTTGACCCTAATAAAATTAACAGTCTTTCAGATGGGATGTTAAACCGAGGTCTCGTGTCGGTGCTTTACACCGTGCACGTAAAAGAACCAGAGGAGACTCTGCAATGGGACTCTGTCTGTATCCTTGCACTATCCTCCAAAAAATCTAAAATAACTAATCTCTTCAGAAGGCGTCGCTCATATGGGCAACCGGTAGCGACGATAAATAAACGTAAAACACTACACCGATTTCGATTTTGCTGTAGCAACAAGAACGCAGCCCGCATAATATTATATTATATCAACACTGACAGGTGTTTGACTGACTTGAATAGACAAATTATATATGTCGATGCGAAGCACTACTGATAAGTAACATGACGCAAGCTGTCAATCAACCAGCCAGCGATAATTTGATAAGCCAATCAGCGATCGATAAAGTGACACACATTCAGCAACCATAATCAAACAGTCGCCATTTTCCTCGACAACTTTGTCGCGATTATATAAGTCTAGAAAATTCTGATCATGTGACTAGTGGGAGGAGCTATAGTCTCATCAGTGTCATATTAATAACTAAGAGTATTGTGCACAAAATACGATACGCAACAAATCTGTCAACCTAGGGCAAATTGTTGGAATTCTTTAAAAAAAATAATTTGAAATTGGAATCGAGGTAAAAATATATTTGTCAATGTGGTGTTCTAGCGACATGGAGCGACATGATGGAGCGACATGGAGCGACATGGAGCATTGTCTGTTAAAGTGGGCAACAACTAACCCTGTTTCGGCCGCCTTCAGTAAAGCTGTACTACCATTTGTATCTGAAACCCCATTCCGCTTGTCACTAATTTTAGCACCTGAAATATAAAGGACAATGCAAAGTTAAGTACAGCATCATTTACAGTAGTCTGACATGTACACGTTATTATCATGTTCATTGCACTCCATTTATATATGAAACCCCATTCCGCTTGTCACTAATTTTAGCACCTGAAATATAACGGACAATGCAAAGTTAAGTACAGCATCATTTACAGTAGTCCGACATGTACACGTTATTATCATGTTCATTCCAGATATCTGTGACCGGAACGTCAGGAACATTTAGGTGAGGTAACTAGAGCCACTGAGTGGGGCTACCTTAACAGTTATAAGCTTGGATTATCATTATAAGTGTTGAATACAGTCAAACCTGTGTTAGTGGTCACCTCTATTAAGCAACCAACCTGTATTAAGCAGCCAGTTTCAAGATTCCCAATCTGTTGTTTTATTATACATTTGACCTCTATTAAGCACTAAGCAGCCACTTTCTTTGATTCCCTTGGCTGGCTGCTTAAGACAGGTTTGACTGTAAATGTAAAGTGTTTGTTTATTATAGTGTCAACCTTATTGAAAAGGCAAGCCGTTTCTGACTAATGAGACATCTCTTAACAGCAGTACTTCATATCCTATGTTTGCGGCCCAGGCTCCAGGTAACCATTATTTAACTGATTGCCGGCTCACCAATCAGCCATATCAAAATGAACCCCATCGATGTCCAGCCCCATAGGCGCCTTAACCACTAGGCCATAGAGATGATGAATATTTCAAGAAAAATTAAATTAATATTAAAAGTTATATGACAATTTTATTATTGCCAATATATGGAA
The DNA here is from genome assembly GCA_014843695.1 of Archivesica marissinica. Classification (NCBI taxonomy): domain Eukaryota; kingdom Metazoa; phylum Mollusca; class Bivalvia; order Venerida; family Vesicomyidae; genus Archivesica; species Archivesica marissinica. The sequence continues at coordinate 45,110,009 of CM026396.1, forward strand.
ACATTTTGAACAATTTGTCAAGTTATATAAAATGTTTGGCAACTGATATATATAACTGCAACTGATATATATAACTGCAACTGTTTGTTGTTGTTTTTGGGGCTAAACCCATTCAACACCATACCAAGTAACTGACATGGACTGGTCCATGATATTTTTAGACCAATAAATTAATAACAAAATTACGTTTGGACATGTTCATTTATCAAAATGGCTAATTTTGTCTAAAAATAGTAATATTACTGGCAAAAAGTGCAGATCCTGATGAGACGGCTCGTCACGAGCCAGCTCATCTGGATCTACACTTTTCATAAGCCTATTTAAAGGTCTGTGGTGTTGAAAGGGTTAACGTCGCACCAATAGCTCAGGTCATATGGCGACTCTCCAGCTATTTAATGGTGGAGAAAGAAAGGCACATGGGAAGAACCACTGACCTGCCACAAGCCGTGCAGGATAACGACTTTCACCCAGTGGTATTCAAACTAACAGCAATGAGAGGCAAACGTCAACAACGTCAATCACGTGGCCACAGAGGAATAACTATATTTATTGCATACGTTACTATAAATAGTAACAAATTTAATGGTAGAAAAGCAAAATGTCTGGTCAACGCGGGCAATATATTTCGATTTTCGGCTCTGCAGGGCCAATATCGGAAAAGAATCACGAGCACGTGTCACAGGTAGCAACAACATAGTAACTACATTGTGTAAACATGGCCGCCGAAGCAACACTAAAGTCGTTGTCTGACTGACAGATTGTTGTCTCTTGACAGTAAAATGGCTGAGCGAAATAAGCAAATAACAGCAGAAGAAACCTACAGCTATGTATGCAATAAAGAAGTTATTAAACCGCTGAGGTGGGCCATTTGTGGATATTGGCACACCTATCCGATATTGGCCCTTGGGCCTAACCTCCGCGGTTTAATAACCTCTAATTATTTAAATTATAGAAGGGAAAAAAGTGTATGTTTTCCCTCATACTGACAATAATAGAATGTTTGTATTATTGTAGTAGTGGTATAAATGTATTTAAAGTGGCCACCGCATATATGCATTATGTACGGTGACAATGACAACATTACCCCATGGCTAACAAGTTCATCTATGCTGCTCCTGTGCTGTGGAATTCCCTACCTGATGACTTCAGGGCTACATCTATCTTCAGTCATTTCAAGAGCTTGATTTCCTCTTGGAATGGAAATGACTGTGTGTCGTATGCTACACCAGGTAATGGGTCCCACAGTGAAGGATCAGCATGGAGTAAGTGTGTAGTATGCTATACCAGGTAATGGGTCCCACAGTGAAGGATCAGCATGGAGTAAGTGTGTAGTATGCTATACCAGGTAATGGGTCCCACAGTGAAGGATCAGCATGGAGTAAGTGTGTAGTATGCTATGCCAGGTAATGGGTCCCACAGTGAAGGATCAGCATGGAGTTCATTTCAGCTATAGTTTAGATTGCATTTTTAGTTTTCTTTTATAAATCATCTTAGTTGCCTGCATGCCTTTTTTGTTGTCTTATTCTTTTATTATGTAGCTTCTTATGTTCATCTTATGTCTAATTTTACTGTTCGACTAAATAAGCATGTTTTGTTTTAGCATAGAGTGTCTAATTTAATTCAAATTTTTATTTCCCATAACTGTTTTACTCTTGTTATTCATATACACATGTTTTGTGTTTTTTTAAAAATTTTTGTTAGAGTCCCGTTTTTACTCTTGTTATTCATATATACACATGTTGTTATATAGTCGGTTATACTCTAGTTATTCATGTACACATGTTGTTATATAGTCCGTTTTACTCTAGTTATTCATGTACACATGTTGTTATATAGTCCGTTTTACTCTAGTTATTTATGTACACATGTTGTTATATAGCGGTATAAAAGCTCAACAGAGATTATGTGAGCGTGGCGTTCCGTGGTCCAGTGGTAAGCGTTCGAGTGGACGAAGGGTCCCGGTTCGATATCGGGGTCAGGCCACATATGTAGTCATTGAGCAAGGCACCTAGCACACATGCTTGTACTGGTTAAACCAAAGTTAGGTTCGGCTAGCCTGCCCAGGGACAAAGAACATGTCTAGGTCCACGATTAGGGGTTTTGACATTAATTTTTTGGGAAACATACATACCATTATTATGTTAGTTGTGATAGTCTTGTGACTCAAAAAAAAAATTACCTTATTCTTATATAACAACTTATTAGACAGGAAAAATGGAAAAACATGGCATTAATATAACACTACCACTAAACCTGTACATAAACTACGGTATAAACACCGCACGATAATGACAACATTATCGGAAGAGTCCAGTGACTCGTTATAGGTGTTTTTATAGTACTATTTATAGGCAAACGTTACCATTCAATGTTATAGACTACACAATAGTCAAGTTGTATATGAAATAGTAATATAAAAACACCTATATTACCAATACGACATACATTAACCCTTTCCCTCATAGAAGCACCTCTTGATGCCATTACCAATATAACATACATTAACCCTTTCCCTCATGGAAGCACCTCTTAATGCCATTACCAATACGACATACATTGACAATATAGTAGCCAAACCAATGTTCATAATGCAGGCCAGAATCTCATGTAGTCCAAGTAATATCTGTGGAGGTGGGATAGATATGGCGACTACTTATCCACTGCATGATAGCTAAATGGCTGTCGTTTGTATGGAGATATAATAGTATATTAACCTAGATCTCTATGAAGTCTCAGTAATATCTATGGAGGTAGGATAGATATGGCGACTACTTATCCACTGCATGATAGCTAAATGGCTGTCATCTGTATGGAGATATAATAGCATATTAATCGAAATCTCTATGAAGGAAAGAGTTTTTGTTGCTTTAGTCTGAGGTTATTATTTCAAAATATTCTTGCGTAAAACATGCAACTTTACACGGTTTATGGTACCGTATATTGCTGGCCATAAGTCAATCTCGAAGTGTCAAATTTGGCTTGAAAATGCTGGCTTTAAGCTGGATCCTTCCATAAGTCGGGGGTACTGTGTGGATATACAACATTCGTTACAGAAATGTTTTTTTCTTTCATTTTTGAATGAAACTGAGCTAAATTTGACTTTATTCCATTACATATCATAAAAAATACACTGATGCACAATTAGAACATAATTCAGTTTTACACTAGCAAGAATATCTTAGAATGCTTTGCTTTGTTTTTCACATTATATGCTGACTTTCTCTGAAAGAAACAATGACTGTATATGCACATTTTTTGGCAAACAACATACACTTAGGAAAATTTGGATATACATGTACATGTATGGAAATATTTGGACATGATTATTTTTTCAGCACCCTCGATTCCATATTACGGCATTTATTCTTTATACCGGTATACTGGGTGCTAATACTATTTTTTAATACTGTGTCATGCTACTATGGTACAAGAATACGTCAGTATGGCTAAAATGCCACATGCGCACACGCACACACCACAACGCACACAAATCATCCCATTTCCCCCAAAATCAGGGTTCATTTTAGGTCAGAATTTTTGGGAGAAGTGAGAAAGGGTTAAAATGCATAGTACAACCATTAAATACAACATTTGAATAGGAGTGCTTTATAATGGGCCAGTGTATCTTACTAGACACACTAGACTTTTTTTATTTTAGGGAGAAGTGGGGCCCCCAGAGGGCGAAGTCATAGGCGCTAGGGCGACAATTTCGCCCACATCGCCCTCTAGAATGATCCTTGAAAATCTTCTGACGGAAAAAGTGACTTCTCCCAAACAATTGTGCAGATCTTGAGCCCTGGACCTACCTTGTTTTTGTTCCTCAATCATGTCCTCCTCTGCCCACTTCTCCGTGTAGTGCATGCCGAGTGACGGAACCTTGAAGTACTCGGAATCATCCTCATGAGATCTCAGAAGTTCTTCTAGAAATTTCATATCGTCATTGGTGATATCAGCACAATACGGTTCCACTGATGTCCAGAATTTGTTCACAGCATTGTTCTTAGGAAGTTTGGGGATTTCAATTGGGCTGGGTTCAATCTGATCAACAACATGCTCTGGTGGCTTCACCTGCTAACATATAAATACACTCCACAGAAATACTGCACACGTTGGTGGACTGGGAATCCAGGGATCGCAGGTTCGATCCCTCGTCTGACTCTAATAAAATTAACAGTCTTTCAGATGGGACTTTAAACCGGTCTTGTGTTGGTGCTTTATACCATGCACGTAAAAGAACCAGAGGAGACTCTGGAATGGGTCTCTGTCTGCATCATTGCACTATCCTCCAAATATCTAAAATGACTAATCTTTTCAGGAGGCGTCACTCATATGGGCAACCGGTAGCGACGGTAAATAAACGTAAAACACACACACTGCACACCCAGTTGTTGGTATTCTAAATACCGGTAAGGGACATAACTCTGGATTTTGAATTTTCAAACATGTTTCCAATCTAAGAGCCCCAATACATATACTAGGTCAGTTTGGTTATGACGTATCATTATATCTGACCTCTATCCTGCTAATAATGTGTGCTAATCCATGGTAGATCCTGCTAATAATGTGAAATGTAGCCATTTTTCCTAATCAATGGGCAATAACTAGGATGTTACTCAAGCTTATTTGACTATGACTGAGAAAGTGGCGCCAAATGAGGGGCCAAATGAGGGGCCAAATGTGCAACATATATAACTCAAGATTTTAATGTTCTCTAAATGTCTGAACTCTAATAATTACTATTTATTTGTTTTTTCTTCTTCTCATTTTACGTTTATTTATCGTCGTTACCGGTTGCCCAAATGAGCGATGCCTCCTGAAGAGATTAGTCATTTTAGATTTTGGAGGATAGTGCAATGATACAGAGACTCATTCCAGAGTCTCCTCTGGGTCTTTTACGTGCATGGTGTAAAGCACCGACATGAGACCTCGGTTTAACGTCCCATCTGAAAAACTGTTAATTTATTAGGGTCAGACGGGGGATCGAACCTGCGATCCCTGGATTACCAGTCCAGCGTGTTACCACTGGATTACAGATCCATCTGTTTTTTTCTCATTTTGAGGCCCCTATCCAGTTTATAGACAACTGACTATTTTGTATTCCTACCATTGATTCAAGAGAGTAGTTTCAATACCAATGTTTGCAAACTGCGGCAGGTTGCCATTCACAAAAGCTTAGTTTACACAAATTTATTTTAGCTCGATTGCGAAACAAGTTCCTACAACTTATATTAACCACTCTCGAGACCTCATTCCTGATTGGAATCCATCGCAACGAGGGAGCGAAAAGAGGCAATGTGGAATTTAAATGCCTTACGTCTAAGGGCACAATCGTAACGGCTACAGCTGGGAGCGAATTCGAGGCCTTTCGCACCTAAAGTGAATGCACTACCACTGCGCTATCACGACTTCCACATAATCTTGCCCGGCCATTTGTCCTCGGTAAGCTAATAAATAGATGGATATACTGTAATATGGAGGTACTACACACCTGTGTTAGTTTAGGCTTTAACTTTGAAGCAACTGGCATGCTGGAAGCTTTTCCCGCCGAGTCTTTAAACTTCTTGCTGGGTTTCTCATCTGCAACTTTACCTCGTTTCCCAGGTGTTTCAGGTTGCTGAAGTATGAAGCAGTCATACAGTAACTAAATGAACAATTTTGGAATCCATCTTGGGGACCATATTAGATTTTTTAAAAATGAACATGATTACAAGGCATTACCAAAATCATGTTCAGATGGCAGGTCAGGGCATGAGCTAGAGGTGGATAGAGAAATAAGTCTCCCTGAGCTGTTTTGCTTCTCACCATCTATGAGGGGGGGGGACAAGTGGGTCCTCATCTCCCACTTCTCTCTCTCCTCCACCTTCCTCCCATTTCCCTCCCCCTTCCACCATCTTTCCTCATGCCTTCCACTCCCTCCCTCACATCTACAAATTTACCACCCCCTTGTATACAGTTTCCCACCCACCTGTACCCCGTTTGCCGCCCACATCTACACGTACTACTATTTTCATGCCCCACCCTCAATTTAGGATCAAGGAGAAGTGTTTTTTCATAAACCGGTAGAATCAAATCAATACAGAGCATTTGGATGAGTCAACTATATATGAAAACAGCCATAGAATAATCTAAATATATGAAAACAGCCATAGAATAATCTAAATATATGAAAACAGCCATAGAATAATCTAAATATATGAAAACAGCCATAGAATAATCTAAATATATGAAAACAGCCATAGAATAATCTAAATATATGAAAACAGCCATAGAATAATCTAAATATACTGAGTCAAAAAAGAAACGATACCAAACTAAAAATGACTTAAAACAGATAAAACCACAGAAAGGTTTAATATATTATTACTTATCAGTACCGGGTATCTTATTGCAACGTCAGCCAACCATAAACATAGGTAAATAAACACCCGATAATCCTGGAACGCCGAATTTCCGATTTGCACGTGCTCCTCAACAAAGACAACTTCCTACACATGTACAAATCGGAAAACCGGTTTATTGTACTGGTATTGCATTATCATCGAGGAAAAACACCGTACATACCCATTGTTACCTCTAACAAAATGCCTAGGCTAAATCGCAATAAGAGAATGCGTGCCATTGGCATGATTGACGGCGGTTTACGTCAGCGTGACGTCGCAAATCGACTCGGGGTTACGCGGATCACGATAACACGTCTACTTCGACGTTATCGAACACATGGATCGGTGGACGACCGTCCAAGATCTGGTCGACCACGTGTGACGACGCGTGAACAGGACCGTCACATTCGGACGTCACATTTACGTGACTGGTTCCTACCTGCTACGCACACAGCTGCCGTTACTCCTGGGATGACCAACAATCGCATCAGTGCACAAACAGTCAGGAACCGGCTCGGTGAACGTGGCATTCGTGCCTATCGGCCATACGTTGGACCCATCCTGACACGACGTCACCGTGACGTACGGCGGGAATGGACGACGGAACGTGCTCGCTGGACTCGGTTACAGTGGAATTCGGTGATGTTTAGCGATGAATCGCGGTTCTGTTTGCGTCGAGCGGATGGCAGAGAGCGGGTATATCGCAGACGCGGTGAACGTTACGCCGACGCATGTGTACGTCAGGTCGATCTGTTCGGGGGCGGAAGCGTTATGGCGTGGGGCGGTATCACCTTCGGCAGTCGCACTGAACTGTTAGTGGTGGACGGGAACCTAAACGCCCAGCGGTACTGTGATGAGATCCTTGCGCCAGTTGTTGTGCCGTTCTTTAACGCCAACAGAAACGTCACACTGTTCCAACAGGACAACGCCAGGTGTCATACTGCTCGGATTTCCACCACATTATTGGAGCAGAACAATATTGAAACCCTGCCGTGGCCTGCTTTGTCACCAGACTTGTCACCCATAGAACATTTGTGGGATACGTTAGACCGCCGCGTCAGACGACGTCAGCCGGTAACGTTAAACCAACTGAGGGATGTTTTGCGTCAGGAGTGGACAAATATTGACCAGCAAGAGATTCAGACACTCTTCCGTTCGATGCGACGGCGGTGCATTGCAGTGAGAGACGCAAATGGTGCCCATACTCGGTATTGACGTCTGTGTGAAAACTCCATTAGACCCCTGTCCGACGAATTACGTCATCACGCAGCAGACAGTTTCGGAGGCTCATTATGCTTTATGTGCTCCTCTTTCAAACATGTTGGACTATCATCTTATGAATTTTCAAAGAATTTTCTTAATAAATGTTGAAATTATAGACACATAAACACCAGGTATCGTTTCTTTTTTGACTCAGTATATATGAAAACAGCCATAGAATAATCTAAAAACATAAATATATTTTTATACTTGACTATATTTATTCCAAGAAATAAATATTGTTTAAACTAACTATTCTATTTCACAGGTTCTTGAAGAAAAGTATATTTTACCACTTTTCCGCTCTTCACTTTTCCGACAGTTTTGATTTCGCCCGATTTCTCCTGCCAGTTTGTGAGTATTTGCATCTCGTTCTCGAGGACCTTGAGGCGTTTTCCAGCATTAGCCAGTAGCGTCTCCAGATCTCCCTGGACGACATCCAACTCTTCCAGACCAACCGTTTCATTTTCAGCCCGAGACAAAACTGTAAACATAGATAAATTTAAAATACAAATAAAAATAAGCCCAGAGTAAAGTAGTTGGGCGATGATTGGTTAGATTGACTATATTATGACATAGACTGGTTAGATGAACAGAAATCATTTGAAGATGTTTCCAATCAGTTGACCTATTCACCTAGTTTCTGATACCAGTGATCTGATTTGAACAAACTTGGTAGAGGTTGTTGCAATGAGGCTATGGACCAAATGTGGAAACATTGCAGCTATTGGCTCATTGGTTTATACACATTTCTTTTAACTCAATTGTTCTTATAACATTAGTGTAATCTCTCGAGACCTCTTTTCTGGTGGAATCCATAGTCAAGAAGGAGATAGAAGAGGCAATGTGGATTTAAGTGTGCTGTCTAAGGACATCACCAGTGACCACCGGGATTCCGACAGATTTTGAACTCAAAACCCCTCTATTATGAGGCATACACTACACTGTATTGCACCCAGCCTCTCAACGGTTCCACAATCCATTGCACCCACCCTCTCAGAGGCTCCACAATCCATTGCACCCCAGCCTCTCAGAGGCTCCACAATCCATTGCACCCCAGCCTCTCAGAGGTTCTACAATCCATTGCACCCCAGCCTCTCAGAGGCTCTACAACCCATTGCACCCCAGCCTCTCAGAGGCTCCACAACCCATTGCACTCCAGCCTCTCAGAGGCTTCACAATCCATTGCCACCCAGCCTCTCAGAGCTCTACAACCCTTGCACCCCAGCCTCTCAAGGGTTCCACAACCCATTGTACTCCAGCCTCTCAGAGGCTTCACACCCCATTGTACCCAGCCTCTCAGAGGCTCCAAACCCATTGCACCTCAGCCTCTCATAGGCTCCACAACCCATTGCACTCCAGTCTCTCAGAGGTTCCACACCCATTGTGACTCCAGCCTCTCAGAGGCTTCACAACCCATTGTACCCAGCCTCTCAGAGGCTCCTAACCCATTGCACTCAGCCTCTCAGAGGCTCCACAATTCATTGTACTCCAACCTCTCAGAGGCTCCACAACCCATTGCACTCCAGCCTCTCAAGAGGCTCCACAACCCATTGCACTCCAGCCTCTCAGAGGCTCCACAAACCATTGCACTCCAGCCTCTCAGAGGCTCCACAATCCATTGCACACGAGCCTCTCAGAGGCTCCACAATCCTCTCAAAGGCTCCACAATCCATAGTCATGGTCCCTAGAGCAACTATTTCGCCCATGTCACCCTCTAGTGTGAGCCCAGTTTATGTCGCAAAGTAACACTGCAGTGTTAGCTCAGGAATGACCAGTGACAGACTGAGGGCATACTTACTAATTGTATATCTGGAGCATTGTTTCACATGATCCACTGGTTCCAGGTCTGGAAACATCAGTGGACATTCCTTGTCCAGTGCTGCCGCCTTCCCTTTACCCTTCATACCAGTGAGTTACAGTGGAATGCTGCAACTGTCAGACTGGTACTGATTCAAGGCATGTGGATGCCGACCATATGCCCGATTGTCTGGATTCTTCAATAGCTACACTGAAATTCAGTCATTAATTTAGAATAGAATGTCGTTTTTTTCTTCAAAAAAACAGTGTGTAATGTTTTGATAATCAAATTACGGTATGTATATATAATATGTGCGTCCTATAGTGTCCTATAGGCACTGTAAGCATGTGCCTAATCCTTTTCTTCAACAATTTAAAATGCACTAAAAAGCGAAAGAGTAATTTGATGGAGGTGTATTAGTCCAAATATTTAGACTTGAAAAATGTGACATTTTACTATTTGGGGACAGGCAGTTTTCAAAATAACAGAATTTTTTTTTATGTAGAGGTCTTATTTATAGACTAGAGGTGTATGACAAGCAGCGAACCCAAAATACGCAAACAAAACTGTTTTTCTGCTATAATTTATCATCTTTTTTCTGCTATAATTTATCATCTTTAAGACTTTAAAGTTTGATTAGTCAATGAGGCCAGCCTGTTTATAAAGGATAACCTTTAGTTCCGACAAGTAGCATATGTCTGGTAGTGAATAACATTCCAAATTATTAGCTCGTTGAAATATTCAGTTATCACAATCTCAATAGAAATGAAAAATGACTACTGACTAATTTATATTATATTGTACAGAAAATGTGGCATCCAGTGATAGCATCCAACTCCCTGAACTGGCAAACACTTGAATATCGGCGCATACAATCATCAGTAATATACCTATATAAAATCAAAAATAACTTGGTATGCGCCGACCACAACCACCTAATAGTTTTAGTTTAAACATATTGTATTGCCAATATTAAAGTGCATATACAATATAATACATCATAGCAAACTACAGCATAAATAATGGCAAGTGGGTCGGGTCACAAGTTCTCAAAACATTAGACCCTTCCCAAAATACCACCTAATACACACAAGGAACCTGAACTACTTAATTCCTCAGTCCCCAACCCAATACCATATAAACTCTTTCCCCCCCCCCCGAACGATACATCTCTGGAATGGTCTCCCCTACTATGCACAGTCCAGCCCCAGCTTAACCATTTTTGCTGAGCGGTTGGCCACGGTACCACTAATGTAACATGATGTCTGTTTTTAACCGTAGTATGTAGTTCTTTTAACACTCTCTATCTCACTAATTGAGATTTTTAACCACTGTCCCTGACAAGCGCCTCCCTGTCATACTCGCGTCTGAGTGTTTGGAGTACTATGTAGATAGAGCGGCAGATTTGGATACGAGCAGTCCCGGTCTAGGCCATGTATGTAGTGTCATGAGCAAGACACCTCACACACATTGCTTAGTACTGGTTACTCGCTCAGGTCGGCTAATTCTGCAAAAAAGTCTAGGTCCTCACAGGGGGTTAGACATGAATGGAACATACATAATGCATAATACATTTGGTCCGATATTTCTGCATATCCGAACACTGTCGCATCTTATTGAGGTTTTATTTACCCGTATATCAAACACGAACATTCAGTTTTACACATGAAATCGATTTAGAAGTGTGTAATAGTTATTGATAACAAAAAGTATTTCAAATAAAATGTTGCATTAGTGATGAAAATAGTTATTTACTATATATTTTGCGGAATATTATTTGTCTTTCACCGGAACACAGTTCTTGGTGACGTTTTACACAAGTCAAAAGAAATGACACCGACAAAATCCAAAATTTACTATTTATGTATAATTAATTACTGTGTCACTCATCTGTAATGTCTCAGAAATGAAGATTTGTTATTTGATGTTCTCGTAAATTTGAACGGGTCATTGTACGTTAATGAGAACATTGGTTACTTTACGTTATTATCTATATGAAAATATTAACACACTGATTAAGCAATTTAAGGGGGATAACTCCATTGTTTACAACGGCAACATGTATCTGTTGAGACAGAACAAAATATGTTCACATGGTCCCAGATTGCTAGCAGTTCGCAGAAATTATGTTTCCGACAACAATAAAGTTGAACTTCCAAACTACAATACGAATGTCAATATTCACGAACATAAGCTTACTAGGCCTGTTGCAAAGCCAAAGTATACTGAGGAGAAATGGAAATGGCTCAAAGGGTTGGAGTCGAGAACTAAGGTAAACATGTTGCCAGATTAATTTTACAAAAACCAAGTAATAGTTTCACTCCCAATCAATTCGCAAATTTTCCTGTCAACACATTTTCTCTGTTTCCAAGAATCTCATTTCTCTGTTTTTAGGTATCTCTATTATTCTTTTATACAATTTATTTGAGTTCTTACAACTTATATTAATCACTCTCGACACCTCATTCTTGGTAGAGAGAAGAGGCAATGTTGAATTTAAATGCCTTGTCTAAGGGTACAATCGTAATGGCTACAGCTCTGGGCCTTTCGCACATGGACAAGTTAATCTACTTCCAGAAATCACTCATACCAGACACATTTTATTGCCAATTTTCTGTTTCCAGGACACACGTATTCCAAAAATATTAGCTCTGTTTCCAGGAATCACATTTCCTGTTTCCAAGATATCTCATTCCAGTCACATCTTCTCTGTTTCCAGGAATCTCTTATTCCAGACATGGCTTCTCTGTTTCCAGGAATCTATTATAGAAACAATTTCTGTTTCCAAGATTCCACTTATTCCAGACGGGTATTCTCTAATTCCAGGAATCCCTTTTTCCAAACATGTGTTTGGGGTTTCCAGGAATCTTTTATTCCATGTATATTTTCTCTGTTTCCAGGAATTCATTGTTATTTTCTTTCTATTCAGGAATCTCTTATTGCAGACATGTTTATGTTTCCAGTAATCCATTATACCAATCATGTTTTTCCCTATGTTTTCTCTAGTTCCAGGAATCCTTATTGCAGACATATGTTTGCTGTTTCCATGAATCTCTTGTTTCAGACACTTGTTTTTTATTTGTGTCATGGAATTTCTTATTCAAATCACATTCTGTTTCCAGGAATGTATTGTTCTGTTTTCAAGCATATTTTATTCCAGGTATGTTTTCACTGTTTCCCGGAATCCATGACTCATATCTCTTATTCTAGATGCGTATTTGCTGTTTCCTGGGATGTCTTGTTCTTGCCACATTTCGCTGGTTCCAGAAATCTCTATTGTACACACAGTATATTTGTTTTCAGAAATTTCTTCTTCCAATCAAGTTTTCTCATATTTTTCCAGGAATCCATCCATACAACCTGACACATGTTTTTTGTTTCCAGGAATCTCTGATTCCAGACACTTTAAAAGAAATGGATGAGAATGATGAAATTGAGCTTAATGCTGCTCAGTTAAAGAAGTTAGGACAGAAGAAACTAACGAGAGAAGAAAGAAAGAAAAGACAGAGGGCGTTAGATGATATCGATGTACCAGATTTCCTTGCATTCTGGAAACAGAAGAGCTTGGAAAGTGGAGTAGAAAGTACGTAATAGCTATGTCACAGGTTGTGTTTTTATATGTTCGTGTTTATATGACGGATGCGGCGTTCCATAGTTAACGCAGTATCAATAGCGCATGTGTCGTATATACGGATGACTTCATGTCTTGTCGTTGTCTGTTCACTCGAGTGTGAATCGGTGACGATCGGCAATGTCCGTCTGTGACAGTACTATATCTGACAGTTTTAGTGTCTACACATTTGAACACTGAAAACCACAGTGTGGATCATGTGACAAAAAAGCGGATCATCCATTGAATTTGATCAGGAAAGGTATAGGCAAAGCAAAGACTACAAAGGTATTGGATCCATCAACCTCGCACTCATTACCCAGTAGGGATCAATGTTTCTCGATGGCATAAAACACTTCAGCCACTATTAGTTTAGTTCAGTGTTTGATCGAATTATATTTCACCGAATGATCATTGAATGCATTATTATCATGAGTGGAGCTAGCCTACTGACTGTCCGATTAGCGCAGTGGTTAACGCACTCGCTTCTCACCAATGCAACCCGGGTTCAATCCTCGGACTGGGAAGTATATGAGATGGGATGGTGGTCGCCAGATCGGACAGGTGGGTTTTCTCCGAGTACTCTGGTTTCCTCCCACACGAATGACCACATATACGCTTTCATCCGCACCAACGAGGGTGATATATACATCTATAAGTTGTTGGAACTTGCTTCACAATTGTTGTAAAATAAATATAGTTTAAACTTAAATAATAGCTTTCTATGTTCATAAGTGAAATATCATTCGATCATTCGCTTAAGAAAAGAAATCTTCTTTTTCTTTTAGGCTGTAAAGTGATTATATGGTAGAAAACGATGCAGTTGTGTGTTAAATGGCACTAGAACGTGTCATTTAGATGACCATAAAATGGGTCATAAATGATGTCACTGACATCTTGAATCTGAAAACGTTCAACGTTCGCGTTGACAACATTTCAACATGCAGCAGCTAGGTACCACACATGTAAAGCAGTGAGAAATCAATAAAAATTAATTCTACTAGTGGAATAACACCTTTTATTTCACTGAGAAATTTCTATATATATTCCCTGAAGAAGAACGTTGAATTAAAATTATTGAGTTATTTTATTTTTGTTCATTCATTGGAAACCATAAAATAAATGTTGTTCTAAACTGTTGTGCAATCGTCGTGCAAGAAATGAAAGTCGTTAAGAATCTACTTACAGAACAAGACAAGATGTTTACAAAGAGGAAAATAGAAATTCTACAAGTGAACGTAGGACTGTACTGTAACCAGGCGTGTAGTCATTGCCATGTGGAATCATCACCGAGGAGAAACGAGATGATGGACAGGCAGACGGCCGACAGATGTCTTCATTTATTGGCAAATAGTCCAGATGTGCACACACTTGATATTACAGGTATGGGTATATTTACACCTGTTTTAAACATGTTCAGCATACTATTGGCTATGGCAATTAGTTGGGACCACAGGCACAGGCACAAGACACAATTTTTTTTGGCCCTATGGTCATATAGTAAGTAATGTAACATATATGACCAGAGGGCAAACAAAAAATAATTTGTGTCTTGTGCCTGTTGTTGGGACCTGTTCTCCGAGTACTCTGGTTTCCTCCCACACGAATGACCACATATACGCTTTCATCTGCAACAACGAGGGTGATTAATATAAGTTGTTAGAATTGTGTCTTGTGCCTGTTGTTGGGACCGCTGATTTTGTTCACTACAGCCCTTGTTCATTATATCACTCTAATAAACAATTATCTTATATCGTCAGAGAAATTTCAAGCAGATAAATCATTAAATTTTGAAAGGCTTTTCATTATAGCTTGTTAATAATGTAAATTTGCTGTAAGCATGTTCTTTGTAAGCATGTTCTTTGTAAGCATGTTCTACCGTACTATTATGCAGGTGGTGCGCCAGAACTATGCAACGAGTTCAGACATCTAGCATACTCTGGCAGACAGCTCGGTAAGACTGTGATAGTTCGAAGCAACCTAACCGCTCTACTAGAGCCAGGTAAATATACATGTATATATGCAGCGTAGACAGATCTATATAGAGTGGTGGAACCTATGCTCGGCGTAAATCCTACATATTATGGCTTATAAAAAAAGTTAAATGCACTTTTAAAATTTTAGCTTCATTATGTGACCACTACAGCTATTGCAACGGCACCTGTTTCCATGGGGAACTAGATACTTTAGGGCACCTATGCACGACATACATGAATTTGTCTATTTATGCACGTGTAAATGTTGAATATATTATTTTGACATAGTAATATCAATAACTAACAATATTAAAACTCATAAGAAACTTTTTTCTGATTATTTGTACATTTTTTCCCAATTCGGATAGCTACCTGAAATGCTCATCAACCGCATCATTTCGGTGGGGAAAAATCCCAACAAGTTGTCTTGTATTCGGCTACTGAACCAGTCAGGTGACAGTTGCATTAGGCTACCGGCATGCACAACAGAATGCTATTGAACCATGCTTCACATCTGTCAGCGAAAATAGGTTAAAACTATTTAAATATTTTAAATACGGATGTAAATGGAAAAAATACGCCGAGCATAGGTTTCATCACTCTATCTGATATCTTTGTATTTATATCAGAGTAAGGCTTCAACAAATGTATTTTAGAAAAATTGTTAGATTCATCTGTGGCTAATATCGTTTTCCTAACGCAAATAGGATGATTTTGCGCTGTCATTTTTGTCATGAATCACATAGTGAGCTAACAATCTCGAGTTCATGATTCCACGATCACATCACCTGCTTCTATGCATTTTATTGTTGATGATTGTACGTCATGTTTTATGGCAATGTGATCAAGCACAATATTGCAATGCAGGGAAACCCCTCTAAACCGAACTGCTGTCGGACCAGATAGGCAGAGCAGCTGAGATTTGACTGGGACATTTGTGGCACAGAAATGATTGTTTTGCATATAAGCTGGAAATAGTATAGGCTATCCTAAATCACAAAGTTCCCACAAGTTCCGGTCCGGGAAAAAAATTGGGGCATTTTTTGACTTTTTTGATATTTTCATTGGGAATTTCTGGAATAATATCATATCTCCAAAACCGCTTAATGGATTTTGAACAAACTACACACATATATTAACCACCTTAGGAAGAATATGATAATGTTATTTTTTGTCTGTATATGAAAGGTCAAGGTCACATTTCAAGGTCAAAGTTACCAAAATTCAATAAAATATGGATATGCGCCATACTTTCACTTCTAATGATTGGTAGCTCATATATTTCATTCTAATATTTAAGTTAACTCCAGACGAAGTTATAAACATAAGCAATATGGTAAGTATATTTAAGGTTAAGGTTACAAATTGAGGTCAGATGTCCATAACATGAGATAAAATAACATCTTGTCATGAATGGGTATACATATATAATCTGAATGTTGGAAGCATACCTAACTCTATAAACTTAGTGTATAACACATGAATTAAAATACATACAATTGATACATTGCAGTTTATACATTGATCACATGTCCACTCAGTGTATATTATATTACAAGAGAGAAGTATATTGTATACAGTATACAAGTATATACATTATATGTATATATAATTAGGAGAAATGCTCATTCAATATGCCAATATCCACAATGTATTTCTATAGCAAATCTAGAATATCTTCACTGTAATTAAGATTTCTAGCAGCTGATTAATATTTTAGCAATGCTGTTAATATTATCTTGGGTCATATTCAACTCATTGGATCAGTGTTTGATTTTGTCAGTACTCTGCTATTTCTGGTTGATTGGAGCAAAGTCCATCACAGTTGCGACACACTGTTGTACAATTCAGACCAAGCTTTCTGCAGCTGCATGACATACTACGACAACCTGTCTTGCATCCACATCGGACAACTTTTAGAATGTTGGCAGGTGCTGGGGGCATGTCCGACAATCTGGGAATCAATATGCCATGTGATAACACCCAACCATAATCACAAGGATCTTCTTCCAACCCTTTCCATTGCAGTATTTGATGGTATACTCCGAACGAATGATATATGTTTGCACTATGTGTTGGTGGTAATGTTTTAGGGTCAATTGATACAGAGTTTCTTGCTGTTTTGTCCAGGAATAATCTCATTCTGAGTTCATTGATAGATTCAACCTCATTTTCTGTGTAGGTGAGAATGAGTGCGTTTTCTCCAGTTTTCAGGATCTCGCTGTGTGATACTTCATGGGGAAGATTATCAAATTGTTCAGCACATTCTCTGAAGCTTGCCGACTTCTTTATTAGCCTTAAAGCTGCAAGTTTACCAATGCCGTATGGTCTTGATACCGTATCGCATCCCAGTAATGCGTGAATAAACAAGATGTTTTTACATACTACCTCACCTAGGTTATTCTTTAACTCTAGTATGTTTACAGACTTTTTTCTACGTCCTTCACTGTTGAGATGAATGGAGTAGCCATGGTTCTCTGCATAATGGCACAGTAATACTAACAGATCAGTATCTTCACCAACCACCACAGTGTTCATATACTTCGAACAGTCTATGGCCGTCATGACGATATCATAGTCTGCGTCTGCGTTTGCTTGAGTGACTTCAATGCCAGAATCTTCTAGCTTACTAGCTACCATGTCTATAAACCTTTGTTTATTCTTAGAATTCAATAATAAGTTTTGCTTCTTTGTATTCATGGTTAAGTCTTCTTGAACCCTGACCTCAGCCCCAACACGTCCACCAGTACGTCTTATGTGGGTGTTATCTTTAGTAGATGGACCAGCTATATAGCCATCAAACACAATATGACTGTTGGTGTAGTTATCTCTTATATACTTTATGTACATTGAACATATCTCATTATATGTTCTGCCTCTTGGCCAGTTGAGTCTTTGAATAAGGCAACCGCCATCAATTACATATATTATTTCCTGTTGTTGGTCAGGGACACTGTCATCAGTCAGTAACTGTTTTGTTAGTTCCTGTGCTAGTGTTGCTTTATTGGCCTGTCTCAATAGTTGTTTGCTCTCGAACAAGGAAGGTGGATAGGTACATAGCTCATATGCAAAGAAATTCTGTAGATCTTCTATTGGTACAGCGCCCTGGGCAGCAGCAACCAATCGCTGGAAAAGAAGCTGTGGGTCAATCTCCACATCATCACCACCAATACTAACACTAGCATTATCACTCATAGTGGTTACTTGGGCCTTCTTACTGAACTTGAAGTCACCCACTTTCTTCCCCTCCATATCTTTCAGAATGTTCATGCCCACTTCCCGCCCTTTGTCCACATTTACCTTGTCCCCGGCTACTACACCACTGGCTATACTTCTCAATGACTCTTCTGTGGGTTCAAATGGATTTCTATCCATAAGAAAATCTACCATCTTTTTTATATCATCTCTGTCTCTGCTTTGCCTGGTCTCCCCACATTCCTTGTGTTGTTCACTAGTCTCATACCTGTGTCCGCTTAGCTCTTGCATCTTGTAGTTAATTTCAGAACACGCTGGCCTTGAGAGGATCCACTGTGCTCTCTGCGTTTCGTCCATGCCTCGCCCCGAGTTAGGCTTCCAACTGTCTTCACACTACGCATAAGCATCTGCTCGATGATGAGGTCCATTGACAGTCCAGCCCAGTATCGGTCCGATCTTCGTACAACATGCATACCTTCCATGAACATACTGTGAACATTGGGGTATGTTATTGATAGGGCAAGCATGTTGTTTAAATATATGTACGATGATTTTGCATATGCGTTGTGGCCAGTGGCAGCGAAAAATGGTAGCATTTCTAACAATGACTGAAGGTGAAGGTTCCAATCACCTGTGCGTTCTGCTTTTATAAATGCCTTAAGGATGTCTAGCAATTCTATGTATTGGAGCCATAGCTGGGCTGTTCGGCTTTCTTTCATTTTTGAAATGGCTTTCTGCATCTTGAATTTCATTTGTTCAACACATGTAGATTTCACAACCGATTCAATGTCTACCTCCGCAGCTAAAAGGCCATCTAGAACTTTCATCGCTTCTTCTAACTGTGAACTATTGTCGTGCTCATTGTCCCCATACTCATCATCTTCAGCATTCTCAGCATTCTCAGCATTCATGTCTGGCTCAACACCATTTACGCCTGGGGATTTACTGGGACTGTTATTATTTATGTCTACTACATCATTTGCAATCACCAGACCACCTTCATCACAACTCTGACTCATTTCTTCATCCACATTAGTGTTACATCCATTGTCAGTTATGTCATTCTCTTCTATTTCAACACTAGATACATCTACAGCTGAATCATTATCCTCCTTTCGGTTATTACTATTATGAGGGATTTCAATATTGAATATATTCGCTGCTAACAGCGAACACAGGGCTGACTCTGCCAGTAAATGCCCACGAATGGCTATGCTGATGGCCTTTCCACTCAGGAGATGTGGAACTACGTTCTCGGCATACACGGTCTCCAATAACTCCTTGAGACCGGAGTCGGTCATAATGGTTCCAATGGTACCAAGGAAGCTCATCTGGATGTGGAGACCTCCGAGGCGACAGATGATACGCCTCAGCGAACTGTTTGGTGGTTGTGTGTCAACAATCATGTGTGCCTTGTACCACAATGGCTGGTCAAATGTAATGATAGGATCCACATTGTATGTCAACGCCAGCTTCGTAACATATGAGAGCGTGGATAATATGCACGAGTCATTACTGGGATCCATATCGATCATTGGCAGGAACATTGTTGTCGATATTCCAGGGTGGTGACCAGTATGCATCAACTGCATGGTGCCATTCCACTGGGGGGTGTTCGGTCTTAACAGCCAAGACACTTTCCACAGTATGTCGATGTTATATGTCTTGTCATGGGCAATTGATTGTGGCAGTGCTTCATTATAAAAGAGCAGTACTATTGAAATGGATATACAGTAAAAGCTTACCTGAGGCAAATGGTATCATCTTCCCTCAGACATCACTCTAATAGATGGATATGGACTATTTATAAACTGTTCTTAAACAGTGAACAATGGAAGTGGATGTACACGTTTATAAAATGAATAATTGTAATATAGAAGTATGAAAAACTATTAAATAAATTGAGTTTTAATATATTTTTTATTATCATTTTCAGGGGTCAATTTACCCCACCCACTTTTATGGCCGTTATTTTTTAGAAAACAGTACATATATATCTCTAACCACTTAAACTTACGTCCAGTCTCCCCAACTCATGATTCTATATCATATTTAAGATGATATGTCAATATATGTGAGTATTATAAGAAATGATTTTAGGTGTGTCTTCAAAATACAGCATGTTTTACCTCTTTTTCTGTGGATAAAGTCAACTTTTTCAGAAAATATACAAAAAAGGTAAGAAAATGCATTATTTTCACGTAGTTACATGCATTTAGCATCACTATGAATAATAAAATATAGTCATTTCAAAATGCCAGAAGAATTTAAATCTTTATCTAGATAATTGGGTATTTTTCTGGCGGCCATCTTGGATTGTTCAGTTTCCCAAGTGGGAACTTTTGGGAACCTTATGGTGCAGGATTCTATGGACATTGAACTATATGAAAACATAAATTTCATTTCTGTGCCAGAAATGTCCCAGTTTAGCATTATTCAGGGCCAGCTGCTCTGCCTAAGAGGTAAAGTTCGAATTTTGGTTTAGAGGAGATTTCATAAAAATAGGTTATTTTTCTCCTAAATTAACAATTCAACTCTGCAATGCTTAGAAGTAGACAGAGACATGTTTATATTTTGGCAGATAGTAAATAACTGATTAGATTTAAGTGTATAATACAATATTCTGAAAAAAATAGTTGAACATTCGTTTGTAAGAATACCAGCATTCAGTATCATATTTGATCTAGACAAGTTGCTGTTCACTTGAAAAGCGTTTGTGTTATTCTTAAAACGTTGTGTTTAGAAGACCAAAAATGATGTCACAAAATACGTCACTGACCACTCAAGTCCGAATTTTCTCTATATATGTCTCATACATGTTATCTATAGGCATTACAAGCCTTACACCTGCTCAGGCTTTCCCCATGTGAAGAGTCCATTTGCAGAAAAATCGGAGTCAAATATAAGCATATTTGAGAAACGTGATTTCAAAAAAAAATTCTTTACCGTTTTCCCCATCTAAACTAAGGACTCATATTCCTTTGCAGATTCACCTTCTACGACAGGCAGACATAGCCAAGTTCTTTGTTAGATTGTTAGATGTGGTCCAATGCTAAGATCATATTCCTTTGCAGATTCACCTTCTACGACAGGCAGACATAGCCAAGTTCTTTGTTAGATGTGGTCCAATGCTATGATCATATTCCTTTGCAGATTCACCTTCTACGACAGGCAGACATAGCCAAGTTCTTTGGTAGATGTGGTCCAATGCTATGATCATATTCCTTTGCAGATTCACCTTCTACGACAGGCAGACATAGCCACGTTCTTTGTTAGATGTGGTCCAATGCTATGATCATATTCCTTTGCAGACTGGATATGGTTCCAGTCTTAACTGTGATCTAAGATAATGGTACCTTGTATAGCCTAACGCAATATTTATAATATTTACCTCGTGCTGAGTGTATAAATATAATAGTTTGTCTCGTATTCTAGGACAAGAGGACACAGCCCAGTTCTTCGCTGACAATGGTTTGCATGTGTCTGCGTCATTGCCTTGTTATACTGCCAAGAATGTGAATACACAGCGTGGGAGTGGTGTGTTCGACCGCAGCATACATGCCCTCTTGATGCTAAATGATCTTGGTTACGGCATACCAGGCTCGGAGCTGAACTTGGATCTTATCTACAATCCACTTGGTTAAGTGATTATCTGTGTAGCTCTTAGGCCATTATGAATAAATTGATAGAATTTAATCCCTGACTATTTTTTATACAAATTTTATTTTAGCTCGATTGCGAAATAATTTCTTTTATACAAATTTATTTTTAGCTCGATTGCGAAACAAGTTATGTCAACTTGTATTAATCACTCTCGAGACCTCATTCCTGATGGAATCCATCGCCATGAGGGAGAGAGAAGAGGCAACGTGGAATTTAAATGCCTTGCCTAAGGGCACAATCGTAACGGCTCCAGCGGGGCTCGAACTCCGGACCTTTCGCATCTGAATTTTTTTTGATGACATTCATAAGTTTATTGATTAGACATAACATATAAAATTACAAGCAATAATTTATTTTAACATATTTTTTTCATTTGTACAAAATTTGGATGAAATTTGAGAAAATATTGTAAAATTGTGTTGAATGATAATAATGCGCATTAGTTTAACGTACCATATATACCCGGCCATAAGTCGTTTTGATAAGCTTGTAAACCTGTATCATGCATCCTATACATTATCTTATAAATTTATTGAGGTTACCACAATTTGTCTTTCCTGAATACATTTTCACAGAATTCTGTAAAATCTACTGTACAGGTATATTAGTTTTATTATTAGCACAAATAAAATAAATCAATCTTAAAAATATTCAAAGCTTTTTTTCCCCAAACATATTTGTTGCCTGTTTCTTGGCCATAAGCAGGGCTCATTCTAATGGGCGACATGGGCGAAATAGTCGTCCCCACTTCTTCCTAAAAATACACACAAAAACAAGTAAAAAAATAATAAATCTGTATTACAATTTTTATACCAAATTTTGCCCAGTAAGTTACACTGGTCATTGTAAAACACTCGTATTCAAATGTTGTATTTAATGGTGCTAATGTGTATTTTAATCCTATTTTGTTGAAATTTATTAAATAATACCAGTTTGGCCTACTTCTCACTTCTCCCTAATTCTGACCTAGGATGTGAGCCCTTCATAAGTGCACATTACTTTCATCACATTTGTGGATGAGAAGAAGGTCGACTTATGGCCGGGTATATACAGTAAAATCTGTGAGTCTAACTGGTGGGAATGTTATCATTGCATTTAAAGTGAGATGTTGAAGGAAATCTGAAGTGTTTTGTAGAGTTATTGGCCTTTATTGAATAAATTATATGTGCCTTGCCCACAAAGAGGTATTTGGAAGTATTGATGATGCAGTGGTAACGCGTTCACTTGAGATGCGAAAGGTCCGGAGTTCGAGCCCCGCTGGAGCCATTACGATTGTGCCCTTAGGCAAGGCATTTAAATTCCACATTGCCTCTTCTCTCTGCCCTCGCGGCGATAGATTCCATCAGGAATGAGGTCTCGAGAGTGATTAATATAAGTTTTAAGAACTTGTTTCGCAATCAAGCTAAAACAAATTTGTATAAACTAAAGAGGTATTAAAGTAACGAGATGCGTAACATGGAAGTTGGGTTATATTCAATGAACTATATAGCTTGTATCAGAGATAAGAAACATTCATCCTTTGACCTGTACATTGTCTGGCGACCTGACATTCTGTAATTGCTACTCTTTGTGTTGGCTAAATTTGCATAATGTACAAATTATAGGTGCGTGTGTGTCCCCACCATATCCGGCGCATAGAGCAGTGTATTTGACTGATTTGCTTACCATTTTGCAGGTGCGTTTTTGCCCCCACCCCAGCAGGCACTGGAAGACAAGTACCGGGAAGAACTGATGTCAGTGTTTGGCATACAGTTTAACAGATTATATACCATCACAAACATGCCTATCAAAAGATTTGCTGACTTCCTTTATAGAAGGTACTCTCATTTACTGTATATATTATATACTTGATTGTGAACTATTACGGTAGATCCATCAAGAGATTTGCTGACTACCTTTAACCCATTCAACACCAAGTACCTGACATGGACTGGTCCATGATACTTTTAGGCCATTAAATTAATAAGAAAATTACATTTGGACCAGTTCATTTATCAAAATGGGTAATTTTGTCTAAAAATAGTAATATTACTGGCAAAAAGTGCAGATCCTGATGAGCTAGATCTACACTTTTTGTAAGCCTATTTAGAGATGTGTAGGGTTGAAAGGATTAAATCATAACTGAATCATTAACAAAGTGAAGCAGCAGCACTGTCCACCATCTTTTATGTACGCACAGATACCAATCATCGGTGATAATGTAAATTTCACCTCAGTCGAAAGTGCACTGCGACATCACATGATGGGTGGGCACTTGGCAAATGTCAATGCATCCGTTACTTAGCAAAGTCACTGAAGTTCACCGAAATATTGACTACATGAATGAAAACTTACGAGAGTAATGAAAAAAGAACAAGTTTTGTATAAATGAATGTACTCGTATCCGTAGAAATGACAGTTCGGCTAGTTGCAGTTGCTGAACTCCAACGGCAATTGCTAATAGTAAGCACAAAATGCACGTGCGCACGGCTCATTTGGATTTATTCTGATATCACTTTTGATTATTATTCCCCGATACCCTAGACACTGGGGGAAATATTAGAAATGAAATGAATTGATAATAATGGCCAAATGTTAAAGTATCATGTAAACACCAGCCATGGGATGGAGCCGTTACGATTGTGCCCTTTGGCAAGACATTTAATTCCACATTGCCTCTTCTCTCCTTCGTGACGATGGATAAGAGTGATATAAGTTGTGAGAACTTGTTTCGCAATTGAGTTAATATAAATTGTATAATTAGCCATGGGATGGTTAAAGGTGATCTTTCTTGCCTTATGATCTCCCAGGCTTAAATACATCAATAGCAGCTTCATTGAATATAAAAATTGTTTTATTTAGAGACTTTAGATTGTTAATGGGCAGACTTTATTCCGATAGATTGTTAATGGGTGGACTTTATTTTGATAGGTTGTTCATGGGCAAACTTTATTTATTCCAATTAGATTGTTAATGGGTGAATTTTATTCTGATAGATTGTTAATGGGTGAATTTTATTCCAATAGATTGTTAATGGGTGAACTTTATTTCAATAGATTGTTAATGGGTGAACTTTATTTCAATAGAGTGTTAATGGGTGAACGTTATTTCAATATATTGTTAATGGGTGAACTTTATTTCAATAGATTGTTAATTGGTGGACTTTATTCCAATAGATTGGTAATGGGTGAACTTTATTTCAATAGATTGTTAATGGGTGAATTTTATTCCGATAGATTGTTAATGGGTGAATCTACTTTTGATAGATTGTTAAAGGGTGAACTTTATTTCAATAGATTGTTAATGGGTGAATTTATTTCAATATATTGTTAATGGGTGTTTTATTCCGATAGATTGTTAATGGGTGAATCTACTTTTGATAGATTGTTAATGGGTGAACTTTATTCTTATATGTTGTTAATGGGTGGACTTTATTTTGATAGGTTGTTAAGTTGTTCATGGGTGAACTTTATTTATTCCAATTAGATTATTAATGATTGAAATATATTCCGATAGATTGTTAATGGGTGAACTTTATTTCAATAGATTGTTAATGGATGAACTTTATTTCAATAGATTGTTAATGGGTGAATTTTATTTCAATAGATTGTTAATGGATGAACTTTATTTCAATAGATTGTTAATGGGTGAATTTTATTTCAATAGATTGTTAATGGGTGAATTTTATTCCGCTAGATTGTTAATGGGTGAATCTACTTTTGATAGATTGTTAATGGGTGGACATTATTCCAATATATTGTTAATGGGTGAACTTATTTCAATAGATTGTTAATGGGTGAACTTTATTCCGATAGATTGTTAATGGGTGAACTTTATTCTTATATGTTGTTAATGGGTGGACATTATTTTGATAGGTTGTTAAGTTGTTCGTGGGTGAACTTTATTTATTCCAATTAGATTGTTAATAGGTGGACATTATTTTGATAGATTGCTAATGGGTGGACTTTATGTTGATAGGTTGTTAATGGGTGGATTTTATTCTGATATGCTGTTAATTGATGGGTAATTAATTTGTGGACTTATTTTGATAGATTGTTAATGGGTGGACTTCATTCCGATAGATTATTAGTGGGTGGATTTTATTGTGATATGCTGTTAATTGATGGACTTTATTCCGGTGTGGTCTGTAACTATACATGCATGTATACTTTGTATATAAATTTTCAGGGACGAGTTGAATAGCTATATGGCGTTATTGGTTCGCAATTACAATCTTGCCGCAATAGAAAACGTCATGTGTCGTAATCTTCTAAGTGTAAACTGGAATGGACATTTGTACGACTGTGATTTTAACCAGCAACTTGATATTGGCATCGTTGATTCAGGTAAGTATAAAACTGTCAACTAAATAACCAAATTACAATTGTTAAATAACACGGGAGATACCAATTCCATATTTCTTCAAGCATTGCTAAATAACACAGGAGATACCAGTTCCATATGTCTTCAAGCATTGCTAAATAACACGGGGGATACCGGTTCCATACATCTTCAAGCTTTGCTAAATAACACGGGAGATACCAGTTCCATACGTCTTCAAGCTTTGGTAAATAACACAGGAGATACCAGTTCCATACATCTTCAAGCTTTGGTAAATAACACGGGAGATACCAGTTCCATACATCTTCAAGCTTTGGTAAATAACACGGGAGATACCGGTTCCATACATCTTCAAGCTTTGGTAAATAACACGGGAGATACCGGTTCCATACATCTTCAAGCTTTGGTAAATAACACGGGAGATACCGGTTCCATACATCTTCAAGCTTTGCTAAATAACACGGGGGATACCGGTTCCATACATCTTCAAGCTTTGATAAATAACACGGGAGATACCGGTTCCATACATCTTCAAGCTTTGGTAAATAACACGGGGGATACCAGTTCCATACATCTTCATGCTTTGGTAAATAACACAGGAGATACCAGTTCCATACATCTTCAAGCATTGGTAAATAACACAGGAGATACCAGTTCCATACATCTTCAAGCATTGGTAAATAACACAGGAGATACCAGTTCCATACATCTTCAAGCTTTGCTAAATAACACGGGGGATACTGGTTCCAGATTTCTTCAAGCTTTGCTAAAAGCGTGCTCGCTTCTCACCAATGCAACCCTCGATCCTCGGACCGGGAAGTATGTGAGATGGTACGGTGGTCGCCAGATCGGACAGGTGGGTTTTCTCTGGGTACTCCGGTTTATATACGCTTTCATCCGCGCCAACAAAAGTGATTAATATAAGTTGTTAGAATTTGCTTCGCAATCGTTGTAAAATAAATAAAGTGTAAGCTTTAAGCTAAAATAACACTGGAGATACCGGATCCATACATCTTCAAGCCTTGCTAAATAACATGGTGGATGTCGATTCCATACGTTCTCAAGCTTCGCTAAATAACAATTTACACGTTTGACTTGATACATGTGCATATGTGTGTGTTATTACTTGTGTAGATTGTCTTTACCATCAGGTTTTAATACCGTTCTAGATGCACTGGCCCATTATAAAGCACTCCTTCTATTCAAATGTTGTATTTAATGGTTGTACTGTGCATTTTAATCCTATTTTGCAGAAGTATATTAAAGAACACCATTTAAGGAAGCGATCACGCGCTTTCTCACTTCTCCCAAAAATTCTGACCTAGAATGAACCCTGTAGATAAATGCATCGTTCTCTTTGTTTTTCAGGGTTGAATTAGGCAAGGCATTTAAATTCCACGTTGCCTCTTCTCTCTCCCTCGTGGCGATGGATTCCATTAGGAATGAGGTCTCGAGAGTGATTTATATAAGTTGAAATAACTTGTTTCGCAATCGAGCTAAAATAAATTTGTATTTCAGGGTTGAGGACGGTTCATGCTATAGAGTCGTGCTCTGACATGGATGCTGCAGAAATAGCGCTGGATAATCACTGTTACGGATGTACGGCAGGGATGGGGTCCAGTTGACAGGGAACAACGGTCTAATTGAGTCGCTGATTGGCCACTCTTAGATTTACTCTTGTTACTCTTACAGTGTTATGTCGTACTGCACCGAGGTGCTCAATATGTTACTGCATCGAGGTTTTCAATATGTTACTGCACCGAGGTCCTCAATATGTTACTGCATCGAGGTCCTCAATATGTTACTGCACCGAGGTCCTCAATATGTTACTGCACCGAGGTGCTCAATATGTTACTGCACCGAGGTGCTCAATATGTTACTGCACCGAGGTGCTCAATATGTTACTGCACCGAGGTGCTCAATATGTTACTGCATCGAGGTGCTCAATATGTTACTGCACCGAGGTGCTCAATATGTTACTGCACCAAGGTGCTCAATATGTTACTGCATCGAGGTGCTCAATATGTTACTGCACCGAGGTGCTCAATATGTTACTGCACCGAGGTGCTCAATATGTTACTGCACCGAGGTGCTCAATATGTTACTGCACCGAGGTGCTCAATATGTTACTGCACCGAGGTGCTCAATATGTTACTGCACCGAGGTTCTCAATATGTTACTGCACCAAGGTGCTCAATATGTTACTGCACCAAGGTGCTCAATATGTTACTGCACCGAGGTGCTCAATATGTTACTGCACCGAGGTGCTCAATATGTTACTGCACCGAGGTGCTCAATATGTTACTGCATCGAGGTCCTCAATATGTTACTGCACCGAGGTCCTCAATATGTTACTGCACCGAGGTTCTCAATATGTTACTGCACCGAGGTGCTCAATATGTTACTGCACCGAGGTCCTCAATATGTTACTGCACCGAGGTTCTCAATATGTTACTGCACCGAGGTGCTCAATATGTTACTGCACCGAGGTCCTCAATATGTTACTGCACCGAGGTGCTTAATATTTTACTGCACCGAGGTCCTCAATATGTTACTGCACCGAGGTGCTCAATATGTTACTGCACCGAGGTGCTCAATATGTTACTGCACCGAGGTGCTCAATATGTTACTGCACCGAGGTGCTCAATATGTTACTGCACCGAGGTCCTCAATATGTTACTGCACCGAGGTGCTCAATATGTTACTGCATCGAGGTCCTCAATATGTTACTGCACCGAGGTGCTCAATATGTTACTGCACCGAGGTCCTCAATATGTTACTGCACCGAGGTGCTCAATATGTTACTGCACCGAGGTGCTCAATATGTTACTGCACCGAGGTCCTCAATATGTTACTGCACCGAGGTCCTCAATATGTTAACCACTGCTTAACCCATTCAACACCGAGTAACTGACATGGACTGGTCCATGATATTTTTAGACCAATAAATTAATAAGAAAATTACATTTGGACCAGTTCATTTATCAAAATGGGTAATTTTTGTCTAAAAATAGTAATATTACTGGCAAAAAGTGCAGATCCTAATTTGACGACTTGTCACGAGCCGGCTCATCTGGATCTACACTCTTTGCATGCCTATTTAGAGGTCTGTAGTGTTGAAATGGTTAAAGATAACTAACACATGGTTACCATTCACTGCACTGTTTCTCTGAACGATATATTGATCATTGATTCAATGAAATCAAGAACTGGTGCTTTAACTTTGTGATATGTCCTTTAAACATTTCACAATGCGTGCTTTCTTTTGAAATAAGACATGAATCTTGACAATGTTTTAATGGACACTGAGTCATATGAAGCTTGGAACCGAAATATAATGGTTCCCAGCTGATGTTTTATTCCAGTATAGGAATTGGAATGTTGCCAAGATACAGTAGTGAACCTTGTTGAAAGAAGGGGCTGTCCCTTTTCAAAGGCACTATATCCCCGCCAGTTTTGAGGATAGTTATTTTGGTTTGGAGTAACAATATAATTTTTGTAAGTTTGAATCATGACCTGCTTAACGATACTCCATCTATTCTAATTCAAATAAAGTATTAAAAGAATATATGTTTGTTTCTGTGAATGATTATTTTTAATTTTTTATCTATTTCACCGAATGAACATTGAAAGCATTATTACCACGAGTGGCGCTATCTGCCACGAGTGATAATAGCTTTCTGTGTTTACGAATGAAATGTTATTCGATCATTCACTTAAGCAAACAAATGTTCTTTTCATTTTAGGCTGAAAAGTGTTTTTATGATAGAAACCGATGCAACTGTGCATTTAAATGGCTCTAGCACGTCGTGTTTAGACGACCGTAAATGACGTCATACAATATAAGGTACATGTATATGGTTTTTAGAGTTTGATTTTTATTTATGTGTTGGATTTTGGGTGATATTTATATCACTTTGTCAGCAATTAACAAATAACAGTTTCGATTCTATTCCAGTTAAAATATACACCATACATGATTATAACTGGTGGTTTTTAATTGCCGCTCCAATTCATGTCTTTGCCAGCCAACAAATTAGGGAGTAGCAAAGATGAACAAACTGTTAATCAAGACCAAATAGACTATACATACGGGTATCGCACTGCCACTGCCCCTATACATACAGGTATCGCACTGCCAATGCCCCTTACCCGACGTTATCTCTGCTTATAAAGGTTTCTATATTTTCGCCGTTACTCATCAAATTATTGAGACGACCAATGCCGCCCCAGTATTTAGTTATTATGTATTTAACACATGTTTGAGGTAGAAATAAAACAAAATTTTGTTTTCCTTAAAAATAACCTTGTTTCTGTAAAATTCTTGTAGTAATTCTGTGTGTGTATTTTACGTTTATTTATTGTCGATACTGGTTGCCCATATGAGCGACACCTCCTGAAGAGATTAGTCATTTTAGATATTTGGAGGATAGTGCAATGATACAGAGACCAATTCCAGAATCTCCTTTGGTTCTTTTATGTGCACGGTGTACTGCACCGACACGCGACCTCGGTTTAAAGTTCCAACTGAAAGACTTAATTTGATTAGGGTCAGACGGGGGATTGAACCTGCGATCCCTGGATTACCAGTCCAGCGTGTTACCACAGATCCGTCTGTTCAAGTACCGGTAATTCACGTATTTCACAATGATAAGATCTGAACAAGGGAAATAAATCTTCCAATGTTCGAAATCTAGCAATGATTTCTCACAAATGTAAACTAAAGAAGGGAGACAAACACGTTAATTTCATCATTCATAATATGATAATTTAACAAGATTATTTCCCTTTGGTGCATATATTTGCATATAATGCAAGTGTGTAAGACAGTATCTTAGAAACTACTGTAGAGAATATTCAAATATGTTTAGCATTAGAAATATCGTGCTGAATTTACTTGTTTGTTTGTTTTATTATTTAACATTACATATTCTATGCTTCGGAAGGTCACCACCTCGAGCAAGTATTTCTCTTTAAGAGAGCTATGTCTAATTTATTTAAATGTTTTAAGATATTTATTTATACAGTTTATATACTGACCGTGAGAAAAAGAAACAATGACAGATGCTATTCCACCTGAACGTGGGATTGTTGTTCCCCTACTGAGAGGCCAAACTTCTTTAAAATGAGAAGATTTAGTTTCTAATTAATGTACTGTCCGATTAGCGCAGTGATTAGCACGCTCGCTTCTCACCAATGCAACCCGGGTTCGATCCTCGGACTGGGAAGTATGTGAGATGGTATGGTGGTCGCAAATCGGACAGGTAGGTTTTCTCCGGGTACTCCGGTTTCCACCCACACGAAATACCACATTTACGCTTTCATCTGCGCCAACGAGAGTGATTAATATAAGTTTTTAAAACTTGTTTCGCAATAGTTGTAAAATAATTTTTTTTTAAATAATGTACTGTGAAATATATATATCGCATATGTTCACCAGTACATATATGTACCTGGCTGTAAGAAATATTGTCTGTGTGTTCAATGCCTTTTCACAGGACTACTTTCTTTGGTCATGGATGTGTTACTACTTGAGACTAAACCTCTATACTATTGAAGGTACACAATAAACAGAAAATTCCAAGATTTTTCTATAAATACTACTCTACGAAAATAAAATCTGTATTTAGAGTAGAATCTTGAAATATTGAGCATGAATAATAATGTAGGTGATGTTTGTTTTGTTGTTATCATCATCATCATCATCATCACCATATCCATAGTCATATCATAGTCACCACCATCACTGCCATCACCGCCATCATCATCATCATCACCACTCCCATCATCATCACTCCCACCATCATCACTGCCATCATCATCACCACTCCCATCATCACCACTCCCATCAGCATCACTCCCATCATCAGCATCACCACCATCATCACTCCCATCATCATCACTCCCATCATCATCACTGCCATCATCATCATCACTCCCACCATCATCATCACTCCCACCATCAGCATCACTCCCATCATCAGCATCACCACCATCATCACTCCCATCATCATCACTGCCATCATCATCATCACTCCCACCATCATCATCACTCCCACCATCATCATCACTCCCATCATCAGCATCACCACCATCATCACTCCCACCATCATCACTCCCATCATCACTGTCATCATCACTCCCATCATCACCATCACCACCATCATCATCACTCCAATCAAAGACATTGCTACCACTATAGAATGCACATTTCCATTGATATAAAGAGTAATGGTTGTTTAAGACAATATGTTGGCATTTATGTCTGGTATAAAATGTTATGTTATATTGTCATTGGTTGAATGTTCATTAATCTCATAAATGTGTCCTTAATTAACATAAACTTGATGATTTACTTCGTAATAATTTAAAACTGAGAATTTGAAAGCATAGCATGGAAAGTAAGTAGTTAAACTTTAAATAATTGGCATTTGCTTAGAAGTAAAATTCAGTTTAAAGTGACACTATGATCTATCCTATGTGAGTACATTGATATATGGTCATCATCCTGCAAAACCTAATTCAGTTTGTGTGAAATACACTTGCAATTGTCATACATGCAACATTGTAATGCCAATCAAATGTTACAGTTATGTTATGTTATATTTCGGGTTTTACGCCTGCATCAGCACCATTTTGGTCTATATCGCCGGCGGGCAGTTTACTTAACAACACCTTTCCTGGGCAGGCTCCAGCGGTTAACCAGTACTTGGGTGCACCAACCTCCGTAAGAAACTGCCAACTTTTTCATATAAATGAGACACGGCCTGAGCGGGGCTCGAACCCGTGACCATCAGTGATGATAGGTTACAGTGGTATACAAGTCAGCGACCTTAACCACTCGACCACGGAGGCGGACCAAATGTTACAGTTGACGATGATGATGATTATGATGATGATGATTATTGGATATTAATCATACAAGACTTACACTATGTGAATTCATGATTAACCCTTTACTTCATAGAGATTTAGGTTAATATACTATTATATCTCCATACAAATGACAGCCATTTAACCCTTTCCTTCATAGAGATTTAGGTTAATATACTATTATATCTACATACAAACGACAATCATTTAACCCTTTCCTTCATAGAGATTTAGGTTAATATACTATTATATCTGCATACAAACGACAGCCATTTAACCCTTTCCTTCATAGAGATTTAGGTTAATATACTATTATATCTCCACACAAACGACAGCCATTTAGATATCATGCAGTGGATAAGTAGTTGCCATATCTATCACACCTCCATAGATATTACTGGGACTACATAGAGATTTAGGTTAATATACTATTATATCTACATACAAACGACAATCATTTATATTTTAATGTGTACACATTCTAATAATTTATATATTAAAATAGTTGTTATTGCGGGATGATGCGCTCGGTTGTTGGCGCCAGAAACAATCAATCTAATCGTACAATTGTTATCATTATACTGTATTTTTCTATGGTCGGTTCTATAGTTTACTCAGAGCTTGTTACTGTTTATATCTTGCCGTCTCAAAATAAAATTTATCTTATCTTAAAAGAGTGATGTTGTTATTAATATTGTTACACTCATTGTTAAACATTACCCTCACAAATACCATGCCGTACTTAAAATGACTTTATGTTGACGTTGTTGTAGTTATCTTTAAATTTGGGCGACTGGTTTCTCTAAGATGATTATGCTGTCTGCTAAGTTGCTTATGTTGTCTGCTAAGTTGCTTATGTTGACAACTGGAGAGGCATCTTGTATGTATGTTCCTTTAATGTCAAACCCCTCGTGGGGACTTAGACATGTTTTCCTGGGCAGGCTTAGCCGACCTAAGCGATTAACCAGTACTAAGCAATGTGTGTGAGGTGCCTTGCTCAATGACACTACATACGTGGCCAGACCGAGTATCGAACCCGGAACCGTTCGATTCCAAATCCGACGCTCTACTACTGGACCACGGATGCCACCTTAGTCTTCCCAGGGTGACAAATCCTGAATCCTTTCTTTCTAAGGCGGTCCGTTTTATGGCTACATCCTCCACCATCTGTCGACTCGCAGCAGCAATACTGGTTCCGGTTTCTTCGCTAGGTCATCGTCACTATCTAGAAGTCACGTCCCACCGTCTCCCTGAAAAATCGCCAGCTATCCGCCGTCGCCAGTACCGAGCATTGCTGTCTCGCCAAGTAGGTAAGTTAGTATGTCGACACTCGTATAGAGTCACGTGACTTCTACAATTCCGATAGCGTGGCTTCCGTCAGCAAAGTCTTTGCCTAGGTCACGACGTGCACATTGTGGAGAAAAATCCTGGATTTCTTGTTGATGTAATCACAATGACATATACATTCTACATCCGCTATGTCGAATTCCGTCTGACCGAACGAAATACTTTTTAAGGCATAACCAAAGTTTGACGTAACGAAATTCGATATAAACAGATCCAGTTATATGTAAAATGATAGTGTCTGAAACGGGACTTTGATCCTACTTCGAGATAACTTGAGAATTCGACATAACCGACTTTGACATAGCGGATATAGACTGTATATCATGGTATTTATATAACGATTTAATATGTATGTGACATATAGATCCATTGGATCGGGTGCTATATCTAATGCTAGACTTAATTCGCTGACTGATACTTGTACTAACTCTGCTAATGATCACAATAAAATACCAACAATTGAACACTACAAATGTTATAACATCAAGTGCCGTCAATGACCTAGTGGTTGTTGTCGTTGACTTAAATTCACTGGCCCTTCACCACTGTAAGTTCGAATTCCAATGAGGGTGTCGAATGACGATGCGGTGCAGTGATCCGATGTGCTTGGTATTCTAGAATGAACACATATTAAGTTGTGTATTTTTTGAAAAAGAGATATCTGGCGCTGAGGATGTGGTTCTAGTAATCGAATACATGGTGCAACACTGTGCTTAATCTGAGGGTGTCATAGGTGTAGCGGGAGTCTCGTAGGTAGGGATAGACCAAATCACTGGACCGGCTACACTTTGTACCTCGTAGGTACGGATATACCCAATCACTGGACCGACTACACTATGTACCTCGTAGGTAGGGATATACCCAATCACTGGACCGGCTACACTTTGTACCTCATTGGTAGGGATATACCCAATCACTGGACCGACTACACTATGTACCTCGTAGGTAGGGATATACCCAATCACTGGACCGGCTACACTTTGTACCTCATTGGTAGGGATAGACCCAATCACTGGACCGGCTACACTTTGTACCTCATTGGTAGGGATAGACCCAATCACTGGACCGACTACACTATGTACCTCGTAGGTAGGGATAGACCCAATCACTAGACCGACTACACTATGTACCTCGTAGGTAGGGATAGACCCAATCATTGGACCGGCTACACTTTGTACCTCGTAGGTAGGGATAGACCCAATCACTGGACCGACTACACTATGTACCTCGTAGGTAGGGATAGACCCAATCACTGGACCGACTACACTTTGTACCTCGTAGGTAGGGATAGACCCAATCACTGGACCGGCTACACTTTGTACCTCGTAGGTAGGGATAGACCATCACTGGACCGCTACACTTGTACCTCGTAGGTAGGGATAGACCCAATCACTGGACCGACTACACTTTGTACCTCGTAGGTAGGGATAGA
This sequence comes from Archivesica marissinica, assembly GCA_014843695.1. Taxonomy (NCBI): domain Eukaryota; kingdom Metazoa; phylum Mollusca; class Bivalvia; order Venerida; family Vesicomyidae; genus Archivesica; species Archivesica marissinica. Next base: position 45,145,866 of record CM026396.1, read on the forward strand.
CCCAATCACTGGACCGGCTACACTTTGTACCTCGTAGGTAGGGATAGACCCAATCACTGGACCGGCTACACTTTGTACCTCGTAGGTAGGGATAGACCCAATCACTGGACCGGCTACACTTTGTACCTCGTAGGTAGGGATAGACCCAATCACTGGACCGGCTACACTTTGTACCTCGTAGGTAGGGATAAACCCAATCACTGGACCGACTACACTATGTACCTCGTAGGTAGGGATAGACCCAATCACTGGACCGCTACACTTTGTACCTCGTAGGTAGGGATATACCCAATCACTGGACCGGCTACACTATGTACCTCGTAGGTAGGGATAGACCCAATCACTGGACCGACTACACTTTGTACCTCGTAGGTAGGGATAGACCCAATCACTGGACCGGCTACACTTTGTACCTCGCAGGTAGGGATAGACCCAATCACTGGACCGGCTACACTTTGTACCTCGTAGGTAGGGATAGACCCAATCACTGGACCGGCTACACTATGTACCTCGTAGGTAGGGATAGACCCAATCACTGGACCAGCTACACGTTGTACCTCGTAGGTAGGGATAGACCCAATCACTGGACCGGCTACACTTTGTACCTCGTAGGTAGGGATATACCCACTCACTTGACCGGCTACACTTTGTACCTCGTAGGTAGGGATAAACCCAATCACTGGACCGGCTACACTTTGTACCTCGCAGGTAGTGATAGACCCAATCACTGGACCGGCTACACTATGTACCTCGTAGGTAGGGATATACCCAATCACTGGACCGACTACACTATGTACCTCGTAGGTAGGGATAGACCCACTCACTGGACCGGCTACACTTTGTACCTCGTAGGTAGGGATAGACCCAATCACTGGACCGGCTCCACTTTGTACCTCGTAGGTAGGGATAGACCAATCACTGGACCGACTACACTTTCTACCTCGTAGGTAGGGATATACCCAATCACTGGACCGACTACACTTTGTACCTCGTAGGTAGGGATAGACCCAATCACTTGACCGGCTACACTTTGTACCTCGTACGTAGGGATAGACCCAATCACTGGACCGACTACACTTTGTACCTCGTAGGTAGGGATAGACCCAATCACTGGACCGACTACAATATGTACCTCGTAGGTAGGGATAGACCCAATCACTGGACCGACTACACTTTGTACCTCGTAGGTAGGGATAGACCCAATCACTGGACCGGCTACACTTTGTACCTCGTAGGTAGGGATAAACCCAATCACTGGACCGGCTACACTATGTACCTCGTAGGTAGGGATATACCCAATCACTGGACCGGCTACACTTTGTACCTCGTAGGTAGGGATAGACCCAATCACTGGACCGACTACACTTTGTACCTCGTAGGTAGGGATAGACCCAATCACTGGACCGGCTACACTTTGTACCTCGTAGGTAGGGATATACCCAATCACTGGACCGGCTACACTTTGTACCTCGTAGGTAGGGATAGACCCAATCACTGGACCGACTACACTTTGTACCTCGTAGGTAGGGATAGACCCAATCACTGGACCGGCTACACTTTGTACCTCGTAGGTAGGGATAGACCCAATCACTGGACCGGCTACACTATGTACCTCGTAGGTAGGGATAGACCCAATCACTGGACCGGCTACACTTTGTACCTCGTAGGTAGGGATAGACCCAATCACTGGACCGGCTACACTTTGTACCTCGTAGGTAGGGATAAACCCAATCACTGGACCGACTACACTATGTACCTCGTAGGTAGGGATATACCCAATCACTGGACCGGCTACACTTTGTACCTCGTAGGTAGGGATAGACCCAATCACTGGACCGGCTACACTTTGTACCTCGTAGGTAGGGATAGACCCAATCACTGGACCGGCTACACTATGTACCTCGTAGGTAGGGATAGACCCAATCACTGGACCGGCTACACTTTGTACCTCGTAGGTAGGGATAGACCCAATCACTGGACCGGCTACACTTTGTACCTCGTAGGTAGGGATAAACCCAATCACTGGACCGGCTACACTATGTACCTCGTAGGTAGGGATATACCCAATCACTGGACCGACTACACTATGTACCTCGTAGGTAGGGATAGACCCAATCACTGGACCGGCTACACTTTGTACCTCGCAGGTAGGGATAGACCCAATCACTGGACAAGCTACACTTTGTACCTCGTAGGTAGGGATAGACCCAATCACTGGACCGGCTACACTATGTACCTCGTAGGTAGGGATAGACCCAATCACTGGACCAGCTACACGTTGTACCTCGTAGGTAGGGATAGACCCAATCACTGGACCGGCTACACTTTGTACCTCGTAGGTAGGGATATACCCACTCACTTGACCGGCTACACTTTGTACCTCGTAGGTAGGGATAAACCCAATCACTGGACCGGCTACACTTTGTACCTCGCAGGTAGTGATAGACCCAATCACTGGACCGGCTACACTATGTACCTCGTAGGTAGGGATATACCCAATCACTGGACCGACTACACTATGTACCTCGTAGGTAGGGATAGACCCACTCACTGGACCGGCTACACTTTGTACCTCGTAGGTAGGGATAGACCCAATCACTGGACCGACTACACTTTGTACCTCGTAGGTAGGGATAGACCCAATCACTGGACCGGCTACACTTTGTACCTCGCAGGTAGGGATAGACCCAATCACTGGACCAGCTACACTTTGTACCTCGTAGGTAGGGATAGACCCAATCACTGGACCGGCTACACTATGTACCTTGTAGGTAGGGATAGACCCACTCACTGGACCAGCTACACGTTGTACCTCGTAGGTAGGGATAGACCCAATCACTGGACCGGCTACACTGTGTACCTCGTAGGTAGGGATAAACCCAATCACTGGACCGGCTATACTTTGTACCTCGCAGGTAGTGATAGACCCAATCACTGGACCGGCTACACTATGTACCTCGTAGGTAGGGATATACCCAATCACTGGACCGACTACACTATGTACCTCGTAGGTAGGGATAGACCCACTCACTGGACCGGCTACACTTTGTACCTCGTAGGTAGGGATAGACCCAATCACTGGACCGGCTCCACTTTGTACCTCGTAGGTAGGGATAGACCAATCACTGGACCGATTACACTTTGTACCTCGTAGGTAGGGATAGACCCAATCACTGGACCGACTACACTTTGTACCTCGTAGGTAGGGATAGACGCAATCACTTGACCGGCTACACTTTGTACCTCGTAGGTAGGGATAAACCCAATCACTGGACCGACTACACTATGTACCTCGTAGGTAGGGATATACCCAATCACTGGACCGGCTACACTTTGTACCTCGTAGGTAGGGATAGACCCAATCACTGGACCGACTACACTTTGTACCTCGTAGGTAGGGATAGACCCAATCACTGGACCGGCTACACTTTGTACCTCGTAGGTAGGGATAGACCCAATCACTGGACCGACTACACTTTGCACCTCGTAGGTAGGGATATACCCAATCACTGGACCGGCTACACTTTGTACCTCGTAGGTAGGGATAGACCCAATCACTGGACCAGCTACACGTTGTACCTCGTAGGTAGGGATATACCCAATCACTGGACCGGCTACACTTTGTACCTCGTAGGTAGGGATAAACCCAATCACTGGACCGACTACACTATGTACCTCGTAGGTAGGGATATACCCAATCACTGGACCGGCTACACTTTGTACCTCGTACGTAGGGATAGACACAATCACTGGACCGACTACACTTTGTACCTCGTAGGTAGGGATAGACCCAATCACTGGACCGACTACAATATGTACCTCGTAGGTAGGGATAGACCCAATCACTGGACCGACTACACTTTGTACCTCGTAGGTAGGGATAGACCCAATCACTGGACCGGCTACACTTTGTACCTCGTAGGTAGGGATAAACCCAATCACTGGACCGGCTACACTATGTACCTCGTAGGTAGGGATATACCCAATCACTGGACCGGCTACACTTTGTACCTCGTAGGTAGGGATAGACCCAATCACTGGACCGACTACACTTTGTACCTCGTAGGTAGGGATAGACCCAATCACTGGACCGGCTACACTTTGTACCTCGTAGGTAGGGATATACCCAATCACTGGACCGGCTACACTTTGTACCTCGTAGGTAGGGATAGACCCAATCACTGGACCGACTACACTTTGTACCTCGTAGGTAGGGATAGACCCAATCACTGGACCGGCTACACTTTGTACCTCGTAGGTAGGGATAGACCCAATCACTGGACCGGCTACACTTTGTACCTCGTAGGTAGGGATATACCCAATCACTGGACCGGCTACACTTTGTACCTCGTAGGTAGGGATAGACCCAATCACTGGACCGGCTACACTTTGTACCTCGTAGGTAGGGATATACCCAATCACTGGACCGGCTACACTTTGTACCTCGTAGGTAGGGATAAACCCAATCACTGGACCGACTACACTATGTACCTCGTAGGTAGGGATATACCCAATCACTGGACCGGCTACACTTTGTACCTCGTACGTAGGGATAGACACAATCACTGGACCGACTACACTTTGTACCTCGTAGGTAGGGATAGACCCAATCACTGGACCGACTACAATATGTACCTCGTAGGTAGGGATAGACCCAATCACTGGACCGACTACACTTTGTACCTCGTAGGTAGGGATAGACCCAATCACTGGACCGGCTACACTTTGTACCTCGTAGGTAGGGATAGACCCAATCACTGGACCGGCTACACTTGTACCTCGTAGGTAGGGATATACCCAATCACTGGACCGGCTACACTTGTACCTCGTAGGTAGGGATAGACCCAATCACTGGACCGCTACACTTGTACTCGTAGGTAGGATAACCAATCACTGGACCGGCTACACTTTGTACCTCGTAGGTAGGGATAGACCCAATCACTGGACCGACTACACTTTGTACCTCGTAGGTAGGGATAGACCCAATCACTGGACCGGCTACACTTTGTACCTCGTAGATAGGGATATACCCAATCACTGGACCGGCTACACTTTGTACCTCGTAGGTAGGGATAGACCCAATCACTGGACCGACTACACTTTGCACCTCGTAGGTAGGGATATACCCAATCACTGGACCGGCTACACTTTGTACCTCGTAGGTAGGGATAGACCCAATCACTGGAACAGCTACACGTTGTACCTCGTAGGTAGGGATATACCCAATCACTGGACCGGCTACACTTTGTACCTCGTAGGTAGGGATAGACCCAATCACTTGACCGGCTACACTTTGTACCTCGTAGGTAGGGATAAACCCAATCACTGGACCGACTACACTATGTACCTCGTAGGTAGGGATAGACCCAATCACTGGACCGGCTACACTTTGTACCTCGCAGGTAGGGATAGACCCAATCACTGGACCGGCTACACTTTGTACCTCGTAGGTAGGGATAGACCCAATCACTGGACCGGCTACACTATGTACCTCGTAGGTAGGGATAGACCCAATCACTGGACCGGCTACACTTTGTACCTCGTAGGTAGGGATATACCCACTCACTTGACCGGCTACACTTTGTACCTCGTAGGTAGGGATAAACCCAATCACTGGACCGGCTACACTTTGTACCTCGCAGGTAGTGATATACCCAATCACTGGACCGGCTACACTATGTACCTCGTAGGTAGGGATATACCCAATCACTGGACCGACTACACTATGTACTCGTAGGTAGGGATAGACCCACTCACTGGCCGGCTACACTTTGTACCTCGTAGGTAGGGATAGACCCAATCACTGGACCGACTACACTTTGTACCTCGTAGGTAGGGATAAACCCAATCACTGGACCGACTACACTATGTACCTCGTAGGTAGGGATAGACCCAATCACTGGACCGGCTACACTTTGTACCTCGCAGGTAGGGATAGACCCAATCACTGGACCGGCTACACTTTGTACCTCGTAGGTAGGGATAGACCCAATCACTGGACCGGCTACACTATGTACCTCGTAGGTAGGGATAGACCCAATCACTGGACCAGCTACACGTTGTACCTCGTAGGTAGGGATAGACCCAATCACTGGACCGGCTACACTTTGTACCTCGTAGGTAGGGATAACCCATCACTGACCGGCTACACTTTGTACCTCGTAGGTAGGGATAAACCCAATCACTGGACCGGCTACACTTTGTACCTCGCAGGTAGTGATAGACCCAATCACTGGACCGGCTACACTATGTACCTCGTAGGTAGGGATATACCCAATCACTGGACCGACTACACTATGTACCTCGTAGGTAGGGATAGACCCACTCACTGGACCGGCTACACTTTGTACCTCGTAGGTAGGGATAGACCCAATCACTGGACCGGCTACACTTTGTACCTCGTAGGTAGGGATAGACCCAATCACTGGACCGACTACACTTTGTACCTCGTAGGTAGGGATAGACCCAATCACTGGACCGACTACACTTTGTACCTCGTAGGTAGGGATAGACCCAATCACTTGACCGGCTACACTTTGTACCTCGTAGGTAGGGATAAACCCAATCACTGGACCGACTACACTATGTACCTCGTAGGTAGGGATATACCCAATCACTGGACCGGCTACACTTTGTACCTCGTAGGTAGGGATAGACCCAATCACTGGACCGACTACACTTTGTACCTCGTAGGTAGGGATAGACCCAATCACTGGACCGACTACACTTTGTACCTCGTAGGTAGGGATAGACCCAATCACTGGACCGGCTACACTATGTACCTCGTAGGTAGGGATAGACCCAATCACTGGACCAGCTACACGTTGTACCTCGTAGGTAGGGATAGACCCAATCACTGGACCGGCTACACTTTGTACCTCGTAGGTAGGGATATACCCATCACTTGACCGGCTACACTTTGTACCTCGTAGGTAGGGATAAACCCAATCACTGGACCGGCTACACTTTGTACCTCGCAGGTAGTGATAGACCCAATCACTGGACCGGCTACACTATGTACCTCGTAGGTAGGGATATACCCAATCACTGGACCGACTACACTATGTACCTCGTAGGTAGGGATAGACCCAATCACTGGACCGGCTACACTTTGTACCTCGTAGGTAGGGATAGACCCAATCACTGGACCGACTACACTTGTACCTCGTTAGGGATAGACCCAATCACTGGACCGGCTACACTTTGTACCTCGTAGGTAGGGATAGACCCAATCACTGGACCGGCTACACTTTGTACCTCGTAGGTAGGGATAGACCCAATCACTGGACCGGCTACACTTTGTACCTCGTAGGTAGGGATAGACCCAATCACTGGACCGACTACACTTTGTACCTCGTAGGTAGGGATATACCCAATCACTGGACCGGCTACACTTTGTACCTCGTAGGTAGGGATAGACCCAATCACTGGACCGGCTACACTTTGTACCTCGTAGGTAGGGATAGACCCAATCACTGGACCGGCTACACTTTGTACCTCGTAGGTAGGGATAGACCCAATCACTGGACCGGCTACACTTTGTACCTCGTAGGTAGGGATAGACCCAATCACTGGACCGGCTACACTTTGTACCTCGTAGGTAGGGATAGACCCAATCACTGGACCGGCTACACTTTGTACCTCGTAGGTAGGGATAACCCAATCACTGGACCGGCTACACTTTGTACCTCGTAGGTAGGGATAGACCCAATCACTGGACCGGCTACACTTTGTACCTCGTAGGTAGGGATAGACCCAATCACTGGACCGGCTACACTTGTACTCGTAGGTAGGGATAGACCCAATCACTGGACCAGCTACACGTTGTACCTCGTAGGTAGGGATAGACCAATCACTGGACCGGCTACACTTGTACCTCGTAGGTAGGGATAGACCAATCACTGGACCGGCTACACTTTGTACCTCGTAGGTAGGGATAAACCCAATCACTGGACCGGCTACACTTTGTACCTCGCAGGTAGTGATAGACCCAATCACTGGACCGGCTACACTATGTACCTCGTAGGTAGGGATATACCCAATCACTGGACCGACTACACTATGTACCTCGTAGGTAGGGATAGACCCACTCACTGGACCGGCTACACTTTGTACCTCGTAGGTAGGGATAGACCCAATCACTGGACCGACTACACTTTGTACCTCGTAGGTAGGGATAGACCCAATCACTGGACCGGCTACACTATGTACCTCGTAGGTAGGGATAGACCCAATCACTGGACCAGCTACACGTTGTACCTCGTAGGTAGGGATAGACCCAATCACTGGACCGGCTACACTTTGTACCTCGTAGGTAGTGATAGACCCAATCACTGGACCGGCTACACTATGTACCTCGTAGGTAGGGATATACCCAATCACTGGACCGACTACACTATGTACCTCGTAGGTAGGGATAGACCCAATCACTGGACCGGCTCCACTTTGTACCTCGTAGGTAGGGATAGACCAATCACTGAACCGATTACACTTTGTACCTCGTAGGTAGGGATAGACCCAATCACTGGACCGACTACACTTTGTACCTCGTAGGTAGGGATAGACCCAATCACTTGACCGGCTACACTTTGTACCTCGTAGGTAGGGATAAACCCAATCACTGGACCGACTACACTATGTACCTCGTAGGTAGGGATATACCCAATCACTGGACCGGCTACACTTACACTTTGTACCTCGTAGGTAGGGATAGACCCAATCACTGGACCGACTACACTTTGTACCTCGTAGGTAGGGATAGACCCAATCACTGGACCGGCTACACTATGTACCTCGTAGGTAGGGATAGACCCAATCACTGGACCAGCTACACGTTGTACCTCGTAGGTAGGGATAGACCCAATCACTGGACCGGCTACACTTTGTACCTCGTAGGTAGGGATATACCCACTCACTTGACCGGCTACACTTTGTACCTCGTAGGTAGGGATAAACCCAATCACTGGACCGGCTACACTTTGTACCTCGCAGGTAGTGATAGACCCAATCACTGGACCGGCTACACTATGTACCTCGTAGGTAGGGATATACCCAATCACTGGACCGACTACACTATGTACCTCGTAGGTAGGGATAGACCCACTCACTGGACCGGCTACACTTTGTACCTCGTAGGTAGGGATAGACGCAATCACTGGACCGACTACACTTTGTACCTCGTAGGTAGGGATAGACCCAATCACTGGACCGGCTACACTATGTACCTCGTAGGTAGGGATAGACCCAATCACTGGACCAGCTACACGTTGTACCTCGTAGGTAGGGATAGACCCAATCACTGGACCGGCTACACTTTGTACCTCGTAGGTAGTGATAGACCCAATCACTGGACCGGCTACACTATGTACCTCGTAGGTAGGGATATACCCAATCACTGGACCGACTACACTATGTACCTCGTAGGTAGGGATAGACCCAATCACTGGACCGGCTCACTTTGTACCTCGTAGGTAGGGATAGACCAATCACTGACCGATACACTTTGTACCTCGTAGGTAGGGATAGACCCAATCACTGGACCGACTACACTTTGTACCTCGTAGGTAGGGATAGACCCAATCACTGGACCGGCTACACTTTGTACCTCGTAGGTAGGGATAGACCCAATCACTGGACCGACTACACTTTGTACCTCGTAGGTAGGGATAGACCCAATCACTGGACCGGCTACACTTTGTACCTCGTAGGTAGGGATAGACCCAATCACTGGACCGGCTACACTATGTACCTCGTAGGTAGGGATAGACCCAATCACTGGACCAGCTACACGTTGTACCTCGTAGGTAGGGATAGACCCAATCACTGGACCGGCTACACTTTGTACCTCGTAGGTAGGGATAACCCACTCAGACCGGCTACACTTTGTACCTCGTAGGTAGGGATAAACCCAATCACTGGACCGGCTACACTTTGTACCTCGCAGGTAGGATAGACCCAATCACTGGACCGGCTACACTATGTACCTCGTAGGTAGGGATATACCCAATCACTGGACCGACTACACTATGTACCTCGTAGGTAGGGATAGACCCACTCACTGGACCGGCTACACTTTGTACCTCGTAGGTAGGGATAGACCAATCACTGGACCGACTACACTTTGTACCTCGTAGGTAGGGATATACCCAATCACTGGACCGGCTACACTTTGTACCTCGTAGGTAGGGATAGACCCAATCACTGGACCAGCTACACGTTGTACCTCGTAGGTAGGGATAGACCCAATCACTGGACCGGCTACACTTTGTACCTCGTAGGTAGGGATAGACCCAATCACTGGACCGGCTACACTATGTACCTCGTAGGTAGGGATATACCCAATCACTGGACCGACTACACTTTGTACCTCGTAGGTAGGGATAGACCCAATCACTGGACCGGCTCCACTTTGTACCTCGTAGGTAGGGATAGACCAATCACTGAACCGATTACACTTTGTACCTCGTAGGTAGGGATAGACCCAATCACTGGACCGACTACACTTTGTACCTCGTAGGTAGGGATAGACCCAATCACTTGACCGGCTACACTTTGTACCTCGTAGGTAGGGATAAACCCAATCACTGGACCGACTACACTATGTACCTCGTAGGTAGGGATATACCCAATCACTGGACCGGCTACACTTTGTACCTTGTAGGTAGGGATAGACCCAATCACTGGACCGACTACACTTTGTACCTCGTAGGTAGGGATAGACCCAATCACTGGACCGACTACACTTTGTACCTCGTAGGTAGGGATAGACCCAATCACTGGACCGGCTACACTATGTACCTCGTAGGTAGGGATAGACCCAATCACTGGACAAGCTACACGTTGTACCTCGTAGGTAGGGATAGACCCAATCACTGGACCGGCTACACTTTGTACCTCGTAGGTAGGGATATACCCACTCACTTGACCGGCTACACTTTGTACCTCGTAGGTAGGGATAAACCCAATCACTGGACCGGCTACACTTTGTACCTCGCAGGTAGTGATAGACCCAATCACTGGACCGGCTACACTATGTACCTCGTAGGTAGGGATATACCCAATCACTGGACCGACTACACTATGTACCTCGTAGGTAGGGATAGACCCACTCACTGGACCGGCTACACTTTGTACCTCGTAGGTAGGGATAGACCCAATCACTGGACCGACTACACTTTGTACCTCGTAGGTAGGGATAGACCCAATCACTGGACCGGCTACACTTTGTACCTCGTAGGTAGGGATAGACCCAATCACTGGACCGGCTACACTTTGTACCTCGTAGGTAGGGATATACCCAATCACTTGACCGGCTACACTTTGTACCTCGTAGGTAGGGATAAACCCAATCACTGGACCGACTACACTATGTACCTCGTAGGTAGGGATAGACCCAATCACTGGACCGGCTACACTTTGTACCTCGCAGGTAGGGATAGACCCAATCACTGGACCAGCTACACTTTGTACCTCGTAGGTAGGGATAGACCCAATCACTGGACCGGCTACACTATGTACCTCGTAGGTAGGGATAGACCCAATCACTGGACCAGCTACACGTTGTACCACGTAGGTAGGGATAGACCCAATCACTGGACCAGCTACACGTTGTACCTCGTAGGTAGGGATAGACCCAATCACTGGACCGGCTACACTTTGTACCTCGTAGGTAGGGATATACCCACTCACTTGACCGGCTACACTTTGTACCTCGTAGGTAGGGATAAACCCAATCACTGGACCGGCTACACTTTGTACCTCGCAGGTAGTGATAGACCCAATCACTGGACCGGCTACACTATGTACCTCGTAGGTAGGGATATACCCAATCACTGGACCGACTACACTATGTACCTCGTAGGTAGGGATAGACCCACTCACTGGACCGGCTACACTTTGTACCTCGTAGGTAGGGATAGACCCAATCACTGGACCGGCTACACTTTGTACCTCGTAGGTAGGGATAAACCCAATCACTGGACCGACTACACTATGTACCTCGTAGGTAGGGATATACCCAATCACTGGACCGGCTACACTTTGTACCTCGTAGGTAGGGATAGACCCAATCACTGGACCGACTACACTTTGTACCTCGTAGGTAGGGATAGACCCAATCACTGGACCGACTACACTTTGTACCTCGTAGGTAGGGATAGACCCAATCACTGGACCGACTACAATATGTACCTCGTAGGTAGGGATAGACCCAATCACTGGACCGGCTACACTTTGTACCTCGCAGGTAGGGATAGACCCAATCACTGGACCGACTACACTATGTACCTCGTAGGTAGGGATAGACCCAATCACTGGACCGACTACACTATGTCCCTCGTAGGTAGGGATAAACCCAATAACTGGACCGACTACACTATGTACCTCGTAGGTAGGGATAGACCAATCACTGGACCGACTACACTTTGTACCTCGTAGGTTGTGATAGACCCAATCACTGGACCGACTACACTTTGTACCTCGTAGGTAGGGATAGACCCAATCACTTGGCCGGCTCCACTTTGTACCTCGTATGTAGGGATAGACCCAATCACTGGACCGGCTACACTTTGTACCTCGTAGGTAGAGATAGACCCAATCACTGGACCGACTACACTTTGTACCTTGTATGTAGGGATAGACCCAATCACTGGACCGGCTCCACTTTGCGATGCACTTCTCTGAAGTAAGCACAGGTTTGCATATTACATCCATTTCTTTAGACAAGTGATTTATGCTGATGGACGACTGCGAGGACGTTTAGGAAGTTTTTGTGTCTGGAAGTTTTGGTGTCTGGAAATTTTGTCTGTTTATCACCAATTTTCATAGAAATGATTATCATGGTGAGCAATTGTGTCTGAAGTAAGATTGTAGCTGGTAATGTACACTCCCTCTGAATGGTACGAGCTAGTGTGAAGCTTGGCCCAAATCACTGGGAATGGAAAGGCGCGCAGCAGACATGATGCGGATACCTGCACCAAATTTCATGTAGAAATATCGGTACTATGAGAAGACCTGTAGGACATTACCCAATTAATTCACATTAATTCTCGAGATACGAGACCAGCTCCAGCAGACCTACGTGCAGTAACGTGTAGCGATAAAAAGCGTTATCAGGGAGAGCTGCACCAGTCACGATGATAAATGCCGAAATGACTGAAGCGAAATCTCTAAGAGATACATGTATCTAGACTAGCCAACCGTATTTATAATAACAATAACCAATATTCAAAAATCGTTTGAAGATATACCACAATTTGGGAATTTATAGACTTACACATACCAAATAAAAAACATGATAGAACTGCAGGCAGACTATGTTGATGGGTACTTTGAAAGATATGGATACACATTAGGAGATTGTAACTGGCAAACATATTCAAAACATTTAGGAATCTATAGTTTGCACTTTGTGAACAAGAACATCCATTTAACGTGGAAAGCAAAACAAAATTGATGAAACGAAAAGTACCTTATTATTATTATTATTATTATTATTATTATTATTATTGTAAGGTACACCTAATTAAAACCCTAGTGACCTATATTTACCATACGCTTACCACTCCCTTCCAGTTTCCGAATGACGTTATATCAGAAATAAATAGGCTTATATATACAGCTTTTTGTGGAATTGATGACCCGAGAAAAGGATATTATTCTGGGTTTGTTTTTAGAGGCTATTGTTCACTTCCAAGAAGAACTAAATACAGTCTACATCCGTTATGTCGAATTCCGTCGGACCGAACAAAATACTTCGACATAACCGAAGTTTGACTTAACGAAATTCGATATAAAGGGAGTCAGTTATATGTACAATGATAGTGTCTGAAACGGGACTTTAATCTGACTTCGAGATAACCGGAGACATAACCGACTTTGACATAACGGTTGAAGACTGTAAAACAACGTGCCATGGCATGTGACAAATTACAACATTAAAGCCGCTATTATGCATTTACCTAGAATGTTGTGTGTACAGACATTCTAATGAAGCACGGGTTGATTAGAACACGTAATTAATGTATTGTACTAGGAAAGAGGTAACCGTATAAGCAGGTTGCTTTCTCCTCAATCATACATGTGCATAGTATTTATTCTTGACTATGTTTATTTTCAAAGAAATAAATATTGTATAAACTAATGTATTATATTTCTATATTTCAATAATAAACTATTCAGGTTTTGTGTAGCAGATTTTAAATCTGTCCATAAATGATTGTTTGCTTTCTTGAATGTACAGTCTACGTCCGTTGTGTCAAAGTCGGTTATGTCGAATTCTCCGGTTATCTCGAAGTCACATCAAAGTCCCGTTTCAGACACTATCATTTTACATATAACTTGATCATGTTTATATCGAATTTCGCTGCTAAGTCAAACTTCAGTTATGTCGAAGTATTTTGTTCGGTCCGACGGAATTCGACATAACGGATGTAGACTGCATTACTTATAACTTTATTAATAACATCGCCACTAACGTTGTGGGTTTGGTTTAATCATATTTTATTTGCTATTTTACATATATAGTACATGTAGACTTAACATTCATTATATGTGATAACATGCAAAATGGGTTGGGCAACAAGTTCTAGCAACATTAGTAAACTGCCCTCCCCAACTAACGTTGTGGTTGGACGTTCACTAACGTTGTGGGTGGACGTTCACTAACATTGTGGGTGGACGTTCACTAACGTTGTGGGTGGACGTTCACTAACGTTGTGGGTGGACGTTCACTAACGTGGTGGATGGACGTTCACTAACGTTGTGGATGGACGTTCACTAACGTTGTGGGTGGACGTTCACTAACGTTGTGGGTGGACGTTCACTGGGTGTGCAAATGAATGATAGGGTTATGTGTCCATGTCAGCTCACACATAGTCTGTCACGTTGTAAAGCTCTGTGAAGCGTATTCGTTCTCGAGTGCTGCACACTGGCGCATGCTAATGTTTGTGCTCCAATGGTTGACGCGCTTGTTTGTCTGCACATCCAGCAGTCGTGAGTTTGATTCCGCGTTGTCCCACAACAATCCTAGCTTTGGTCGATCAGAAAAATGAAGAATATGATTAACAAACTAGTGGAGGCGCGTCAACGAGAGTGATTTAGTTTAGTAACACAGTCAACCCTGTCTTAAGCAGCCAGCCAGGGGAATCACAGAAAGTGGCTGCTTAGCACAGGTGGCTACTTAATAGGACAAATGTATAATAAAACAACACATTGGGAATCTGGAATATGGCTGCTTAATACAGGTTGGCATTGCTTAATGGAGGTGACCACTAACACAGGTTTGACTGTACATGTATTGTATTGCAAAGCAATCGTTAATGTCATGCACAGAACGATACAATACATAGTATGAAAATGCAAATGATTTGAGCCACAAGTTTTGACAACATTAGATAACGGCCCGCACCTAGCCTGGGTGCCAGTCCGTCGATTTTTCACTTTCAAAGTTAACTTCTGGCAAAATGACATGTTGATATGATCAGAAACTCAATACGGCCCAATTAATAGCCTCGGTGTTAAAAATATATTTATTTCACTGACCAGGCAAAATATATCGACGCCTGTTCCCAGACTAGCCCGCACCAGAAATTAATATAAGTTGTTAAAGCTTGTTTCGCAATCGTTGTAAAATAAATAAAGTTTATACTGAAACCAAAAAAACGTTGTCCATTGCGGTTTCTTCAATGAAATAATTAAGTTGGTTGGTTAGTAAGGTTAACACGAAGATACATTTTCTTCCTAAATATAGTTTATTCTCCCCCTGTAGCTATAATATAGGTAATATTACTATGAACAAAACATCACAACAGTGGTTTTAAGGACATCTATATTTTGAAATCTCGTGTGCGAAATATTCCCCAAGAATGTTTATTAATGAATAAAACACACGTTTTATCCTTTCGAGGACCTCTCACCTAAAACAAAAGGTACGCTCATATTTCATTATTCTAGCCCTGGGCTAAATATGTTAACATTGACATTTACCGAGTGAAGTCATGCATATGTAGAAACTGGTTAATGAAGTACAATGTATGTACAGGATATATTAGTCTATCCCAACAATTTGATGGCCAAAAACAGTCACGGTTATTTTGAGACACTCCCAACGCGCAATGAACAATTTGAAAAGGCTATGCGAAATCTGTCCATAGGAACCAGGCCGATCTACTCACGATGTGCACGTCGCGGTCCGGGCACATCTCGCAGCAGCAGCGTATGAGACTCTGGGATCTTCTGGCTGTCGAACTTGCAACAAGGGACAGACGCTACACAACCGCTGACAACCATCGGAGTTGGTGGAGGTATGGGCAGACCCTGGAGCGACCGAGGCGGCTATATGTCTAAAATGTCAGATCCGTTTATATGCTGTTGATGGATGACCAACAGTGAGGAGGGTGGTCTTAAAAGAGATAGTTTGGGAAAGAAACTACCAACACCCCATGATCTGTAACCCTGAAAGGAAGAAGAAGCCGCCTCACGATGCCATCCTTTCCTTTATCGCACCAGCATCGGACACAACAAGAACACTACTCTACAAGACATCATCCAGCAAAATCTACATATCAACACGAATAAGCATGTGTGTTACGTTTATTTATCTTCGCTACCGGTTGTCCATATGAGCGACGCCTCCTGAAGATATTAGTCATTTTACATATTTAGAGGATAGTGCAATGATACAGACAGAGACCAATTCCAGAATCTCCTCTTGGTCTTTTACGTGCATGGTGTAAAGCACCGACACGTGGCCTCGGTTTCAAGTCCCATCTGAAAGAATGTTAATTTTATTAGGTTCAGACGGGGGATCGAACCTGCGAATAAGCGACGGTGCAAGGCACTTAGTACTAATTATCTTTCTAGTCCGCCTCCGTGGTCGAGTGGTTAAGGTCGATGACTTGTATACCACTGTAACCTATCATCACTGATGGTCACGGGTTCGAGCCCAGCTCAGGTCGTGTCTCATTTATATGAAAAAGTTGGCAGTTTCTTACGGAGGTTGGTGCGCCCAAGTACTGGTTAACCGTTGGAGCCTGCCCAGGAAAGGTGTTGTTAGGTAAACTGCCCGCCGGCGATATAGCCCGAAATGGTGCTGATGCAGGCGTAAAACCCGAAATATAACATAACATATAACTAATCATCTTGGAACGCTCGCCCACATTGTTCGCCGGAGGTGAGGATAAATAAACTGAAACATCATCATCGTCCAAAGTAAAGTAATTCTACCAGCCCATTTTTATCTTTCTTCATCCCATTTCAGTAAATGTGTACATAGTTAATTAGAGTGCAGGACATACCCCCACCCGAACATAATCCCCACATGAAGTTGACAAAGTAGGACATGTAGAACCGTAACCCTGCGCCACCGCGGATTGGAACCACCGCGGAATGGGACGACTGAACCACCGCGGAATGGGACGACTACACCACCGCGGAATGGGACGACTACACCACCGCGGAATGGGACGACTACACCACCGCGGAATGGGACGATTGAACCACCGCGCAATGGAACCACTGCACCACCGCGGAATGGGACGCTTGAACCACCGCGGGGACGACTGAACCACCGCGGAATGGGACGACTGTACCACCGCGGAATGGGACGACTACACCACCGCGGAATGGGACGACTACACCACCACGGAATGGGACGACTGTACCACCGCGGAATGGGACGACTACACCACCACCGCGGAATGAGACGATTGACAGACGCGGAATGGGACGACTACACCACCGCGGAATCGGACGACTACACCACCGCGGAATGGGACGACTACACCACCGCGGAATGGGACGATTGAACCACCGCGCAATGGAACCACTGCACCACCGCGGAAGGACGATTGAACCACCGCGGAATGGGACGACTGTACCACCGCGGAATGGGACGACTGAACCACCGCGGAATGGGACGACTACACCACCACGGAATGGGACGACTGTACCACCGCGGAATGGGACGACTACACCACCACCGCGGAATGGACGATTGAACCACCGCGGAATGGGACGACTACACCACCGCGGAATGGGACGACTACACCACCGCGGAATGGGACGACTACACCACCGCGGAATGGGACGATTGAACCACCGCGCAATGGAACCACTGCACCACCGCGGAATGGGACGATTGAACCACCGCGGAATGGGACGACTGAACCACCGCGGAATGGGACGACTACACCACCGCGGAATGGGACGATTGAACCACCGCGGAATGGGACGACTACACCACCGCGGAATGGGACGACTACACCACCGCGGAATGGGACGATTGAACCACCGCGGAATGGGACGACTACACCACCGCGGAATGGGACGACTACACCACCGCGGAATGGGACGACTACACCACCGCGGAATGGGACGACTACACCACCGCGGAATGGGACGACTACACCACCGCCGAATGGGACGATTGAACCACCGCGGAATGGGACGACTGAACCACCGCGGAATGGGACGACTGAACCACCGCGGAATGAGACGACTACACCACCGCGGAATGGGACGACTGAACCACCGCGGAATGGGACGACTACACCACCGCGGAATGGACGACTACACCACCGCGGAATGGGACGACTGAACCACCGCGGAATGGGACGACTGCACCACCGCGGAATGGGACGATTGAACCACCGCGGAATGGGACGACTATACTACCGCGGAATGGGACGACTGAACCACCGCGGAATGGGACGATTGAACAACCGCGGAATGGGACGATTGAACCACCGCGGAATGGGACGACTACACCACCGCGGAATGGGACGATTGAACCACCGCGGAATGGGACGACTGCACCACCGCGGAATGGGACGATTGAACCACCGCGGAATGGGACGACTACACCACCGCGGAATGGGACGACTACACCACCGCGGAATGGGACGACTACACCACCGCGGAATGGAACGACTGAACCACCGCGGAGTGGGACGACAACACCACCGCGGAATGGGAGGACTACACCACCGCGGAATGGGACGACTGCACCACCACGGAATGGGACGACTACACCACCGCGGAATGGGACGACTGAACCACCGCGGAATGGGACGACTATACCACCGCGGAATGGGAGGACTACACCACCGCGGAATGGAACCACTGGACCACCGCGGAATGGGACGACTGAACCACCGCGGAATGGGACGACTACACCACCACGGTATGGGACGACAATACCCCGCGGAATGGGACGTCTATACCACCGCGGAATGGGACGACTGAACCACCGCGGAATGGACGATTGAACCACCGCGGAATGGGACGACTACACCACCGCGGAATGGGACGATTGAACCACCGCGGAATGGGACGACTGCACCACCGCGGAATGGGACGATCGAACCACCGCGGAATGGGACGACTATACCACCGCGGAATGGGACGACTGAACCACCGCGGAATGGGACGATTGAACCACCGCGGAATGGGACGATTGAACCACCGCGGAATGGGACGACTACACCACCGCAGAATGGGACGATTGAACCACCGCGGAATGGGACGACTGCAACACCGCGGAATGGGACGATTGAACCACCGCGGAATGGGACGACTATACCACGGCGGAATGGGAGGACTGCACCACCGCGGAATGGGACGACTACACCACCGCGGAATGGGACGACTACACCACCGCGGAATGGGACGACTGAACCACCGCGGAGTGGGACGACTACACCACCGCGGAATGGGACGACTACACCACCGCGGAATGGGACGACTACACCACCGCGCAATGGGACGACTACACCACCGCGGAATGGGACGACTACACCACCGCGGAATGGAACGACTGAACCACCGCGGAGTGGGACGACTAAACCACCGCGGAATGGGACGACTGAACCACCGCGGAGTGGGACGACTGAACCACCGCGGAATGGGACGACTACACCACCGCGGAGTGGGACGACTACAACACCGCGGATGGGACGACTACACCACCGCGGAATGGGACGATTGAACCACCGCGGAATGGGACGACTGCACCACCGTGGATGGAACCACTACACCACCGCGGAATGGGACGATTGAACCACCGCGGAATGGGACGACTGCACCCGTGGAATGGGACGACTGCACCACCGCGAAATGGGACGACTACACCACCGCGGAATGGGACGACTGAACCACCGCGGAATGGGACGACTACACCACCGCGGAGTGGAACCACTACCACCGCGGAATGGGACGACTGAACCACCGCGGAATGGGACGACTGAACCACCGCGGAATGGGACGACTACACCACCGCGGAATGGGACGACTACACCACCGCGGTATGGGACCACTACACCACCGCGGAATGGGACCACTACACCACCGCGGAATGGGACGACTACACCGCCGCGGAATGGGACGACTACACCACCGCGGAATGGGACGACTACACCACACCGCGGAATGGGACGACTACACCACCGCGGAATGGGACGACTGAACCACCGCGGAATTGGGACGACTACACCACCGCGGAATGGGACGACTACACCACCGCGGAATGGGACGACTACACCACCGCGGAATGGGACGACTACACCACCGCGGAATGGGACGACTACACACCGCGGAAGGGACGACTGAACCCACCGCGGAGTGGGACGACTACACCACCGCGGAATGGGACGACTACACCACCGCGGAATGGGACGACTACACCACCGCGGAATGGAACGACTGACCACCGCGGAATGGGCGACTAAACCACCGCGGAATGGGACGACTGAACCACCGCGGAGTGGGACGATGAAACACCGCGGAATGGGACGACTACACCACCGCGGAGTGGGACGACTGAACCACCGCGGAATGGGACGACTACACCACCGCGGAATGGGACGATGAACCACCGCGGAAGGGACGACTGCACCACCGTGGAATGGAACCACTACACACCGCGGAATGGGACGATTGAACCACCGCGGAAATGCAGGGACGATTGGAACCCGCGGAATGGGACGACTGCACCCACCGTGGAAGACGACTGCACCACCGCGGAATGGGACGACTACACCACCGCGGAATGGGACGACTGAACCACCGCGGAATGGGACGACTACACCACCGCTGAGTGGAAACATACACCACCGCGGAATGGGACGACTACACCACCGCGGAATGGGACGATTGAACCACCGCGGAATGGGACGACTACACCACCGCGGAATGGGACGACTACACCACCGCGGAATGGGACGACTACACCACCGCGGAATGGACGACTACACCACCGCGGAATGGGCGATTGAACCACCGCGGAATGGGACGACTACACCACCGCGGAATGGGACGACTACACCACCGCGGAATGGGACGATTGAACCACCGCGGAATGGGACGACTACACACCGCGGAATGGGACGACTACACCACCGCGGAATGGGACGACTACACCACCGCGGAATGGGAGGACTACACCACCGCGGAATGGGACGACTACACCACCGCCGATGGGACGATTGAACCACCGCGGAATGGGACGACTGAACACCGCGGAATGGGACGACTGAACCACCGCGGAATGAGACGACTACACACCGCGGAATGGGACGACTGAACCACCGCGGAATGGGACGACTACACCACCGCGGAATGGGACGACTACACCACCGCGGAATGGGACGACTACACCACCGCGGAATGGGACGACTGAACCACCGCGGAATGGGACGACTGCACCACCGCGGAATGGGACGATTGAACCACCGCGGAATGGGACGACTATACTACCGCGGAATGGGACGACTGAACCACCGCGGAATGGGACGATTGAACAACCGCGGAATGGGACGATTGAACCACCGCGGAATGGGACGACTGCACCACCGCGGAATGGGACGATTGAACCACCGCGGAATGGGACGACTGCACCACCGCGGAATGGGACGATTGAACCACCGCGGAATGGGACGACTACACACCGCGGAATGGGAGACTACACCACCGCGGAATGGGACGACTACACACACGCGGAATGGGACGACTGAACCACCGCGGAGTGGGACGACAACACCACCGCGGAATGGGAGGACTACACCACCGCGGAATGGGACGACTGCACCACCACGGAATGGGACGACTACACCACCGCGGAATGGGACGACTGAACCACCGCGGAATGGGACGACTATACCACCGCGGAATGGGAGGACTACACCACCGCGGAATGGAACCACTGGACCACCGCGGAATGGACGACTGAAACCACCGCGGAATGGGACACTACCCACCACGTATGGGACGACAATACCACCGCGGAATGGGACGTCTATACCACCGCGGAATGGGACGACTGAACCACCGCGGAATGGGACGATTGAACCACCGCGGAATGGGACGACTACAACCCCCGCGGAATGGAGACGATTGAACCACCGGCGGAATGGACGACTGCAGCTACCGCGCGGATGGGACGATCGAACAGACCGCGGAATGGGACGACTATACCACCGCGGATGGGAACGACTGAACCACCGCGGAATGGACGATTGAACCACCGCGGAATGGGACGATTGAACCACCGCGGAATGGACGACTACACCACCGCAGAATGGACGATTGAACCCACGCGGAATGGGACGACTGTGCACCACCGCGGAATGGACGATTGAACCACCGCGGAAGGGACGACTATACCACGGCGGAATGGGAGGACTGCACCGACCGCGGGAATGGGACGACTACACCACCGCGGAATGGGACACTACACACCGCGGAATATGGGACTACTGACCTGACCGCGGAGTGGGAACGACTACACCACCGCGGAATGGGGACGACTACACCACCGCGGAATGGGACGACTACACCACCGCGCAATGGGACGACTACACCACCGCGGAATGGGACGACTACACCACCGCGGAATGGAACGACTGAACCACCGCGGAGTGGGACGACTAAACCACCGCGGAATGGGACGA
>CM026396.1:45169808-45215365 GCA_014843695.1 Archivesica marissinica
CATAAAGCATCATTACCGAAATACATAAAGCATCATTACCGAAATACATAAAGCATCATTACCGAAATACATAAAGCATCATTACCGAAATACATAAAGCATCATTACCGAAATACATAAAGCATCATTACCGAAATACATAAAGCATCATTACCGAAATACATAAAGCATCATTACCGAAATACATAAAGCATCATTACCGAAATACATAAAGCATCATTATCGAAATACATAAAGCATCATTACCGAAATACATAAAGCATCATTATCGAAATACATAAAGCATCATTATCGAAATACATAAAGCATCATTACCGAAATACATAAAGCATCATTACCGAAATACATAAAGCATCATTATCGAAATACATAAAGCATCATTATCGAAATACATAAAGCATCATTATCGAAATACATAAAGCATCATTATCGAAATACATAAAGCATCATTACCGAAATACATAAAGCATCATTACCGAAATACATAAAGCATCATTACCGAAATACATAAAGCATCATTACCGAAATACATAAAGCATCATTACCGAAATACATAAAGCATCATTATCGAAATACATAAAGCATCATTACCGAAATACATAAAGCATCATTACCGAAATACATA
The DNA here is from genome assembly GCA_014843695.1 of Archivesica marissinica. Lineage (NCBI taxonomy): Eukaryota > Metazoa > Mollusca > Bivalvia > Venerida > Vesicomyidae > Archivesica > Archivesica marissinica. Next base: position 45,170,434 of record CM026396.1, read on the forward strand.
AAGCATCATTATCGAAATACATAAAGCATCATTACCGAAATACATAAAGCATCATTACCGAAATACATAAAGCATCATTACCGAAATACATAAAGCATCATTACCGAAATACATAAAGCATCATTACCGAAATACATAAAGCATCATTACCGAAATACATAAAGCATCATTATCGAAATACATAAAGCATCATTACCGAAATACATAAAGCATCATTACCGAAATACATAAAGCATCATTATCGAAATACATAAAGCATCATTACCGAAATACATAAAGCATCATTATCGAAATACATAAAGCATCATTACCGAAATACATAAAGCATCATTACCGAAATACATAAAGCATCATTATCGAAATACATAAAGCATCATTATCGAAATACATAAAGCATCATTACCGAAATACATAAAGCATCGAAATTAATACCATAAATTATATCTTACAGAGATAGTTTATACAAATTTATTTTAGCTCGATTGCGAAACAAGTTATTTCAACTTATATAAATCACTCTCGAGACCTCATTCCTGATGGAATCCATCGCTACGAGGGAGAGAGAAGAGGCAACGTGGAATTTAAATGCCTTGCCTAAGGGCACAATCGTAACGGCTCCAGTGGGGCAGAGATACAAATTCTATTTTAATGGGTGTGTTTTACTAAATGTAGGCATAATTGAGCATCAAGTCACCATATCAAAAACCATGAGTAAAAAGTCCTGAATCAATCAATCTATCAATCAATCAATCATTCAATCATTCAAGCAATCAATCAATCATTCATTCAATCATTCAGTCAATCAATCATTCAATCAATCAATCATGCATTCAATCAATTATTCAATCAATCAATCATTCATTCATTCAATCAATCAATCAATCATTCAAGCAATCATTCAATCAATCAATCAATCATTCAAGCAATCATTCAATCAATCAATCATTCATTCAGCTACAGCAATTCCTCTTGTATACAAAAAAAGTCTTTTCTTTCTTCCTTTTTTCCCCAAATTTTATTTCCTGATCAATATACATAATAATTACACATATGTGTTTTTACGTTTATTTATCGTCGCTACTGGTTGCCCATATGAGCTACGCCTCCTGAAGTGATTAGTCATTTTAGAGTATAGTGCAATGTTACAGACAGAGACCCATTCCACAGTTTCCTCTGGTTCATATACGTACACAGTGTAAAACACCGACACGAGACCTTGTTGTAAAGTCCCATATGAAAGACTGTTCATTTTATTCTGGTCAGACGAGAGATCAAACCTGCAATTCCTGGATTACAAGTCCAGCGTGTTAACCACTGGTCCGTCTATTTTTATTAACTGTAGTTGATCATTTATACATGCCGACATGTCTTTGCTTACATAAATTCTTGTCTGTTACAGTATGAATTTGTTGCTGATGTCAAAAATTTAACTTTTAAACAAATATGGACCCCCCAATATCAAAAGCCTTCTTTACACCCCTGCACCCGCAAAGAACTGCCATTTTGATTGGCAAAGTTGATTATATATAATATATACCGTATTTACTCGCCTATAAGAAAGGAATATTTCCCGCTGATTTAAGGCTCAAAGTCAGAGTCCCATCTTATAAGCGGGTCACAAAACATGACCTAAAAATGTTCAGTCATTATCAGCCAATTTGGCATTTTCTAAATGTCAGCCAGCTATATTTTTTTTGGCCAATTTGATCTCTTTTTATACTTTTTTTCACCGACTTTTTGACGGGTATTAAATGTAATAATAACTGACATTAAATATATACATATTTGTTAATTCATATATTCATGCAATATTAATATTATTTTCATTAAATGAACAAAACACTAAAGTGTATAGTAAATTAATTCGAAATATGTGGAAAAGTTAACAATGACACCAATTGTTCACAGTTTTCAAAAAGTCAGTCATACAGAAGTGTTTATCTGCGTTTATATTGTTTGGCAACATTAAACTGAGACAAATTAATCTCCGTCAAAGCCTTCGTAACTTTTCGTGCAAATCACAATAATTACCGAACCGTTTATAATCGCCGGTAGTAGCGTAATTTTGTTTTCTTCACAAAATATTTATTTTTCATCCCATCACCATGGTTCATACATTGTTGGAAATCTCTCAATGGACATATTTTTTGTATCATTTCACAAATTTCGTATCAATAACGAATATATAATAATTTACCTGTATATTAATATTTCAACTGTGAAAATAGACTTTCAAAAATAGGTGCAGGCTTCTTATAATTTATAATCCATACATCATTGTCAAAAAATAAATTAATATTTAAAATGTGCATTTCAATACCTTTAAAATCATACCAAATTTTATATTAAGAAACCAAAATTAATAAAGTTATTGCAATTAAAGAATTACTAGTAAAACTTGCCAGTCAAAATGGCTGCCAAGATAAGATCTTATCAGTGTTTTTGACTATTTTCACAGGCCGTGGGAACTATTCATACATTCAACATACCTGGAAAACAGAATGAAGATATGGAGTTGATGACTTCGTCGCTAACTGGGAGGTCTGGGACGGGGTTTAGAACAGATATTCTGGCTGGTCGTCTACTTGTCACAGACATGGTACGACCTAGCATCATCTTCGGGTTCACTGACGTACTTCTTGTTCGCCTCTTTGGACTGAAACATTAGGTAACAATGTAGCAACTTTTGACAACAATGCCGATGTGAATAGTGATGTAACTTAACGCATATATTAATTAAAATGTTCATTTATGTAACATTGATGTAAATATATTTATAAAAATATTTGCCAATGCTTAAAAAACATTGGTAGGTAAACGCTTTTGTAACATTGAAGCAAATGTTGATGAAAATCTTAGGTAATAAATACTAAGCAATTAATGAAACATTGAAGTAAATGTTAAAGGAAATCTTAGGTAATATTAAGCAATTAATGAAACATTGAAGTAAATGTTGAAGGAAATCTTAGGTAATATTCAGCAATTAATGAAACATTGAAGTAAATGTTTAAGGAAATCTTAGGTAATATTAAGCAATTAATGAAACATAGAAGCTAGAGGATGATTTGAGTTGGCTCCCTTTACCTGTCTCCCTTCACCCTACTTTCAACTGAGGGAGAATCTTATTAGCATGGACTATGTAGTAAGCATGTGGTTAGAGCAATAAACGTCTCCCTCCTCTACCAGAGACCCCTCCCACATTCTGCACAATCTAACCAACATTAACCGTTTCAACACGACAGACCTCAACATTTACACATGGCCATCTCATCAGGATCTGTACCTTTTGTTAGTAATTTTATTATTTTGAAACAAAATTACCCATTTTGATATAAATGAACTGATCCAAATGTAATTTTCTGATATATTTATTTGTCTAAATATATAATGGTCCATGTCAGTTACTTAGTGTTGAATGGCTGAATCTGTCTGGGCCCGGCCCCATGATAATATATTTGATTACCCAAAACCCATATGGCTGTCCGATTAGCGCAGTGGCTAGCACGCTCACTTCTCACCAATGCAACCCGGGTTCGATCCTCGGACCGGGAAGTATGTAAGATGGTACGGTGGTAGCCAGATCGGACAGGTGGGTTTTCTCCGGGTACTCCGGTTTCCTCCCACACGAATTACCACATTTACGCATTCATCCGTGCCAACGAGAGTGATTAATATAAGTTGTTAGAACTTGCTTCGCAATCATTGTAAAATAAATAAAGTTTAAACTACACCCAGGTTAAAGAACTTTCTAAACATCGGATCAAGAACTTTCTAAACATCGGATCAAGAACTTTCTAAACATCGGATCAAGAACTTTCTAAACGTCTAATAGAAATGTTGCATTGTGACCGAAATAGTTTCGACAAAAGACGAGTTAGAACTGAAATAGATGGTTATTAGTGAATATGGAGGTACATGTATATGCTACAGCGAATTGAAAACAACAGTAAATTAGTGAATATACACGGTACATTTAGACACCTAGACAGAATATACACGGTACATTTAGATACCTAGACAGAATATACACAGTACATTTAGATACCTAGACAGAATATACACGGTACATTTAGATACCTAGACAGAATATACACAGTACATTTAGATACCTAGACAGAATATACACGGTACATTTAGACACTTAGACAGAATATACACGGTACATTTAGACACCTAGACAGAATATGCACGGTACATTTAGACATACATTTAGACACCTAGACAGAATATACACGGTACATTTAGACACCTAGACAGACTATATACGGTACATTTAGATACCTAGACAGAATATACACGGTACATTTAGACACCTAGACAGAATATACACAGTACATTTAGATACCTAGACAGAATATACACAGTACATTTAGATACCTAGACAGAATATACACGGTACATTTAGACACCTAGACAGAATATACACGGTACATTTAGACACCTAGACAGAATATGCACGGTACATTTAGACATACATTTAGACACCTAGACAGACTATATATGGTACATTTAGACACCTAGACAGAATATACACAGTACATTTAGACACCTAGACAGAATATATACGGTACATTTAGACACCTAGACAGAATATACACAGTACATTTAGATACCTAGACAGAATATACACGGTACATTTAGACATACATTTAGACACCTAGACAGACTATACACGGTACATTTAGACACCTAGACAGAATATACACGGTACATTTAGACACTTAGACAGAATATACACGGTACATTTAGACACCTCGACAGAATATACACGGTACATTTAGATACCTAGACAGAATATACACGGTACATTTAGACATACATTTAGACACCTAGACAGACTATATACGGTACATTTAGACACCTAGACAGAATATACACAGTACATTTAGACACCTAGACAGAATATATACGGTACATTTAGACACCTAGACAGAATATACACAGTACATTTAGACACCTAGACAGAATATGCACGGTACATTTAGATACCTAGACAGAATATACACAGTACATTTAGATACCTAGACAGAATATACATGGTACATTTAGACACCTAGACAGAATATACACAGTACATTTAGATACCTAGACAGAATATACACGGTACATTTAGATACCTAGACAGAATATATACAGTACATTTAGACACCTAGACAGAATATACACGGTACATTTAGATATCTAGACAGAATATATACAGTACATTTAGACACCTAGACAGAATATACACGGTACATTTAGATACCTAGACATAATATATACAGTACATTTAGACACCTAGACAGAATATACACAGTACATTTAGACACCTAGACAGAATATATACAGTACATTTAGACACCTAGACAGAATATACACGGTACATTTAGATACCTAGACAGAATATATACAGTACATTTAGACACCTAGACAGAATATACACAGTACATTTAGACACCTAGACAGAATATACACAGTACATTTAGATACCTAGACAGAATATACACAGTACATTTAGATACCTAGACAGAATATACATGGTACATTTAGATACCTAGACAGAATATACACGGTACATTTAGACACCTAGACAGAATATACACGGTACATTTAGACACCTAGACAGAATATACACAGTACATTTAGACACCTAGACAGAATATACACAGTACATTTAGACACCTAGACAGAATATACACGGTACATTTAGACACCTAGACAGAATATACACGGTACATTTAGACACCTAGACAGAATATACACGGTACATTTAGATACCTAGACAGAATATACACGGACATTAGACATACATTTAGACACCTAGACAGATATACACGGTACATTTAGACACCTAGACAGACTATACACGGTACATTTAGATACCTAGACAGAATATACATGGTACATTTAGATACCTAGACAGAATAGCACGGTACATTTAGACATACATTTAGACACTTAGACAGACTATACACGGTACATTTAGACACCTAGACAGAATATATACAGTACATTTAGACACCTAGACAGAATATACACGGTACATTTAGACATACATTTAGACACCTAGACAGAATATATACAGTACATTTAGACACCTAGACAGAATATACACGGTACATTTAGACACCTAGACAGAATATACACGGTACATTTAGACACCTAGACAGAATATACACGGTACATTTAGACACCTAGACAGACTAAACCCCAACCAATGTAACACAATATAGCTTAACCTTCGTCCTTGTGTTTTGTGGGATCTATAAATATGAACATTATTATTATTCTTATTATTCTTATTCTTATTATTATACCGGATTTATATAGCACTCTTTCCACAATCAGAGTTAATACTACATGTATACAACAGGTGTCATATAGAATATTTACCTCCCCCCTTATTTTAGCCATAGAATAATGACCCCCTTGCGGAAAAATGACACCCCTTGCAATTAGCAACATATAGTGGTATTTTGGCAGGTTAATATTCTATATGACACCTGTCGTGAATGCAGTATCACATTTAGAAAACTATTATGAAAAACTAGATGTTTCTTATTTCTTAAAGACATGATCGAGATGGGGGAGGGGTGTTATGCAATATTTTTCACTATGAAAAGTGAGGAAAATCAAAGCATTTCATTGTCCGTCAACATTAGTTTTTACAGTTAATCCATTACAAAAAAGTATCAATTGTTAATCATGCCTTTGTAATAATCATTCATTCATATATTACCTGTAATTAATCTGACGTCTTTATAACTTCTTAGTATTAATTTTTACGTAATGCATATACTTATATAGAATTTTATTTCATACACTCGACAATAAACATAACTTTAATGCGCACTACATGACCTTAGATGTCGATGCGCCGTAAAACACCATTCATTCATTCATTACAAAAAAGTAACCGTATGTGAAATGTAACATTTCGTGGAGTTTGTGAGATTTGAAAGTAGGTCGGCTGTATCTTTACTCGTGAAGCCAAGTTATTCCAGAAGCCTTGAAGAAATGTGGAGCAGAAGAAAACCACGTATTCTCTTCCGTAAGTTAATTTACTAGACTTGGTCGAGTCTTCTCTTCCGTAAGTTAATTTACTAGACTTGGCCCGCGTCTTCTCTTCCGTAAGTTAATTTACTAGACTTGGCTCGCGTCTTCTCTTCCGTAAGTTAATTTACTAGACTTGGCCCGCGTCGTCTCTTCCGTAAGTTAATTTACTAGACTTGGTCGAGTCTTCTCTTCCGTAAGTTAATTTACTAGACTTGGCCCGCATCTTCTCTGCCGTAAGTTAATTTACTAGACTTGGCCTGCGTCTTCTCTTCCGTAAGTTAATTTACTAGACTTGGCCTGCGTCCTCTCTTCCGTAAGTTAATTTACTAGACTTGGCCTGCGTATTATCTTCCGTAAGTTAATCTACTAGACCTGGCCCGCGTATTCTCTTCCGTAAGTTAATTTACTAGACTTGGCCTGCGTCTTCTCTTCTGTAAAGTTAATTTACTAGACTTGGCCTGCGTCTTCTCTTCCGTAAGTTAATTTACTAGACTTGGCCGCGTCTTCTCTTCCGTAAGTTAATTTACTAGACTTGGCCTGCGTCTTCTCTTCCGTAAGTTAATTTACTAGACTTGGCCCGCGTCTTCTCTTCCGTAAGTTAATTTACTAGACTTCGCCTGAGTCTTCTCTGCCGTAACTTAATTTACTACACTTGGCCCACGATTTATCTTAAATAAGTTAATTTACTAGACTTGGCCTGCGTCTTCTCTGCCATAAGTTAATTTACTAGACTTGGCCCACGTGTTCTCTTCCGTAAGTTAATTTACTAGACTTGGCCCACGTGTTCTCTTCCGTAAGTTAATTTACTAGACTTGGCCTGCGTCTTCTCTGCCATAAGTTAATTTACTACACTTGGCCGCGTCTTCTCTTCTGTAAGTTAATTTACTAGACTTGGCCTGCGTCTTCTCTGCCATAAGTTAATTTACTACACTTGGCCCACGATTTATCTTAAATAAGTTATTTTACTAGAATTGGCTAGCGATCTCTATTAAGAAACCACCTGTGATTGATTATCAATCATTTGACTTTAGACACACATTAAGTCTGGTTGTATAAGACAGTGTGTTGACTATATCTGGTTACAAATGAGCTACATTAACACTTAACCTGCCAACTAAATTGGACGGAATGTGCAAATAACATAGATCTATGGTGTTTGCTATTCAGACAAGTGCTTTAGCTCTACTATCCGAAGAGCCTGATCAGATGGCACGTTCTATGTTCAGTGCTGTCTGACCTGGCTCTATGCTATTTGCAAAAGCAACTTTAGTTGTGATTGGCAGGTTACGGGTTGACCAACTGCGATACTTACTGTAATGAGGCATATCTGTGGGTACCGTGGGTAACATCACTGATCTTTCTATTTCTTTCTTTCATCATTTCTTCAGCCTGCTCATCAAACACTGATGTGTCCTAAAATTATTTTATTAAGTTTTACATATGACAAAATAATGCACCAATCAGTTGTAAACTCCTCCTCCACCAGATTCAAGAAAGGGTGGAGCCTATTCATTTGTAAACTCCGCCTCCACCAGGCTCAGGAATGGGTGGAGCCAAATCAGCTGTAAACTCAGCCTCCACCAGGCTCAGGAAAGGGTGGAGCCAAATCAGTTGTAAACTCCTCCTCCACCAGGTTCTGGAATGGGTGGAGCCAAATCAGTTGTAAACTCCGCATCCACCAGGTTCAGGAAAGAGTGGAGCCAAATCAGTTGTAAACTCTGCCTCCACCAGGCTCAGGAAAGGGTGGAGCCAAATCAGTTGTAAACTCCGCCTCCACCAGGTTCAGGAAAGGGTGGAGCCAAATCATTTGTAAACTCCGCCTCCACCAGGTTCAGGAAAGAGTGGAGCCAAATCAGTTGTAAACTCTGCCTCCACCAGGCTCAGGAAAGGGTGGAGCCAAATCAGTTGTAAACTCTGCCTCCACCAGGTTCAGGAAAGGGTGGAGCCAAATCATTTGTAAACTCCGCCTCCACCAGGTTCAGGAAAGAGTGGAGCCAAATCAGTTGTAAACTCTGCCTCCACCAGACTCAGGAAAGGGTGGAGCCAAATCAGTTGTAAACTCCGCCTCCACCAGGTTCAGGAAAGAGTGGAGCCAAATCAGTTGTAAACTCCGCCTCCACCAGGCTCAGGAATGGGTGGAGCTAAATCAGTTGTAAACTCCGCCTCCACCAGGCTCAGGATATGGAAACAAAATGGCCATATTTACTGGCCTCAGTATAACACATGAGCAAACTTACAGGTGTGTTACCTGGTGGGTAATGAGCATACTTACAGGTGTGTTACCTGGCGGGTAATGAGCATACTTACAGGTGTGTTACCTGGTGGGTAATGAGCATACTTACAGGTGTGTTACCTGGTGGGTAATGAGCATACTTACAGGTGTGTTACTTGGCGGGTAATGAGCAAACTTACACGTGTGTTACCTGGCGGGTAATGAGCATACTTACAGGTGTGTTACCTGGCGGGTAATGAGCATACTTACAGGTGTGTTACCTGGCGGATAATGAGCAAACTTACAGGTGTGTTACCTGGCGGGTAATGAGCAAACTTACAGGTGTGTTACCTGGCGGGTAATGAGCAAACTTACAGGTGTGTTACCTGGCGGGTAATGAGCATACTTACAGGTGTGTTACCTGGCGGGTAATGAGCAAACTTACAGGTGTGTTACCTGGCGGGTAATGAGCAAACTTACAGGTGTGTTACCTGGCGGGTAATGAGCAAACTTACAGGTGTGTTACTTGGCGGGTAATGAGCAAACTTACAGGTGTGTTACCTGGCTGGTAATGCGCATACTTACAGGTGTGTTACCTGGTGGGTATTGAGCATACTTACAGGTGTGTTACCTGGCGGGTAATGAGCAAACGTACAAGTGTGTTACCTGGCGGGTAATGAGCATACTTACAGGTGTGTTACCTGTCGGGTAATGAGCAAACTTACACGTGTGTTACCTGGCGGGTAATGAGCAAACTTACACGTGTGTTACCTGGCGGGTAATGAGCATACTTACAGGTGTGTTACCTGGCGGGTAATGAGCATACTTACAGGTGTGTTACCTGGCGGGTAATGAGCATACTTACAGGTGTGTTACCTGGCGGGTAATGAGCATACTTACAGGTGTGTTACCTGGCGGGTAATGAGCATACTTACAGGTGTGTTACCTGGCGGGTAATGAGCATACTTACAGGTGTGTTACCTGGCGGGTAATGAGCAAACTTACAGGTGTGTTACCTGGCGGGTAATGAGCATACTTACAGGTGTGTTACCTGGCGGGTAATGAGCATACTTACAGGTGTGTTACCTGGCGGGTAATGAGCATACTTACAGGTGTGTTACCTGGCGGGTAATGAGCAAACTTACAGGTGTGTTACCTGGCGGGTAATGAGCCTACTTACAGGTGTGTTATCTGGCGGGTAATGAGCAAACTTACATGTGTGTTACCTGGCGGGTAATGCGCAAACGTACAGGTGTGTTACCTGGCGGGTAATGCGCAATATTACAGCTGTGTTATCTGGCGGGTAATGCGCAAACTTACATGTGTGTTACCTGGCGGGTAATGAGCATACTTACAGGTGTGTCACCTGGCGGGTAACTGTCCACTCTGTGTGGGAATGGGAAGAAATTCACCATGTGTGTATCACTGATTGCAGTCAGCACGTGCGCCTCATACTTCAACTGATACAGTGCGTTATAAACACTCACATTCAATCCCTGAAATATTACAATACAGATCGAGGTATTAAATCATGCTGCAATGAAGATGAGCTGACAAGGTGAATATAGACGTAGACAAGAGCAAGCCTCCGTCACGCTGATAAAGCAGGAGCAAGCCCCCGTCATGGTGATAAAACAGGAGCAAGCCTCCGTGATGGTGATAAAACAAGAGCAAGCCCCCGTCATGCTGATAAAACAGGAGCAAGCCCCCGTCACGCTGATAAAACAAGAGCAAGCCCCCATCACGCTGATAAAACAAGAGCAAGCCCCCGTCACGCTGATAAAACAAGAGCAAGCCCCCGTCACGCTGATAAAACAAGAGCAAGCCCCCGTCACGCTGATAAAACAAGAGCAAGCCCCCGTCACGCTGATAAAACAGGAGCAAGCCCCCGTCATGCTGATAAAACAAGAGCAAGCCCCCGTCACGCTGATAAAACAAGAGCAAGCCCCCGTCATGGTGATAAAACAGAGCAAGCCTCCGTCATGGTGATAAAACAGGAGCATGCCTCCGTCATGGTGATAAAACAAGAGCAAGCCTCCGTCATGGTGATAAAACAGGAGCAAGCCCCCGTCACGCTGATAAAACAGGAGCAAGCCCCCGTCACGCTGATAAAACAAGAGCAAGCCCCTGTGTGTGGGGCGTCACGCTGATAAAACAAGAGCAAGCCCCCGTCACGCTGATAAAGCAAGAGCAAACCTCCGTCACGCTGATAAAGCAAGAGCAAGCCCCCGTCACGCTGATAAAACAGAGCAAGCCCCCGTCACGCTGATAAAACAGGAGCAAGCCCCCGTCACGCTGATAAAACAAGAGCAAGCCCCGTCACGCTGATAAAGCAAGAGCAAGCCTCCGTCACGCTGATAAAACAAGAGCAAGCCCCCGTCATGCTGATAAAACAAGAGCAAGCCCCCGTCACGCTGATAAAACAGGAGCAAGCCCCCGTCACGCTGATAAAACAAGAGCAAGCCCCTGTCACGCTGATAAAACAGGAGCAAGCCCCCGTCACGCTGATAAAACAAGAGCAAGCCCCCGTCACGCTGATAAAGCAAGAGCAAACCTCCGTCACGCTGATAAAGCAAGAGCAAGCCCCGTCACGCTGATAAAACAGAGCAAGCCCCCCGTCACGCTGATAAAACAGGAGCAAGCCCCCGTCACGCTGATAAAACAAGAGCAAGCCCCCGTCACGCTGATAAAGCAAGAGCAAACCTCCGTCACGCTGATAAAGCAAGAGCAAGCCCCGTCACGCTGATAAAACAAGAGCAAGCCCCCGTCACGCTGATAAAACAAGAGCAAGCCCCCGTCACGCTGATAAAACAAGAGCAAGCCCCCGTCACGCTGATAAAACAGGAGCAAGCCCCCGTCATGCTGATAAAACAAGAGCAAGCCCCCGTCACGCTGATAAAACAAGAGCAAGCCCCCGTCATGGTGATAAAACAGAGCAAGCCTCCGTCATGGTGATAAAACAGGAGCATGCCTCCGTCATGGTGATAAAACAAGAGCAAGCCTCCGTCATGGTGATAAAACAGGAGCAAGCCCCCGTCATGGTGATAAAACAGGAGCAAGCCTCCGTCACGCTGATAAAACAAGAGCAAGCCCCCGTCATGCTGATAAAACAAGAGCAAGCCCCCGTCACGCTGATAAAACAGGAGCAAGCCCCCGTCACGCTGATAAAACAAGAGCAAGCCCCCGTCACGCTGATAAAACAGGAGCAAGCCCCCGTCACGCTGATAAAACAAGAGCAAGCCCCCGTCACGCTGATAAAGCAAGAGCAAACCTCCGTCACGCTGAAAGCAAGAGCAAGCCCCCGTCACGCTGATAAAACAGAGCAAGCCCCCGTCACGCTGATAAAACAGAGCAAGCCCCCGTCACGCTGATAAAACAGAGCAAGCCCCCGTCAACGCTGATAAAACAGGAGCAAGCCCCCGTCACGCTGATAAAACAAGAGCAAGCCCCCGTCACGCTGATAAAACAAGAGCAAGCCCCCATCACGCTGATAAAGCAAGAGCAAGCCTCCGTCATGCTGATAAAGCAAGAGCAAGCCTCCGTCACGCTGATAAAGCAAGAGCAAGCCTCCGTCACGCTGATAAAACAGGAGCAAGCCTCCGTCACGCTGATAAAACAGGAATAACCCTCCGTCACGCTGATAAAACAGAGCAGGCCCCCGTCATGCTGATAAAACAGGAGCAAGCCCCCGTCAAGCTGATAAAACAAAGCAAGCCCCATCACGCTGATAAACACAGAGCAAGCCCCGTCACGCTGATAAAACAGGAGCAAGCCCCCGTCACGCTGATAAAACAAGAGCAAGCCCCCGTCACGCTGATAAAGCAAGAGCAAGCCTCCGTCACGCTGATAAAACAAGAGCAAGCCCCCGTCATGCTGATAAAACAAGAGCAAGCCCCCGTCACGCTGATAAAACAGGAGCAAGCCCCCGTCACGCTGATAAAACAAGAGCAAGCCCCCGTCACGCTGATAAAACAGGAGCAAGCCCCCGTCACGCTGATAAAACAAGAGCAAGCCCCGTCACGCTGATAAAGCAGGAGCAAACCTCCGTCACGCTGATAAAGCAAGAGCAAGCCCCCGTCACGCTGATAAAACAGAGCAAGCCCCCGTCACGCTGATAAAACAGGAGCAAGCCCCGTCACACTGATAAAACAAGAGCAAGCCCCCGTCACGCTGATAAAGCAAGAGCAAACCTCCGTCACGCTGATAAAGCAAGAGCAAGCCCCCGTCACGCTGATAAAACAAGAGCAAGCCCCCGTCACGCTGATAAAACAAGAGCAAGCCCCCGTCACGCTGATAAAACAAGAGCAAGCCCCCGTCCGCTGATAAAGCAAGAGCAGTCTCCGTCACGCTGAACAACAAGAGCAAGCCCCCTTCATGCTGATAAAACAGAGCACGCCCCGCAACGCTGATAAAACAGGAGCAAGCCCCCCGTCAACGCTGATACAACACAGCAAGCCCCTGTCACGCTGATAAAACATGAGCAAGCCCCGTCACGCTGATAAACAAGAGCAAGCCCCCTTCACGCTGATAAAGCAAGCAAGCCTCCGTCACGCTGATAAAGCACGAGCAAGCCCCCGTCACGCTGATAAAACCGAGCAAGCCCCCCGTCACCGCTGATAAACAGATGCAAGCCCCCGTCACGCTGATAAAACAGAGCAAGCCCCCGTCCGCTGATAAAGCAAGAGCAAACCTCCGTCACGCTGATAAAGCAAGATCAATCCCCCTTCACGCTGATAAAAAAACAAGAGCAAGCCCCGTCACGCTGATAACAAGAGCAGCCCCCTTCACGCTGATACAACAAGAGCAAGCCCCCGTCACCGCTGATAAACAGGAGCAAGCCCCCGTCATGCTGATAAAACAAGAGCAAGCCCCCGTCACGCTGATAAAACAAGAGCAAGCCCCCGTCATGGTGATAAAACAGAGCAAGCCTCCGTCATGGTGATAAAACAGGAGCATGCCTCCGTCATGGTGATAAAACAAGAGCAAGCCTCCGTCATGGTGATAAAACAGGAGCAAGCCCCCGTCATGGTGATAAAACAGGAGCAAGCCTCCGTCACGCTGATAAAACAAGAGCAAGCCCCCGTCATGCTGATAAAACAAGAGCAAGCCCCCGTCACGCTGATAAAACAGGAGCAAGCCCCCGTCACGCTGATAAAACAAGAGCAAGCCCCCGTCACGCTGATAAAACAGGAGCAAGCCCCCGTCACGCTGATAAAACATAGCAGCCCCCGTCCTCTGATAAAGCAAGCGCAAACCTTCCGTCACGCTGATAAAGCAAGCGCCCGCCCCGTCACGCTGATAAAACAGAGCAACCGCCCCCGTCACTCTGATAAACAGAGCAAGCCCCTCCACGCTGATAAAACATAGCAAGCCCCCGTCAACGCTGATAAACAGGAGTAATCCCCCGTCACGCTGATAAAACCAAAGCAAGCCCCCGTCACGCTGATACACAAGAGCAGCCCCCATCACGCTGATAAAGCAGAGCAGCCTCCGTCATGCTGATAAAGCAAGAGCAAGCCTCCGTCACGCTGATAAAGCAAGAGCAAGCCTCCGTCACGCTGATAAAACAGGAGCAAGCCTCCGTCACGCTGATAAAACAGGAATAACCCTCCGTCACGCTGATAAAACAGAGCAGGCCCCCGTCATGCTGATAAACAGGAGCAAGCCCCCGTCAAGCTGATAAAACAAAGCAAGCCCCCATCACGCTGATAAAACAGAGCAAGCCCCCGTCACGCTGATAAAACAGGGCAAGCAGCCCCCGTCATGCTGATAAAACAGAGCAAGCCTCCGTCACGCTGATAAAACAGGCAAGCCTCCGTCACGCTGATAAAACAGGAGCAAGCCCCCGTCAAGCTGATAAAACAGAGCAAGCCCCCGTCATGCTGATAAAACAAGAGCAAGCCCCCATCACGCTGATAAAGCAAGAGCAAGCCTCCGTCACGCTGATAAAACAGGAGCAAGCCCCCATCACGCTGATAAAACAGGAATAACCCTCCGTCACGCTGATAAAAACTATTCATTTTTACATCTTACAAAATCCAGTACAGACACTGCGTAAAAATACTGAACATAGCTCCGAATGTACAATTTATACATATAATAAAAACTTGTCAAGCTATTGGGTTAATCCATCAAGCAAACTAGAAATTGTCTTTCTAAAACCGTGTTTAGATATGTAAAATAAAAGCATATAAATGTATTAAACATATGGTAAATTATCAATTGATTTAAACATAAAAAAATCACTGTTTGTTTATTTTATTATTTCCCATTATATTTCAGATTTACCAAAATACGTATAAAACCAGATCTGGGTCACTTCGAAAATATATTGGGTTCATCCTAGACACCGCGCCCCAGACCCACCCTTGAACCAAATTTCATAAAATCATGTCTACATCTTATTGTGTAATAAACAAACAAACAAATAAACAGAGATAAAAACATAATCTCCTTGGTGAAGGTACAAAGCAGAAACTTAAAACTTGTACTTACAGACTCAGTGATTGGCGTGAGGCCTGTGTTGTCATCCACTCCAACCAGTAGGATGACATCAGCCAGAGCGTTTGGTACAACCACCACCGGTCCTGCACTTCTGACACATCCATCCCTTCGTTCATAAATAGTTTCTATACCAGCCATATGAATCAATGGTTACACGTTGAAGTTGATCAGCTTAGTAGTTCCATGTTCATACAGTAATTATTATGCGCAGTCATGTTTCATCAGAACATCATGAGTCTGCATACATTGTACATCACAAACTATTTAACATACCTGCAAAAGAAGACATTTTTTATTTTGCAATTTGAACTTAAACATTCTTCATTGTACAACATATATATACATAAACGTTCTTCATTGTACAACATATATATACATAAACATTCTTCATTGTACAACATATATATACATAAACATTCTTCATTGTACAACATATATATACATAAACGTTCTTCATTGTACAACATATATATACATAAACATTCTTCATTGTACAACATATATATACATAAACGTTCTTCATTGTACAACATATATATACATAAACATTCTTCATTGTACAACATATATATACATAAACGTTCTTCATTGTACAACATATATATACATAAACATTCTTCATTGTACAACATATATATACATAAACGTTCTTCATTGTACAACATATATATACATAAACGTTCTTCATTGTACAACATATATATACATAAACGTTCTTCATTGTACAACATATATATACATAAACATTCTTCATTGTACAACATATATATACATAAACATTCTTCATTGTACAACATATATATACATAAACGTTCTTCATTGTACAACATATATATACATAAACATTCTTCATTGTACAACATATATATACATAAACATTCTTCATTGTACAACATATATATACATAAACATTCTTCATTGTACAACATATATATATCAGTACATAAAATCATTCACGTGAAAAATATGCCACTATGAGAAAATCATATACAGTATTGACAATACCTACCGGTACATATAATACATTATAATTTACATTCTCATTATTTTTAGCCATTTCATTGCTTAACCCATTTAACACCAAGTAACTGATATGGACTGGTCCATGATATTCATAAACCAATAAATGAATCAGAAAATCACATTTGGACAAGTTCATTTATCAAAATGGGTAATTATGTCTAAAAATAGTCATATCACTGGCAAAAAAGTGCAGATCCTGATGAGACAGCTCGTCACGAGCCGGCTCATCTGGATCGACACTTTTTGTAAGCCTATTTAGAGGTCTGTGGTGTTGAAAGGGTTAAAGCAGCATTACATTGTATGAAATAAATTATATTTGAAAAATTAAAATTTTACATATGGGTACATGTAGCAATGCTGCTACACATTCTTAAATTATAATTTGTATAATTATGTTCAACTAGTAAACAGTGTTTTTTTGCGATAAAACAAACTCGATACCGAAAGTAGGACTTTCCCAGTTGGTCGGTCACGCACTTGTCTACAATCGGAACGCATCATCTGCACTTGTTTACATTCGGAATGCATCGTCCCCATTTGTCCCACGTTGTCTTTTTTAATTGAATTACTTGAGATGTCGATTCATGCCTCTGTTATCTAAGTCTTTTATGGACATGTCTACAATCCCCGCCAGGGGTTCGACATTAGAGGAAGATAGATAGATAGTCTTTCATGTTCAAAATATGTTGACAATCCAAAGTGCTTTTCTACATCCGCTGTGCGTGTTTACATTTTGTGTGTTGATAAACAATTCGCGTATACGAAGGTCTATATTTATTGGATTTTTATCGTTTCTAAAGACTATTTCGATTTTTGTAAACACACACACATTAGTATTTATATTTTACCGAAAAACATCCTTTAGTTTATACAAATTTATTTTAGCTCGATTGCGAAACAAGTTATTTCAACTTACATAAATCACTCTCGAGACCTCATTCCTGATGGAATCCATCGCCACGAGGGAGAGAAAAGAGGCAACGTGGAATTTAAATGCCTTGCCTAAGGGCACAATCGTAACGGCTCCAGTGGGGCTCGAACTCCGGACCTTTCACACCTGAAGCGAACGCGCATCCACTGCGCTATCACAACTTCTATAACATCCTTTATTATGATATAGTTAAGTATATGAGGATGACAATATGAGATTCTAACACTTTATTTGTTCCATGAGACGGCGATGCATTGCAGTTGGAGCCGTTGCGATTGTGCCCTTAGGCAAGGCAATTAAATTCCACGTTGCCTCTTCTCTCTCCCTCGTGGAGATGGATTCCATCTCGAGAGTGATTAATATATGTTGTAAGAACTTGTTTCGCAATCGAGCTAAAGTAAATTTAGAAGAGAAGTGAGAGATGTCAGTAGTGGTCATATCCGGTACTGACTATTGTGTGAATATACCACTAACAAGTAACAGACTCAGATCAGGGATTAGTTTAGAGGGCGATGTGGGCGAAATTGTCGCCCCTAGGGACCCTGACTTCGCCCTCTGGGGACCCCACTTCTCCCTAAAAAAAAAATTATAAAGCAATCATTCTATTCAAATGTTGTATTTAATGGTTGTACTGTGCATTTTAACCCTATTGTGCAGAAGTATATTAAAAAACACCATTTAAGGAAGCGATTGCGCGCTCACTTCTCCCAAAAATTCTGACCTAGAATGAACCCTGCAGATGCGTGACGCAAAGTACAAAAAAAGGTACACGCAATTATTTAGTAATGAACATTTCCGAGAAAGGGCATAGAACAATTTAGATAGACATGAATTCAACGTGGGACCTGAACATTTCAGAGAAAACTAAGTGTTATTAAAGGAAAAACCAATCTTAGCCTTCCCCACATACCATTGGCGTACCGGTAATCGGCCGTCTAATGCTTTTCGGTGAATGTCTTCTAGTCAGTTTCTTTTACGGCAAGTGGAATAACATTACTAAGTAAAATGACCATTTCTACATTTATTGCAATTGTCTAAACTGAGATTGCATAACAAATGTTCAAAATAAAATACACTTTCACTCGCTTGTGATTTCAACATGGCATCGAAAAAAGTACCTATTATCGGCCGACCTTGAAAATTCATGTAACAGAAATGTTGATTACAGTTAAGTTCCAAAAAGCTAATTAACATTGGGTATAATAAAAATTGTTACTCGAAATGGAGGAATTTAACATCCAACAAATTATGATTACTCTTCAATATGAGGCAAGTTGTGACATGGAGAGAAATGTATCATTTAATGTGAAGAGTGGCACACTATACTGTCTTGCTGCCGATTTTACTGGCAAATCCATGTCTCTAACAGCCTGATATGCATTTGTCAGTGCACTTGGTGAATAGACGCCAGGTTGGATTTGATAAAAAAAATGGATGACACTGATTTAGCATAAATAGTAAATATCTTGGACAATAGTATTTTTGAATAAAAAATGTTAAAAAGCTGTAAGAGGAACACTATATTTGAATTGACCTGTTACAAAAACAAACACATATTTCTTTATATTGACCTCTCTTTAAGAGATTTTTTGGCTACACATAAATGGGATTAATGAAAACATCAACATTTGCATACGTTCAAATAAAATGTTAAAATGTATCTGCTTTACGCGCAGTTTGCTCTTTGATAAGTAATATGTGAACACCATAAGTACCAAAGCAGCTGTTTTAAATAGAAATTAAGTCATTTTTGTTCCAGATGTAAACAAATATCACGTGAATAAATAAAGGCCGACCGATATCAGGGATGTTGCCGATATATGACATAGCAACGCTTCTTGTTGTCATTACCAATAAGGCAAGGTACCTCACGCACATTGCTTAGTACCTGTTAACCACTTAGGACGGCTAAGAGTGACCGGGAAAACATGTCTTGGACCCCACAAGAGGTTTAACATTAATCAGTTAATAGAACATACATACATAAGACTGTGTGTCCGCCTCTGTGGTAGAGTGGTTACGGTCGCTGAGATATAGCCCAAAATGGTGGTGATGCTGACCCGAAATATAACATAACATAACTGATAACATAAGACTGAAAGTGTGTTATCAATATCACGCCTTTCACAGTTCCACAATCGAATATTATATTAGTCTGACCTAACACAATGGAAAAACAATAACAAAGATTACAAACTCGCCACACAATTGCTGATAGTGATAAGAATGGGTTACTGTTGGTCATTCCGCTTTCCTCAACAACAAATAGTTTCCCGCCTCCTATCCTGGGATTTCCTGGAAGTCGCACTTGAAGTGATGAATCAGAATTATGTTTGTGAATGCATCAAAACGAACACCGAAAACAACACAATGGAATATCCCGATCGTATAGCCACATGATCTACACGAATAAAGATGACACCTACGCATTGATCTTAACTGATAAAAGAACTTTAATATTGTATACATGTCTGTTATCATTGGTCTACTTTTGGTTTCGATTGGGGACAGTAATTATGTTGTATACGATGACGTTTATATACGGACTACTGTGTTGTATATTTCATATTGGTAATATTAAATAATTAATTCGCATCTCATGAATACAAATAAAACTCAGAACTAGAAATATAATAAAAAGATACAACAGATGCTCCCACGAAAATAAACCAGCTTCCGCTTCCGTCATCACAAAAAGCATGGGAAAAGTTAAAAAATCTAAATTGTCTAGGCCTGGTGGACTATCTCTTGCGGACCAAGTTATGGATGATAGTTCTGTTAAACCATCGAACCGTCGAACCAGAGAGAAACAAGACAAGGACGATGAGGTCAAATAAAACCCAATTTCACTTGATTGTCATATGTTTTCGCGAGAGCACTTCTTTTCATTAGGGATTCGTTAACGATAGAGGCAGTAACGAAATATACAATTGGCAGTAATCTGGGCATTAGGGTTCTGGCTAATTTTGATCTTCAATTGAAGAGTATTCTACTGTTCAGATTTAGTTTACTGCCACCTGTTTTGTGAAATTACTGCCGCTATCCAGAGGCATATAACAACTGTTTAATATTCAAACATAAAGGAATGATCCTGTGCAGGCTCGGAGGTGCGAACAATTATCGCGATTTGACTATATTCAACAAATACAAGTGATGACACGATTGCTCATTATTATATAATCATAATCTTACATGATCATAAAAATATACATGCTGAGTAATACAGTAAATTTGTTCATTGATTACAGGGTGCTCATTAACGCCCATTGTTAAAATTCTTGAAGACAAATAAAACATTTTGATTGACTAATTAATAATCTACTAATTAATAATCTCATATTGTTTCTATGGGTACGTTTTGACTTTATACCTGTGGGTACGTTTTGACTTCTACTTGTGGGTACGTTTTGACTTATATGGGTACGTTTTGGTTGAAACACCTATTTACTATTTGTTTCTATGGGTACGTTTTGACTTCTACCTATGGGTACGTTTTGACTGTAATCCTAATTGACGGGCACAAGCGGAGAATAATAATTGGTACCATGGTCAGCTAATTTCAAAACATTTTGCACAACAATGTGTGTTTGAAAACTGTCCCACATGAAGGTTCAATGTTTATAAATATGATATCTGGCTAACAAAAGACCATGCCTTTTTCAAATATTTTATCATTCATGTCACTTTGACATGTAAATACTGATATTATTGACACACTATTGCGATTTGTTTCCATATGGTCAGAGGGAAATTGCCCCAGGCAACTAATCGATCCGTTTTTGAAATCGGTTTTGGTCCGTTTTATTCCATTCAATATATAGCGGAATTTTGTGACAAACGACAGCCATTTAGCTATTATGCAGTGGATAAGTAGTCACCATATCTATCCCACCTCCATAGATATTACTGGGACTACATGAGATTTAGGTTAATATACTATTATATCTCCATACAAACGACAGCCATTTAGCTACCATGTAGTGGATAAGTAGTCACCATATCTATCCCACCTCCATAGATATTACTGGGACTACATGAGATTCTGGCCTTTATTATGAACCTTGGTTTGGCTACTACATTGTCAATGTATGTCGTATTGGTAATGGCATCCAGAGGTGCTTCTATGAGGGAAATGGTTAAAATGTATATAAATTTAATCTCACTTATCCTGGAAAAGTGGCCAGAAAAACAATTTGTGCAACACTTTTGACATGTAAGTAACCTGCCGAAATAATTGATTGGAATGTTGTTTGCTATTCAGACAAGTGTTTTAGCGCCACTATCCAAATAGGTTAATAAGAGTTTAATATAAACAGTTTCAATATCGTATGTATGTTCCATTAATGTCAAACCCCTTCCGGGGACCTAGACATGTTTTCCTGAGCATGCTTAGCCGACCATAGCAGTTAACCAGTACTAAGCAATGTGTGTGAGGTGCCTTGCTCAATGACACTACACACATGGTCTGACTGAGGATCGAACCCGGACTGTTCGATTCCAAATCTGACGCTCTACCATTGGACCACGGATGCCACACTCTGCTAATCTGCTAGTGGCATAAAACTAAATGTCCATGTGAATGATGTGATAATATGTTATCCTGCAGTATGTGGACGACAAGCTGTCAAGGAGAATTTTGGAACAGGCAAGAAAGCAGCAAGAGGAACTAGAGGAGGAACATGGCACAGAAAGGTACCGTGTATTCCCGGCCCTTTTTCTCATCCAGAAATGTGATTTATGGCCGCGCAACAAGTATATTCCCAGTCATAAGTCGACCTTTTTCTCATCCAGAAATGTGACTTATGGCCGCGCAACAAGTATATTCCCAGTCATAAGTAGCCCTTTTTCTCATCCAGAAATGTGACTTATGGCCTAGCAACAAGTATATTCCCAGTCCTAAGTCGCCCTTTTTCTCATGCAGAAATGTGACTTATGGCCGAGCAACAAGTATATTCCCAGTCATAAGTAGCCCTTTTTCTCATCCAGAAATGTGACTTATGGCCTAGCAACAAGTATATTCCCGGTCCTAAGTCAACCTTTTTCTCATCCAGAAATGTGACTTATGGTCGAGCAACAAGCAAAATAAATTGTTCTGTGATGGAACTACGGCAACCAAATATCTCAAATTTAGCTCAGTTTCATTCAAAAATGATAGAATAACCCATTGTCGTAACGAATGTTATTAGTCCACAAAGTACCTTTGACTTATGTAAGGATCCAGCTTAAAATCCGCATTTTCAAGCCAAAATTTTACCCTCAACTTATGGCCGAGATCGACTTATGGCCAGGAATATACTGTGCACAAATAAACTAGTAATTAAGTGTGAATGTACATCATACATACTACGCTCAGCACTCAGACTATTGCGTCTTTAAAATGTGTTATTTAATAAAAATTTCAACCAAATTTAAGTTTTAATCATATTTTATTTGCTACTTGTCATTTACTATACATGCATAATCATGACAAAGCAAAGACAAAGCTAAATGGCAACAAAATAGGGTTAACATTCACCATAGTGGAAGTCGTGATAGCACAGTGGACGCGCGTTCGCTTCAGGTGCGAAAGGTCCGGAGTTCGAGCCCTGCTGGAGCCGTTACGATTGTGCCCTTAGGCAAGGCATTTCAATTACACGTTGTCTTTTCTCTCTCCCTCGTGGCGATGGATTCCATCAGGAATGAGCTCGAGAGTGATTAATATAAGTTGAAATAACTTGTTTCGCAATCGAGCTCAAATAAATTTGTATAAATAACATTCACCATATGACCATTAAATACAACATTTGAATAGAAGGAGTGCTGTATAATTGACCAGTGTGTCGTAACAGACAAAATTGTGTATGAAAATTGTAAAAAAATAATGTTGTTTTTTTTTAGGGAAATGTGAGGGCCCCCAGGGGGCACATTCTTCTGGTCCTAGTTTGACAGGTCCCGATTCAATATTTGTGAATATACATTTCTACCATGGACATCATTTATGTATATTTATTAAACCATGAACATGATGCTTTATGAGTTGTTGAAGACCAAGATTTGTGTGTTATATTCCTTCTTAATCATCACTGATGGTCACGGGTTCAAGCCCCGCTCAGGCCGTGTCTCATTTATATGAAAAAGTTGGCAGTTTCTTACGGAGGTTGGTGCACCCAAGTACTGGTTAACCGCTGGAGCCTGCCCAGGAAAGGTGTTGTTAGGTAAACTGCCCGCTGGCGATATAGCCCAAAATGGTGCTGATGCAGGCGTAAAACCCGAAATATAACATAACATATTCCTTCTTAGTGGCAGTGCAACAAAGAAATCTCCACATGTAAAGTTGGGTGTGGCCAGATCTAAAGATTCTGAGTCTGATGATTCTAGTGAAGACGAGGAGCATGAGGAATTCTATGAACAAATTGTAAGTACATGTATGGTGTAAATATAGTAGATTTATCTGAGTCTGGTGGTGAGGTAACTATAGTAGATGTATCTGAGTCTGATGATGATGTAAATAAAGTGGATGTATCTGAGTCTGATGATGATGTAAATAAAGTGGATGTATCTGAGTCTGGTGATGATGTAACTATAGTAGATGTATCTGAGTGGTGATGATGTAACTATAGTAGATGTATCTGAGTCTGATGATGATGTAAATAAAGTGGATGTATCTGAGTCTGGTGATGATGTAACTATAGTAGATGTATCTGAGTCTGGTGATGATGTAACTATAGTAGATGTATCTGAGTCTGGTGATGATGTAACTATAGTGGATGTATCTGAGTCTGATGCTGATGCAACTATAGTGGATGTATCTGAGTCTGGTGATGATGTAACTATAGTAGATGTACCTGAGTCTGATGGTGAGGTAAATATAGTAGATGTATCTGAGTCTGATGATGATGTAAATATAGTAGATGTATCTGAGTCTGATGGTGAGGTAAATATAGTGGATGTATCTGAGTCTGATGATGATGATGTAAATATAGTAGATGTATCTGAGTCTGATGATGAGGTAAATATAGTAGATGTATCTGAGTCTGATGATGAGGTAAATATAGTAGATGTATCTGAGTCTGATGATGATGTAAATAAAGTAGATGTACCTGAGTCTGGTGATGATGTAAATAAAGTGGATGTATCTGAGTCTGATGATGATGTAAATAAAGTGGATGTATCTGAGTCTGGTGATGATGTAAATAAAGTGGATGTATCTGAGTCTGATGATGATGTAAATAAAGTGGATGTATCTGAGTCTGATGATGATGTAAATAAAGTGGATGTATCTGAGTCTGATGATGATGTAAATAAAGTAGATGTATCTGAGTCTGATGATGATGTAAATAAAGTGGATGTATCTGAGTCTGATGATGATGTAACTATAGTAGATGTATCTGATGATGATGATGATGATGATGATGATGATGATGATGATGATGATGATGATGTAAATAAGGTAGATGTATCTGAGTCTGATGCTTCTAGTGAAGAGGAGGGGCATGAGGAATTCTATGAACAAATTGTAAGTACATGTATGATGTAAATAAAGTGGATGTATCTGAGTCTGATGCTTCTAGTGAAGAGGAGGGGCATGAGGAATTCTATGAACAAATTGTAAGTACATGTATGATGTAAATAAAGTCAATGTGTTGAGATAGACGAAGGAATTTCCTGAAGCGTTTGTAAGTGGAATAGATGCCGAGAGATTAGCATGGTGAACTGACACTCACTTGACCCTCTGCTTTGAGTTCCAGTTCTGGAATCGGCCCGTCTTCTGAAAGTTAAATGATAAACGTCATTCCGGAGGCACACTCTCAATTAACGTATCCAAAAACAGGTTTGAGTTCTACTTTGTTTGACCACTTTAATCTGAGCAAGCTGTGGACGAACTGCGTTTCCACTTGGGCACATTCTGCAGATATTTGCCTTTTCACCGATGTAGTGTCGTTTTAAAAATGTTAATGTAGTGTCGTTTAAAAAATGTTAATGTAGTGTCGTTTTAAAAATGTTAATGTAGTGTCGTTTTAAAAATGTTAATGTAGTGTCGTTTTAAAAATGTTCATGTAGTGTCGTTTTAAAAATGTTAATGTAGTGTCGTTTTAAAAATGTTAAACGGATGGATTTCATTACTGCAAAACATAAAGCGATATAGAATGTAATTTGCTATTTATATAATACAATTTATTTCCAAATATTTGCCTAAAAAACTGAGTATTCCAACAAATAAACAAACATCGTATACGCGGTTTGTTGACATAATAAAATAATGTAAATAGGGTCAACATTCATGCGTAATACAAAGCGTTTATCCTGAATATCACAAGTTATTGTACATATTTACCATGATATCTCACATGTGTACCTATGCATATTTATTTGTAGACAAATATTAGTTAAATGATCTCTAAACGAAAGTATCGCGTGTTTAGTATTGACTTCAATGACAACAAACGTCAATTCAGGAGCATGGATGACCATTATATGAAATAAATACTTTCACTCTTGAAAGTTTGTATACCACAAAAGCACTGTTTATTGATTCAATGTTAGTGTTCGAATGTATTCATAAGAATTTGTAGTAGCAATGCATTTATACGTGAAAAAAATCATTTTATTTGATTTTTGCGATGTAATGTAGCTTTAAAGAGTAATTCTGGTATTGAAAGACAGTTAGTTTGAACAAGAATAGGATTTAGGATGACATTAAATTACTTTTGTAATTTGTTGCACAGGAAATTGATGAGGATGACGAAAAGGCGCTGACAAAATTTATGTCCCACAATCCTCCAGCTAGACGCACACTTGGCGATATCATACAGGAAAAACTGACCGAGAAAAAGACGGAAATACAAAGTCAAATGACCGGTAAGGCAGATTGTTTGGGAGATGCTATACCTACATTTGACCAGTAAGGCAGATTGTGTGGGAGCTGCTATTCCTACATTTGACCAGTAAGGCAGATTGTTTGGGAGATGCTATTCCTACATTTGACCAGTAAGGCAGATTGTTTGAGAGTTGCTATACCTACATTTGACCGGTACGGCAGATTGTTTGAGAGTTGCTATACCTACATTTGACCAGTATGGCAGATTGTTTGGGAGCTGCTATACCTACATTTGACCGGTACGGCAGATTGTTTGGGAGCTGCTATACCTACATTTGACCGGTACGGCAGATTGTTTGGGAGCTGCTATACCTACATTTGACCAGTACGGCAGATTGTTTGGGAGATGCTATACCTACATTTGACCGGTACGGCAGATTGTTTGGAAGATGCTATACCTACATTTGACCGGTAAGGCAGCTATACCTACATTTAAACTTTTTATTTTTGCAACGATTGCGAAGCAAGTTGTAACAACTTATATTAATCACACTCGTTGGTGCGGATGAAAGCGTAAATGTGGGCATTCGTGTGGGAGGAAACCGGAGTACCCAGAGAAAACCCACCTCTCCAATCTGGCGACCACCGTACCATCTCACATACTTCCTGGTCCGAGGATCAAACCCGGGTTGCATTGGTAAGAAGCGAGCGCGCTAACCACTGCGCTAATCGGACAGCCTGGTAGATTTAATATTAATTACGAGAAACAGTATGGGTTGTAAATAAATGATACAAGTCTATTGTATAAAATATTTGTGAATTACAGATAATGCGAGCGTACAATTAGATCAGCTGGACGAGAGATTGGTGAACATGTACAAAAGTATCCGACAGATACTACAGAAATACCGCAGTGGGAAGCTACCAAAGGCGTTCAAGGTGGTACCGTCCCTCCGGAACTGGGAACAGGTTTGTGCAGCGAGTGGTGCATGTTGCTAAGAATGCTTAAAAATAGTTTCTGATGTTGAAATGCTTATATATATGCTGCAGGGCTAATTCTAAGGCTGTCCGATTAGCGCAGTGGTTAGCGTGTTCGTTTCTCACCAATGCTACCCTGGTTCGATCCTCGTACCGGGACGTATGTCAGATGCTATGATAGTCGCCAGATAGGACATGTGCGTTTTCACCGGGTATTCAAATATTATTTTGTTAATGTCATCTGTCAGGGTCTCCTCGCCATGTAGGATAGTATGCAGATTAGCAGTAGGGCATAATCTTAGCACATTGTGTAGGAAATCAATTCGAATATTAAAATATCCTTCTATTGAAATGTTGAATTTAAAGCTCATAATATGTAATTTATTCATAAGGCACAAAAAACCAAGTTTTATGCACCAATCACCCTGTACCACTATCCTAGGACACACCCTCTATATATAAATCTCTCGTCTATAAACTAGTTTGAGTTTATATATATGATAATCGGTATCCACACGTCCACACGATGTTATAAAAGACTTGTTTCACAATTGATCACAGTTTCTTACGGAGGTTGGTGCACCCAAGTACTGGTTAACCGCTGGAGACTGCCCAGGAAAGGTGTTGTTAGGTAAACTGCCCGCCGGCGATATAGCCCAATATGGTGCTGATGCAGGCGTAAAACCCGAAATAACATAACATAACAATTGATCACAACAAAATTTGTATAAACTGAGTTTTTGGTATTTCAGATTTTGTATTTAACAGAGCCGGAGACCTGGTCAGCAGCAGCTATGTATCAAGCAACGAGGATATTCACGTCTAATCTAAATGCCAAAATGGCACAGAGGTAATTAAAGTTGTGTGTTTTTTTATTGTCTCATATACGTAGTATTGCCTCAGATATTGTTTCACAGGAAGATGGTTACTAGGTTACTATTAATATATTTGTATGTTGCTAGGTAATTGGGTGCACCTACGGTAGTGTTTAATATTTATTGCGTATTAATTTACGACATGAAGCTGATATTATAATACAGTGGAACCTCCCAAAACCGGACCCTCTCTAAATCGGAATACTCCCAAAACCGGACGTTTTTGAAAGTCCCGAATTGTTTCTTCTTTATTTCTTACATAAAATCACTCTAAAAACCGGAACCTCAACTCCGGAAACCGGACGAAAAATTTGCATAATTTGGGTACAGTTTGATGTAATTTCACCTCCCAAAACCGGAACAACTTTTAGGCGACATAGGTCTTCATCAATAAACTAAAATGTGTTGAATTTGTTTGTGTATTCCGTCATAAATTGACACGCTGCTGACACTTTCCAATCTCATTTTTAGCGGTGCGCGTTTGATCTATGAACGTGTGATAATCGCGCAAGATTATAAGATGTCAGGCTGATTGATGACTACTGCAATTAGCACTCATGTACAGTTAATTTGTCGGCTAACTGGGGGATTATGTTATAATCACGTGTAGATTACTATCCTATAGGCAATTATAAAACTTGAATAAAGGATTTTGTGAATCTCGTAATTTATTGTTTGATGCAACCGTTTGATCACCTGTGAAAGCACAATATAATCCAGTCACACAAGATAATTATGATTTTCGCAACTTTTGACCATTTCTTTTACAAAATAATATTTAAAGAATTGTTTTTCAAAAATATTTCACTTTATAAAGGCATATGTACTTTATAACGGTTATATGCAGTTTTGAAAACACATCAATAAAAAACCTCTGAAAACCGGAAACCTCTGTAAACCGGACTTTTTATCCAGTCCCAAAGATGTCCACTGTATTGTATTTGGCAAATACATGCTTCAAATATTTATACATTATATATTCATAGTTGGCTCCAAGTTTTTCAAATTGGCGACAAAAGTAGCGCAGACACAAATGCAGACGTCCGCCTCCGTGGTCACGGTCGCTGACTTGTATACCACTGTAACCTATCATCACTGATGGTCACGGGTTCGAGCCCCGCTCAGTCCGTGTCTCATTTATATGAAAAAGTTAGCAGTTTCTTACGGAGGTTGGTGCACCCAAGTACTGGTTAACTGCTGGAGCTTGCCCAGGAAAGGTGTTGTTAGGTAAACTGCCCGCCGGCGATATAGCCCAAAATGGTGCTGATGCATGCGTAAAACACGAAATATAACATATAATATAACAAATTCAGACAGAGGTAACCATGTTTCCGAATCTATTAAAATACTGTAATAGTCTTCGAATAGTCACACATTCGAATCACTAGAATACATGCATGTTTTATTTAGATTTTTACTACTTTCGACAATTCGAAGGCATTCACCGAGTTGTTACCGTCTCCGTGGCCTAGTGGTTACGACGACCGCCTACAGAGCGGGAGGTCGAAGGTTCGAATATCATCAGGTGTTCGATCTGATATTGGCCGGTTGGTGATCCGCCAGCTAGTTAAATAATGGTTACAGATTGCCTACCAGCCTGGCGCCTGGCATACAAGCATAGGATTCGGGAAGTACTGATGTTCATAAAAAAGAGGTGTCTCATAAGTCAGAAATGGCTGGCCCTTTAAATAGAAGTGACACTATAATAAACAAACACTTTTACTTTTTATTACTGTTGTTGACTTTCCCATCAATGATGTTAGTTCCAATCACAGCAGGTGTCAAATTCTTGCGTGAGAGGCAACTAAGTGGTTATACCATGTCTATCCAGGTTTCAATTTATAAACATTATAGAACCCAGATATAATAGTAATAACGCATTAAGAATATAACAAAACGCATTGAAAAGAAAAATATGGCGTTACAAAAATGTATTAAAACAATCTGATACCGTCTGGATTCCTGGCCTCTATAGAATAGGATTATTATTTTGCGCTGGTAGGGGGAGTTGTAGGTCGGGCTCAACCAAATAAACACACTGCGTATTCTACTCACTATGGCAACTGCTAGGAGTCCCGAGACACACATTTATAAATGAAACCGTTATGCAGTTAGGTCTACTGTATCTATATATAGAAAATTCTCGTGGTATAATATTTATATTAACAAAGTACAAGTAACAACAGTAATAGATTAAATACGTGACGTCTATATACATGTACAATGTTCATGGTTGTCAGTTACAAAATTCAGGTCCGCCTCCGTGGTCGAGTGGTTAAGGTCGCTGACTTGTATACCACTGTAACCTATCATCACTGATGGTCACGGGTTCGAGCCCCGCTCAGGCCGTGTCTCATTTATATGAAAAAGTTGGCAGTTTCTTACGGAGGTTGGTGCACCCAAGTACTGGTTAACCGTTGGAGCCTGCCCAGGAAAGGTGTTGTTAGGTAAACTGCCCGCCGGCGATATAGCCCGAAATGGTGCTGATGCAGGCGTAAAACCCGAAATATAACGTAACATATAACAAAATTCAGAAATCAACATTGACTAAATTTTCAGGGGGTGAAAATGCTCTTTACGCTAAAAGATTACCTGGAGCTCTGGAACCCGTTTTATATTTACCTGTTTACATACAAACAGAGGTCTTTACATACAAACAAAGGCCTTTACATACAAACAGAGGTCTTTACATACAAACAAAGGTCTTTACATACAAACAACTGGGGGTGAACAGGCAGACAAACAAACTAGGGGTGAACAGACAGACAAACAAACTGGGGTGAACAGACAGACAAACAAACAAACTGGGGGTGAACAGACAGACAAACAAACTGGGGGTGAACAGACAGACAGACAAACAAACTCCTGGTAGAGGAAAAAATAATGTACTCCAATGACCAAGTAACTTTGTAAAATAATTGGGGCCATGTGTTCTTAAGGTAACCATATATACCTACTGTTTCATGTTAGTTTGAGCATAATATTATGTTCTATCATGTACATGATTATTTACAACAATTGTATGTTTCAGGTTAGTTTGAGCATAATATTATGTTCTATCATGTACATGATTATTTACAACAATTGTATGTTTCAGGTTAGTTTGAGCATAATATTTATGTTCTATCATGTACCTGATTATTTACAACAATTGTATGTTTCAGGTTAGTTTGAGCATAATATTTATGTTCTATCATGTACATGATTATTTACAACAATTGTATGTTTCAGGTTCTTTAACTTGGTTTTGTTACCTAGGATACGAGATGATATCTCGGAATATAAAAGACTGAATTTTCATCTATATCAGGTATGTTATTACAAAATACGGGTCTCTGTGAACGAGTGGTTTAACAGGGGCACCTGAGACTGTGTGGTTAACTATTGTGGCTTTTGTAGTTACATAGGGGATAACATAACTGTATTATAATTGGCCGTCATTTTTTACTGGTCAACGGAACGATAAATAGTTTTAAAAAGTACAGTGTGCATGTGATTTGACATATTTATCCAAGATTTAAGTGGTCCATACTTCAATTACGCCGAATCGATCTGTTACCACAGAAACGTAATAGTTCATTCAAATCTGCCATGTCATCGATATAACGCAGAAACATGAAATTATATGTTGACATATTTTTGCAGTGTAAATGAGGCTACGGGAGCATTAGTGTATTTTCGGAAATAATCGTGCATAACCGTGTCTGTTCAGTGATTTCCGAATAAATCTGTTTCTATTTTTTGCGATCATATCTTGCAGAGAAGAATTGTCGTTCTTGAATCAACACCTGCAGAAACACGGGTGTATGTAGGTGGCACTACGTTCGGAAATCAAGTTAGGCTGTCATTTTGCTAGAAGTAAAAAATCAACAAGACTGGAACCCAGGCTAAACAGACAGATCACCCTCGTTATATAACCTATGAATGGACCGTCTAGATGTCCAAAACAGGAACCAGCATAATTATTTATATCTTATTATTATCACACGTATTTACAATCTATATTCTCCGTTTGCAGGCAATGAAAAAAGCTCTGTTCAAACCTGCTGCTTTCTTCAAGGGAATGTTGCTGCCACTGTGTGAGGTGAGTTTGTTATGCTAGACAGGGAATGTTGCTGCCACTGTGTGAGGTGAGTTTGTCATGCTAGACAGGGAATGTTGCTGCCACTGTGTGAGGTGAGTTTGTCATGCTAGACAGGGAATGTTGCTGCCACTGTGTGAGGTGAGTTTGTAATGCTAGACAGGGAATGTTGCTGCCACTGTGTGAGGTGAGTTTGTTATGCTAGACAGGGAATGTTGCTGCCACTGTGTGAGGTGAGTTTGTTATGCTAGACGGGGAATGTTGCTGCCACTGTGTGAGGTGAGTTTGTTATGCTAGACAGGGAGTGTTACTGCCACTGTATGTGGTGAGTTTGTCATGCTAGACAGGGAATGTTGCTGCCACTGTGTGAGGTGAGTTTGTCATGCTAGACAGGGAATGTTGCTGCCACTGTGTGAGGTGAGTTTGTAATGCTAGACAGGGAATGTTGCTGCCACTGTGTGAGGTGAGTTTGTTATGCTAGACAGGAATGTTGCTGCCACTGTGTGAGGTGAGTTTGTCATGCTAGACAGGTAATGTTGCTGCCACTGTGTGAGGTGAGTTTGTAATGCTAGACAGGGAATGTTGCTGCCACTGTGTGAGGTGAGTTTGTTATGCTAGACAGGGAATGTTGCTGCCACTGTGTGAGGTGAGTTTGTCATGCTAGACAGGGAATGTTGCTGCCACTGTGTGAGGTGAGTTTGTTATGCTAGACAGGGAATGTTGCTGCCACTGTGTGAGGTGAGTTTGTTATGCTAGACAAGTAATGTTGCTGCCACTGTGTGAGGTGAGTTTGTAATGCTAGACAGGGAATGTTGCTGCCACTGTGTGAGGTGAGTTTGTTATGCTAGACAGGGAATGTTGCTGCCACTGTGTGAGGTGAGTTTGTTATGCTAGACAGGGAATGTTGCTGCCACTGTGTGAGGTGAGTTTGTAATGCTAGACAGGGAATGTTGCTGCCACTGTGTGTGGTGAGTTTGTCATGCTAGACAGGGAATGTTGCTGCCACTGTGTGTGGTGAGTTTGTCATGCTAGACAGGGAATGTTGCTGCCACTGTGTGAGGTGAGTTTGTCATGCTAGACAGGGAATGTTGCTGCCACTGTGTGAGGTGAGTGTGTCATGCTAGACAGGGAATGTTGCTGCCACTGTGTGAGATGAGTTTGTAATGCTAGACATTCAAGGGAATGTTGCTGCCACTGTGTGAGGTGAGTTTGTAATGCTAGACAGGGAATGTTGCTGCCACTGTGTGAGGTGAGTGTGTCATGCTAGACAAGGAATGTTGCTGCCACTGTGTGAGGTGAGTTTGTAATGCTAGACAGGGAATGTTGCTGCCACTGTGTGAGGTGAGTTTGTCATGCTAGACATTCAAGGGAATGTTGCTGCCACTGTGTGAGGTGAGTGTGTCATGCTAGACAGGGAATGTTGCTGCCACTGTGTGAGGTGAGTGTGTAATGCTAGACAGGGAATGTTGCTGCCACTGTGTGAGGTGAGTTTGTAATGCTAGACAGGGAATGTTGCTGCCACTGTGTGAGGTGAGTTTGTCATACTAGACAGGAAATGTTGCTGCCACTGTGCGAGGTGAGTTTGTAATGCTAGACAGGAAATGTTGCTGCCACTGTGCGAGGTGAGTTTGTAATGCTAGACAGGAAATGTTGCTGCCACTGTGCGAGGTGAGTTTGTAATGCTAGACAGGGAATGTTGCTGCCACTGTGTGAGGTGAGTTTGTAATGCTAGACAAGGAATGTTGCTGCCACTGTGCGAGGTGAGTTTGTTATGCTAGACAAGGAATGTTGCTGCTACTGTGTGAGGTGAGTTTGTCATGCTAGACAGGGAATGTTGCTGCCACTGTGCGAGGTGAGTTTGTTATGCTAGACAAGGAATGTTGCTGCTACTGTGTGAGGTGAGTTTGTCATGCTAGACAAGGAATGTTGCTGCCATCGTGTGTGGTGAGTTTGTTATGCTAGACAAGGAATGTTGCTGCTACTGTGTGAGGTGAGTTTGTCATGCTAGACAGGGAATGTTGCTGCCACTGTGCGAGGTGAGTTTGTTATGCTAGACAAGGAATGTTGCTGCTACTGTGTGAGGTGAGTTTGTCATGCTAGACAGGGAATGTTGCTGCCATCGTGTGTGGTGAGTTTGTCCTGCTAAACGTTTGTATATATTTTGTTAATTTGCCGTGCTGATGTACTGTAATCGAGAGGTTGTGATTCAGTATTTGAGTTTCCGCTAATGGTTTAATGGTTCGATAGTGCTTTGGTTGTTTTATGCAGATTATTAGCTCGATTGCGAAACAAGTTCTTACAACATTAGTTAAATTGCACTCGAGGCATCATTCCTGTTTGTATTCATCGCCACGAGGGAGAGAGTGAAGAGACCATGTGGAATTTAAGTACAATCATAACGGCTACAGCTGGGCGCAAACTAGGGGCCTTTCGCACCTGAAACGAACGCACTATCATGGCTTGAGCTAGAATGGTGTTACTTCATTAAGAGAAGACAATGAGATTCAGCCTATGCTGGGTGGGTGTAGTCTAGTAGTCTAGTAGTCCTGTGGTCCTGTAGTCCTTAATCCAGTAGTCCTGTAGTCCTTAATCCAGTAGTCTTGTAGTCCTGTAGTCCTTAATCCAGTAGTCTTGTGGTCCGGTCCTGTAGTCTTGTGGTCCTGTTGTCTAGTGGTCCAGTAGTCCGGTTGTCTAGTGGCCAGTAGTCCTGTTGTCTAGTGGTCCAGTAGTCTAGTAGTTGTGGGGATTTTGTAGTATTTATCTTCAGTCACCCATTAGCACTGTGGGTTTAGTGCAGCAGGACTGACAATAACTTGCCCATTAGCACTTGTTAGCTATTGTGCCCATAAAATGTTTCTTTCTATCTTGTATGTTTGAGGACATCTGCTTTTATATTCAGGCTGGACACTGTACGTTACGAAAGGACATGTCTGCTTGTATTTTCAAGCGGGAAACTGTACGTTACGAAAGGACATGTCTGTTTGTATATTCAGGCGGGAAACTGTACGTTACGAAAAGACTTGTCTGCTTGTATATTCAGGCGGGAAACTGTACGTTACTAAAGGACATGTCTGCTTGTATTTTCATGCGGGAAACTGTACGCTACGAGAGGACATGTCTGCTTGTATATTTAGGTGGGAAACTGTACGTTACAAAAGGACATGTCTGTTTGTATTTTTAAGCGGGAAACTGTACGTTACGAAAGGACATGTCTGCTTGTATATTCAGGCTGGAAACTGTACGTTACGAAAGGACATGTCTGTTTGTATTTTCAAGCGGGAAACTGTACGTTACGAAAGGACATGTCTGCTTGTATATTCAGGCTGGAAACTGTACGTTACGAAAGGACATGTCTGCTTGTATATTCAGGTGGGAAACTGTATGTTACGAAAGGACATATCTGCTTGTATTTTCAGGCGGGAAACTGTACGTTACGAAAGGACATGTCTGCTTGTATTTTCAGGCGGGAAACTGTACGTTACGAAAGGACTTGTCTGCTTGTATCTTCAAGCGGGAAACTGTACGTTACAAAAGGACATGTTTGCTTGTATCTTCAGGTGGGAAACTGTACGTTACGAAAGGACACATCAATTTTGTATGTCTGCTTGTATATTCAGGCGGGAAACTGTACGCTACGAGAGGACATGTCTGCTTGTATATTCAAGTGGGAAACTGTACGTTACAAAAGGACTTGTCTGCTTGTATTTTCAGGCGGGAAACTGTACGTTACGAAAGGACATGTCTGCTTGTATTTTCAGGCGGGAAACTGTACGTTACGAAAGGACATGTCTGCTTGTATTTTCAGGCGGGAAACTGTACGTTACGAGAGGCTGTAATAATCTCCAGTATCCTCGTCAAAAACTCCATACCCATGTTACACTCTGCAGCCGCCATGTTGAAAATTGCCGAGATGGATTATAACGGAGCCAACAGTATATTTATACGGTCGCTGTGTGACAAGAAATATGCCCTCCCTTACAGAGTTGTTGATGCGTTGGTGTTTCATTTTGTCAGGTAACAGTATATATATATTTATACGGTCGCTGTGTGACAAGAAATATGCCCTCCCTTACAGAGTTCATTATGAATTATGTCTCCCTATTGTTATTGCAAGTGTCGTCTGTCTGTCCGTCCGCTTTAGCTTGTCTGCACTTCATCTCCATGACTTCTTGTTGGATTTTCACCAATCTTGGCTGTAAGCAACTGTATAATCTTCAACTTCAATGAAAATACTCCACAAAATCCGCAAGCAGACATTAACTATGGAGGAAAACTTGTGCATACGTGTAGTGTAAAACGCTCCCAGGTGAAATTAAAATGTCAACGTGTATTTACACTGTACAGTTCATGATAGTTTAGAAGGCGTGGAGCTGGATGGCTGTCTTGAAGTCATCCAGGCTGTCACTGCGGTCTCCGGAAGTTGGTTCCAAAAGTTAACAGTTCGTGGGAAGAATGAGTATCGGTATGCGTTAATTGAACAATGGAATGTGTTCATTTTTCATCGGATGATCATTGTAATCCAGTTCCGGCTGGATTTACGACCATTTTCATCCAGAACATTTTGATGACATAGCGCTTGTTCGCGCTAGATATTCAATACCCCTTGTTGGATTTTTCACCAAACTTGGCGGCTAGATTCTAGATTGTCTTGTTGTGCATATGGTATTCTGGCTGTACGATTATTGGGTCCTCTGTGGTCGAGTGGTTACGGTCGCTGACTTGTATACCACTGTAACCTATCACCACTGATGGTCACGGGTTAGAGCCCCGCTCAGACCGTGTCTCATTTATATGAAAAAGTTGGCAGTTTCTTACGGAGGTTGGTGCACCCAAGTACTGGTTAACCGCTGGAGCCTGCCCAGAAAAGGTGTTGTTAGGTAAACTGCCCGCCGGCGATATAGCCCAAAATGGTGCTGATGCAGGCGTAAAACCTGAAATATAACATAACAACAAGATATGAATCAAAATACATTGAACATTGAATATATGAAAATTGTATTTGTAAAATAAAAAAACAAATTGGGGGAGTAGTGGGGCCCGTAAAGGGCCAAAGTCAGGGTTCGCACGAATGAGCCCAGTGTTGCCTTCTTATCAGGTTTTGTGAAGTATTTCCACACAGAACTCGTATCTGTGTGGAATCTTTTGTTTGAAAAATCGAGACTGCACGATGCCTGCTTGTCGACATTGTGCCATGATTAAAATAACTGTGGTTAATGCGCTGTTATGACTTCCGGTTATTTCCGTACAGCCGTAGCCAAACTAACCTGCCCTAACTAACAATTCTTACGTATACGTTTTAGATTTACCACAGATAAGCGAGAACTACCGGTGCTCTGGCATCAAAGTTTACTAACGTTTGTACAACGGTATAAGGGGGATATCTCCAGCGAGCAGAAGGATGCGCTGACGGAGTTGTTGCGTGTACAAATACATGAACTTATCACACCGGAGGTGCGGCGAGAACTCGCGCATTCAAAGTGCCGCGACTTGGAAGCTGGAGATGGGGCAGGCAGTACGATGTTCATGGGAGATTAGTGTGAATTAGTGAACGAGTATTTGTTGATTGTTAAATATGTCATGGATAATAAAAATAAATACAAATAGAAATCAATCACCTTTTCTTCTCTTTTGTCAAGGTCAAAGTCTCTAATTTATGCGTGACGTATTTCCCCCATTAAAATTGAAAAAATAAATATTTGTTTACTCTTTTTTTTTTAGGGAGAAATGGGGTCCCGTAGGGGGCGAAATCAGGGTCCCTAGGGTTATTTTGTCACGGTCAAAGGATCTTGATAAGTTTATGCGTATTTCCCCCTTAAAATTGAGAAATAACTATTTTTTTACTTCATTTTATTCAGGGAGAAATGGGGGCGAAGTCAGGGTCCCTAGAGTTATTTTGTCACGGTCCCTCAAAGTCTCTTGATAAGTTAATACGGAATTCCCCCCTTAAAATTGAAAAATAATTTATTTATTTTTACTTATTTTATTTAGGCCGACTATTCTTTGCCCAAGTCGCCCTCTAGAATGAGTCCTGGATAATAAGGGGCTATTTGTTTGTTTCAGTGTATGATCAAATTATATTTCACCGAATGATCATTCAGAATAATATAATAACCGCTTTCTATCTTCATCAATATTATTTGGTCATTAACTTGAAGCGAAAAAACACCAAAAATGCCTTTTTACATACAAATAGCATTGCTATCTACAAATTCTTCCGAAGTAATTCCAACACTTAACTTTTAAGAAATAAAAAGTGTTTTTGTGATCTAAAAACTCTAAGCGGTTAATGTATGATTTCATATAGTGGTCATCCGCCTCCGTGGTCGAGTGGTTAAAGTCGCTGACTTGTATACCACTGTAACCTGTCATCACTGATGGTCACGGGTTCGAGCCCCGCTCAGGCCGTGTCATTTATATGAAAAGGTTGGCAGTTTCTTACGGAGGTTGGTGCACCCAAGTACTGGTTAACCGCTGGAGCCTGCCCAGGAAAGGTGTTGTTAGGTAAACTGCCCGCCGGCGAT
Source organism: Archivesica marissinica (assembly GCA_014843695.1). NCBI lineage: Eukaryota > Metazoa > Mollusca > Bivalvia > Venerida > Vesicomyidae > Archivesica > Archivesica marissinica. The sequence continues at coordinate 45,209,391 of CM026396.1, forward strand.
ATAGCCCAAAATGGTGCTGATGCAGGCGTAAAACCCGAAATATTACATAACATGAATTGACGTGAGTTTATTATTGGAGTTTATATTAAGTTTGTGCTACTTTCATTCAGAGATGAATCTAAAAATAAATATATATAAACTAACTTAGTTTATACAAATTTATTTTAGCTCGATTGCGAAACAAGTTCTTTCAACTTATATAAATCGCTCTCGAGACCTCATTCCTGATGGAATCCATCGCCACGAGGGAGAGAAGAGGCAACGTGGAATTTAAATGCCTTGCCTAAGGACACAATCGTAACGGCTCCAGCGGGGCTCGAACTCCGGACCTTTCGCACCTGAAGCGAATAAATATAAATATACTCGGTGAAATATAAACTAACGATTGCGAAGCAAGTTTTAACAACTTATATTAATCACGTTTGTTGGCGCGGATGAAAGTGTATATGTGGTCGGAGTACCCGGAGAAAACCCACCTGTCCGATCTGGCAAACCACCGTACCATCTCACATACTTCCCGGTCCGAGGATCGAACCCGGGTTGCATTGGTGAGAAGTGAGCGAAATATATATACAGACACGATAGGTAAAATATAGCAGTAAATATGCGCCATAAATGTTGTTATTTATGATACACGCGTTGTTGACCTTATTCACATTATGTTGCTGTGCCAACAAGCATTTGTTAATTAGATAAAATACTCAGATTGTGTGGCAAATATTTGGAGGGAAAAATACCATAATATAGGAAACTACATTCTCTAGGACTTTGATTTTTCACCGATGTAGTGTCGCATTAAGCAAACAAATATTCTTTTTATTCTAAGCTGAAAAGTCTTTTAGTGATAAAAAACCGATACAACCATGCGCGAAATAGTGCTAGAATGTCGAGTTCATCCGATCATAAATGACGTTGCCGACAGTTTGAATCACTGACATTGACTGATTTATCCCAAAATCGAATTATCAAAAAATCGGTTGCCCATATGAGCGATGCCTCCTGAAGAGATTAGTCGAGGATCGAGCAGCGATACAAACAGAGACCCATTCCAATGTCTCCTCTGGTTCTCTTACGTGCACAGTGTAAAGAACTGACACGAAACCTCAGTTTAAAGTCCCACTGAAAGAGTAGACGGAGGATCGAACCTGTGATCCCTGGATTACCCGTCCAACGTGTTACATATATGTGACGGGCTATATAAAAGAGCTACTCTGGCTTAAGTTTGTATACATATCGGAGGACATAAAATCTAAGAATAAAACATTTCAATAATGGCACAAAACTGACATTACTCAATCCATGTGTACATGTAGAAATCCATATTAACATAATATAAATCTTACCATAGTGTCGTGTAATACGCTATTTCAATGTATAGTGAAAGATAAAGATAAATATAAAGTAAATATGCTCTATTGTATACAACTTCACTCACAAGATTTTCTTTGGGTTCTGACGTAGGGTGGAGTCATTGTGCAATAAGCTCTTTCAATATAAATTTAAAGTAAATATATGTATACAAATTTACTCGCAAGATTGTCTTTGGGTTCTGACGTAGGGTGGAGTCATTGTGCAAGGAAGATGTATCAGTAACCAATGCATGCAGAGCTTTCATCAATGTTCATGCAATCTTTCATTCTATCTATCTTCCTATTAGTCAAACCCCTGATGGGGACCTTAGACTTTGACGCGCGTCAACTGACAAGAATGTTAGTAAGAGATGAAATAAAAGATGATAAAAAGAATGATGTTAGGTTGGTTAAAAACAGGTTAAGAACAGGGCAGGTTTATTTAGGGAGAAACATGTTCAATCCGACTTGCAGCCAGACTGAACTGTGGGCCAGACAAGGTGACAATATCTGGGGGCAAAGCATTCCAGTGGACAATGGTTCTTGGAAAGAAGGAATATTTATGGTAGTCAGTCACTGTTTGGATCTGTCGGAATGCTTGGGAATGGGATGTTCTGGAAGATCTTGTATTTGGGGTAGGTAGTTTTCAGCTTGAATGGCAACTTGGTTATGGAGGATGTTGTGGAACATAACCAATCTTTGGTCGATGCGACGAAGGTCAAGGCGTCTCCAATTTAGGGAGTTCAACATTTCTGTGACACTGGACGTTCGGCCGTAGTCTTGTTTGGCCCAGCGGGCAGCTCTGCGCTGTACAGACTCAAGCTGGTCTATGAGAACTGCCGTATACGGTGACCAAATCGTGGAGCTATACTCAAGCTGGGGCCTTACCAGTGTCTTGTATGCTGTTGATTTTAACCTTTCTGAGTGTACTTTGATGTTTCGTCTTAGAAAACCCAATGTTTGACTTGTTTTTTGCTGATGTTGTCTATGTGTTTGTTAAAGTTTAAATCACTTGATATTGTTACTCCCAGGTATTTTGCTGAAGAAACAGTTTCTAAGAAGGTATTATGCAGACGATATTTCGTGGATATGACTAGTTTGCGTTTGGTGATCTGAATAACCTGGCACTTTGATGGATTGAATTTCATTTCCCATTTGGATTCCCATTGTTCAAGCTGGTGTAAGTCTTGCTGTAGTAGGCTGGAATGAGAAGAAACAGTCAGAGAAAGATAAAGAGCTGTGTCATCGGCGAAGAGGCGGACTTTAGAGTGTTTGACAAAATCTGGGAGGTCATTGATGTATATGAGAAAGAGGAGTGGTCCGAGGACCGAACCCTGTGGGACACCGGAGGAGACTGGTATGGTACTTGACTTAGAGCCATTGACTACGACGGACTGTGACCTGTTGTCTAGGAAGCTTTTAATCCATGAGAGAGTTTGACCCCTTATGCCATAATAATGTAGCTTATACAGGAGCTTTTCATGGTTGACCATATCAAAGGCTTTTGAGAAGTCAAGGAGTATTAAGTCAACTTGACTTCTCTGGTTTATGGATTTGAGGATGTCGTCTATTAGCATGAGGAGTTGGGTTTGACATGACCTTTTTTCTCGGAAACCATGTTGTAGTTCATAGAAGAGGTTGGCTTGTGTGAAGTGCTTTGTTACGCTAGATGAGACAATGTGTTCCAGTGTTTTGCACAGGATACAGGTAAGAGAGATTGGTCGGTATCATTCATACAAATACAACAAACAAAACGATTGGACACAGAACAAGACATTGACAGGTGTCACGAGACAATACACGTGCACTACATAATTGACCCGGGAAATATCACCCATTTCCAGGTTCGAGCCCCTGTCTGACCCTAATAAAATTAGTAATAACAGTCTTTCAGATGGGACTTTAAATCGAGGTCTTGTGTCGGTGCTGTACACCACCGTGCACGTAAAAGAACCAGAGGAGACTCTGGAATGGGTATCTGTCTGTATCATTGCACTAACCTCCACATATCTAATATGACTATCTCTTCTGAAGGCGTCGCTCATATGGGCAACCGGTAGCGACGATAAATAAACGTAAAACACACTCGCCCATTTCCGACGTAGATGTGGTAATTCGTGTGGGAGAAAACCACCTGTCCGATTTGGCTACCACCGTACCATCTCGCATACTTCCCGGTCCGAGGATCGAACCTGGGTTGCATTGGTGATAAATTTGGAAACTGGCTGTGTAATACAGGTTGGCTGCTTAATGGATGTGACCACTAAATCGGGTTTGACTGTACATTTAATGTGTAATACTGAAATCATCAGATCCGCCTGTCATCAGTGTGAGTGTACAAGTACTCCACCAATACTAGCTGGAGGGTCATCAGACTCTAAGCAGTGACATGACGTCATACCCAATAAACAAGTGTTTGCTAAGTTGATTACTAATGAAACGTAAGTGGTTCATATGATGGTTGCTAATACAGATAAGTACTTCATATTTGAATCGTGTGAAAAATCAGATGAAAAGCAGTTTATTATGTTCTTCATAAGTCTTGTTATGTTTTCATTTTTGCTGAAAACCCTCAAATTATTGGAAAGAACTGGACCATCCGCTCCCATAAAATGGGACTAAAGTGGCTAAGATAGCAATAGGTTTACTGTCCAGTGATCTAGGGTTAGTGGTTATGTGGCTATAAACATGAAAATAGGTATTATAAGGCGGCCATATTGGAATCCAAGATGGCAGCCATCTGACATTGTTGAAACTGACATTATTGGAACCCTTGACCATGAATATGTTGATATAGCCACCATTAGGTTTACTGTCTAGTGGGTTAGCAGGTTATGTGGCTATAAACACGTTTTATGTGGTTAGGAATTCCGTTAATGTAGCTTAGTTTATACAAATTTATTTTAACTCGATTAAGAAACAAGTTCTTACAACTTATATTAATCACTCTCGAGACCTCATTCCTGATGGAATCCATTGCCATGATGGAGATAGAAGAGGCAATGTGGAATTTAAATACCTTGCCTAAGGGCACACTCGTAACGGCTCCAGCGGGGCTCAAACTCCGGACCGTTCGCACCTAATGTGGCTATAGTATAGACTAAGGAATAGCCACGTATTACACAATTGTGGGTACAGCTGTCCGTTCGTCTTCAATATAGGAGATTTAACCCATTTCATTCTGGATACCATTCAAACGGTATTTGCAAAGAACATAGAGCTAGATCAGCCGCCACGGAACGTGTCGTCTGATCAAGCGCTATGCTGTTTGCTATTCAGATGATCTTGCTAACACATTTGGCTATGCAGCAAACAACATAGATTCTGATCAGCATGCAGCGTCATGCTGCGGCTGTTCTGGATCTATGTTGTTTGCAAAAGCCTTTAAATGTATCCAGAATGAAATGGGTTAACTGATATTCATACACAACATTCCATGCCCCTAGTGCTCCGCATTGACATTAATATTGACCTTAAAACCATGACCCTTAAAACCCTTTTCATGGTTAAATACGTGTAAGGACACAAATGAAAATAATAGTCGGACATATACACCGTTTATCACTAGTGCTCTCATTATAGTACATACGGTTTTACTTGTCCAAGGTCGACTTCTTCGTCTCTGGAACGGCCAAGCTGATATGTGCACATACTAAAATATTATTCTAGTCGTTAAATGCTCAATATAATGTGTGCCATCCGTGGTCCAGTGGTAGAGCGTCGGATTTGGAATCGATCGGTCACGGGTTCAATACTCAGTCAGGCCACGTATGTAGTGTCATTGAGCAAGGCACCTCACACATATCACTTAGTACTGGTTAACCACTTAGCTCGGCTAAGCTTGCCCAGGAAAACATGTCTACGTCCCCACAAGGGGTTTGACATTAATTGAACGTACATACATCCTTAGTGTCACCTTTTTAAGTTTAGGTTCGTTCCAGCCAAGCTGTATGCTCTTGCATATTGTCTTTTTAAATGACCAATAAACATGCACGATATGACATATTGTATGTATGTATGTATGTTCCTTTAATGGGAGGACTTAGACATGTTTTCCTGGGCAGGCTTAACCGACCTAAGCGATTAACCAGTACTAAGCAATGTGTGTGAGGTGCCTTGCTCAATGACACTACATCGCCACACTACATTGGCATCATGTTAAAAAAATATCGATAGTGTAAAATATGTCGTATCTCGTAAACGAAGGCTTGTCGAATATTAAACGTATCCATATGAAATGTATGTGTTTGAACACATTGAATTTCTGAAATATTTACACTTTTACATTACAAGTGCATAATTGACAAGATTAATGCGTTCCTATATAGATCTTCCAAAAATACATTAAAATGATTGTTCAGTGTAAAAAACTGTTGAATTTCGTGGGGATAGATACACGGGCAGCAGGGATAGATACACGGGAAGCAGGGATAGATACACGGGCAGCAGGGATAGATACACACACTGGAAGCAGGGATAGATACACACACGGGCAGCAGGGATAAATACACACACGGGAAGCAGGGATAGATACACACACGGGCAGCAGGGATAGATACACACACGGGCAGCAGGGATAGATACACACACGGGCAACAGGGATAGATACACACACGGGCAGCAGGG